>JAECWR010000034.1:0-345000 GCA_018150935.1 Drosophila pruinosa
TCACCACCACCCTCCAGCCCACCTGCCCACCACCCGCCACCTGGCCTCCACCGCACCAGGGATCACCGCCTGCCCCACCACCTGCCACCCGCCTGCCGCCACCTGTCACCACCTTTACCCGTTACCTGTCCGGTCGAATCCTGCCGCCGCCTAGGATACCACCTGCCCACTGCAACACCGCCGCCTCCATGCCCGCCGCCAAGCCTGCCACCTTGCCGCCTTGCCGCCACCCCGCCCAGCCTATTACCGCCTATCCGGCACCACCTATGCGCTCGCCTGCCACCACCTGTGGCCACCGCCCGACCACCACCTATCCACCGCCTATCCACCGCCCAGATACCGCCTATCCCCTGCCTGTCCACCGCCTGCCACCACCCACAATACCACCACCGCAATCGACCCCCATTAAACCGCCACCTGTGCGCCACCAACGCACCACCCTGGCCACCGCCTGGTCCTGCCTACCCACCACCTATCCACGCCTGCCACTGTGCTGCCCACCACCAGCCTGCCAGCCCACTGCACCTATCCACCCACCACCCTATCCACCACCTAGCTATCACCTGCCCACCCTGCCAGCCAACCTGCCACCGGCGTTATCGCACCGCCTGCCACCGCCCCCACCGCCTGCCACCCACCGCCTGTCCACCGTAATCCACCAGCCCCACTATCCATACCTGCCACCCTGCCAATACGAGCTATCACCACCTGTTTGCCACCTGTCCACTTTTTCTACCACCACCACCCTGCCCACCACCACCATCATGCCTACCACCCCTGCAGTATCCACCACCTATCCACTGCCTGCCACCACCTACCCACCACCTATCCAGCCACTTCACCCACCACCTAATCCACCACCACCACAATCAGCCCCACCTGCCGCCACCCCTGGCCACCCGCCTGTCCACCGCCTGTCACCACCCTGTGCCATATCCCTGCACCTGTGCCGTCTAATCGCCCAGCCTGTCCGCTGCCTGCCCACCACCTGCCACCACCTGTCCACACCACCACCTATCACCACTAGCAGCCCATCACCTACTGCCCACCACCACCACACCACCTGCCCGCCACCTGCCACCTGCCCGCCACCAACCCATCAGTACCACCGCCTTCCTGCACCTGCCTACCCGCCCTGCACCCCCTGTGCGACCTGTCACCGCCTATTACCACCTGTCCTTCTAACCTATCCATGCCTACCACCCACCACCCTATCCGCCTGTCAGGATGACTGCCCACCAACCAGCCTATCCGACACACCTTGCCGCCCCACCGCCTGCACCGCCACCTACCCACCACCTGCCCGCCACCTGCCCGCCACCTTATCCCTTACCTTACCCTGCCCCTGCCCCTGCCCTGCCACGCACCACCTAATGCGACCTGTCCACCACCCTGACCACCACCTAATCCAGCACCTGCCCCTGCCGCCACCCGCCGTCCTGCCAGGAAACCCTGCCCACCACCCTGTAGCCAAACCTGCCACCAGCCCCACCGCCTGTCCCACCTGCCACCACCAGGCCACCACGCCTATCACCACCATATATCATACCTGAGCATTCACCCCTGCCACCACCTGCCTTGCCACTCACACCCCCTGCCTATCCACCGCCCCATCCTGCCACCCCTATCCGCCACCTACTGCCCACCACCCTGGCCACAATCCAATCACCACCTGGCCACCACCTATCCACTGCCTACCCACCACTAGCCACCACCTATCCACCACCTGACCGCCACCTATCCACTGCCTGCCACCACCCTGCCACCACCTATCCATGCCTACCGCCCGCCACCTGTCCACCGCCTGTCGATGACCTGCCCACCATATCGGCACCTTGCCACCATTGCCACCCCCTGCCATCCACCACCCTAGCCACCCTATCCACCCACCTATCCTGCTGCCATCCACCACCTGCCCACCACACCACCTGCCACCACCACCACCTAATCCACACCGCCTGCCACCACCTATCCCTGCCAGCCCGCCACCTAATCACCACCACCTGTCACACCCTTGGCTCACCCCTGCCACCGCCCTGCCACCACCTACCCACCAAACGATCACTGCCTTGCCACCTGCCACCCACCTATCACTTTGCCCACCCCCACCACCACCTATCCTGCCGCCATCCACCACCACCTATCCCAACCCACCTGGCACCACCACCCAGTCACAGCCTATCCACCACCTGGCCACACCTGTCTGCTACCTCACCACCACCTGCCCACCACCCTATCCGCCACCTACCACCCACCACCTAGCATCGACCTATCCACCACCTGACCACCACCTATCACTGCCTGCCCACCACCTGCCACCACCTGCCCACCACCGCCTGTACGCCCTCTTGCCGCCACCGCCTAATGCCGCCTGGCCCTGCCTGTCCAGCACCTGCCCTGCCACTGCCACCACCCGCCGCCCTGTTTGCCACCTGCTGCCACCGGATGTTGCCGCCTGCCCGCCGCCAGGCCACCGCCTGTCACCCCGCCTGCCTGCCAGCCTGCCCATCACCGCCGCCCATAAATCATACCGCAGTATCCACTGCCACCACCTGCCACCACCACCACCACCACCCTGCCATGACTACCACCGCCTTTCCGCCAGCCACCGCCTGCCTAGATCCGCCTGCCTGTCACCGCCCATCCCCTGCCACCTATCCCGCCCGCCACCACAATACAACCATATCACCACCTGTCCGCCACCTATCCTGCCTGCCCACCGCCTGGCTGCCACCCTGTCCTGACTGGCCACCGCACAATCACTGCCTGCCACTGCCTGCCCCTGCCTATCCGCCACCTGCCACCCCGCCGCCTATCACCGCCTATCGGCCAGCTGCCACCACCTTATCGGCGCCTGCCGCCACCTTACCACCTACCGTCACCACCTAACCACCACCTGTCGCACCCATCACCACCTTATCCCTGCACCTCGCCCACTCCTGCCCTATCAACACGCTTGCCACCCGCCACCTATCCTGCCTGCCCCACCCAGCCAGCCCCACCACCTATCCACCGCCACCTACCATCCACCACCTGGTATCCACCTGCCCACCACCTGCCACACCACCTGCCCACCGGCTTATCTGCCTTACCGCCACCTTACCACCACCTTACCACCCACCACCTGTCCGTCCACTTGCCACCCACCACCTATCCACCGCCATCCGCCACCACCTATCTCAGCCACCTACCACCTGCCGCCCACCGCCTGTCCGCGCTGCCTGTCACCCATGTCCACCTGCCTATCCGCCACCTGCCACCACCACCCTGCCACCACCTGTGCCACACCTGCCACCACCTATCCACTGCCTGCCCACCACCTGGCCTGCCTAATCACCACCTGGCCACCACCTATCCACTGCCAACCCACCACCTGCCACCACCTGTCCCATGCCTGCCACCTGCCCACCAATCACCACCTATCCAGCCAGCTGCCCACCACCATATCAGCCATGCCACCGTTACTGCCTACCGTCCGCCACCTGGCCTGCCGCAATCACCGCCACCATCCGCCGCGCCCATCACCAGCCTGCCACCGCCTATCCACGCCCCCACCACCCACCACCTGATCCACCTGCCTGCCCACCTGTACCACCTGTCCACCCGCCACCTATCCGCCACCTGCCACCACCACCTATCCGCACGCGCCGCCCGCCACGCCTATCACCTGCCCACCACCTGACCACCGCCTAATCACCCACCACTAATATCACCACCTGTTATCTCCTGCCACCACCT
Source organism: Drosophila pruinosa (assembly GCA_018150935.1). Classification (NCBI taxonomy): domain Eukaryota; kingdom Metazoa; phylum Arthropoda; class Insecta; order Diptera; family Drosophilidae; genus Drosophila; species Drosophila pruinosa. The sequence goes on from JAECWR010000034.1 coordinate 3,739, forward strand.
GCCCACCACCTGCCCGCCACCTGCCCCACCGGTATCGCCACATACCACCACCTTACCACCACCTATCCACCACTTGCACCACCCACCACCTATCCACCATATCCACCACCACCTAATCCGCCCATAGCTGCCTGCGGTCTGGCCCTAATCACCGCCTAATACCACCTGTCCGCTGCCTGCCCTGCTGCCGCACTATCATACTTCTGCACTTTACCACCTGTCCACCAATCTGTCTGTATCTGCCCACCTGCCACCCACCACCCTGGCCTCGACCACCATCCACCACCTGGCCACCACCTATCACTGCCTGCCTGCACCTGCCCACCACCTGCCCACCACCACCTGCCACCCTCTTACCACCCACCACCTGAGCCACCACCTGTCGACACCTGCCCCTGCCCACCACCACCACCTGCCTAGCCACCACCGCCACCACCTGGCCACCACCCCCTACCCTACCAGACCCGCCACCCTATCCACCATACCCACCACCAGCCCACCACCCATCCACCGCCACCTATCACCCACTGTTATCACCTGCCACCACCAACCTGCCACCGCCTGCCCACCAACTACCCTGCCCTCACCTGCCACCCACCAGCTATCCACCACCACCTATCCCCTGCCCATCCACCGCCACCCTGTTCATCCACCTGCCGCCGCCACCCCACAATACTGCAACCTATCCACCACCCTGGCCACCACCTATCCTACCCCACCACCTAGCCACCACCTATCCACCACCTAATGCCACCTATCCGCTGCCTGCCTGCCCTGCCACCAGCCTATCGCCACCTGCCTACCACCACCTATCCACCGCCTATCAGCCAGCTGCCACCACCTTATCAACCACCTTACCACCACCTTACCACCCTGCCAATCCACTGCCACAAGCCACCACCTATCTTGCTATCTACTTTGTATCCGCCACCCTGCCCGCCTGCCTATCCAGCACGCGCACCACCGCGCAATCCTGCCACCATTACACCACCTGTCCGCCACCACCCCTGTCCTGCCTGGCCTCCCTCCACCTTCAGCCTTGCCTGCCCGCGACATCACCACTTGTACCCGCCGCCAGCCACCGCATGCCGCCACCACCTGTCCGCCCGCGCACCGCCACCTGTCGCGCGTCACCTGCCTATCGATACCTGCCCCCCACCGCGGTCTGGCCTGTCACCACCTGTTACCGCCTGTCGCTGCCTGCCCACTGCCGCTGCCACCGCCTGTCGATGCGCTGCCCGCCACCGCCTGTCCTGCGTCTAATCACCAGCTGTCTGCCCACCTGCCCGCCACCTGGCCTCGACCTGTATCACCACCTGGCCACCACCATCCGCTGCCTGCCCACCCACCTGCCCACCTGCACCTATGCCCCTTGCCACCACCACCTGGCCACCTGCTGTCGGCGCCACCCTACCACCTGCCCATCTTGCCGAGCCGCCCACCGTCACCCGCCCTGCCTGCCCAGCATCACCACCTGCCTCCGCCTGCCACCACGTACTCCCGCACCCGCCACCCTGTGCCACCTGGCCACCTGTCTCGCCTACCACTGCCTGCCACTCCACCTGTCCGCCGCCCTGCCTACATATCTGCTTTTCCTGACCTGCCGCCACTTATCCGCCGCCGCAATCCTGCCCTGTCATCCGCCTGCTCCGCCTTGACCGCTCGCCACCTGCCCTTCGCCTATCCTGCCACCTGCCCATCACCCTGTCACTGTTATCACTGTGCCAGCGTCCGTCACCCTGCTGCCACCTGCCACACAATGCCACCACACCTGTGCGCCACCCATTACCATTTAATCACCACCTGTGCCAACCTAAATCCGACCCTTGACCCACCACCTGTCCCCACCACCTGGCCTCCGCCTGCCCGCCTGCGCCTGCCCACTGCCACACCCCACCTGCCTGCCCACCACTGTATCACCACCTTCTGCCTACTGCCTGCCCAGGACCACCACCTGCCGCCACCTGTCCCGCCGCCCAGCCACCCACCACCTGGCCTGCCCAGCCACCACTGTCCACCAACCTGTCACCCCGCCTGCCACCATGGCCGCCGCCACCTGTCTGACCAACGCCACCGCCTGGCATGCTTATGACGCTATTGCGCCACCTGTGCCGCCACCCCCTGGTCCCTGCCTATCCCACCACCCTATTACCACCTATCCAGCCTCAACCACCACCTATCCCCACCTGGCCTCCACCTGCCCACCACCTGCCACCACCTGTCCACCCGCACCAACCACCACCTAGCCACCCACCCAGCCTGCCTATCACCACCTGTCCCCCCTGCCTACCCTGTAGCCACCACCACCTGTCCAGCCACTTCCTGCCTGTGCACCACCACGCCGACTGAGCCACCACCTGGCCAGCACCTGGTCCGCCACCCTATCACCACCTGTCGCCACCTGTCCAGCGCAACCACCAACCATATCACCACCCTGTTATCCACCCTGCTGCACCACCTGCCTGCATGACTGCCTGCCGCCTGCCCACCACGCCCTGCCCGCCGCCAGCCGCCTCAACACCGCACCCTTTCTTGCCGCCCCTGAGCTAGCCTTAGTCCGTCACCTATCCACCGCCGCCTGTGCACCCGCTTGCCGCCCCAACCACCTGGCCGCCGCCAATGGCCGCCTGTCGCCACCTGCCCACACCCTGCCACCGCCTATCGGCCATGCCACCACCTGGCGTACCGCCACCTGTCGGCCGGAGCGCCACCACCCCTGTGCCACGCTGGGTAGCCACCTAGGCCGCCACTCTTGGCCGCCGCCTGTCCACCACTTATCCACCACCCTCGCCACCACTTGTATCGCCACCTTGCCGCCTACCAGTCACCACCCTAACTTCACCGCCTACTCACCACCTATCCACCCACTTGCCACCCACCACCTGGCCTGCCCAGCCACCCGCCTGTCCCTGCCTGCCCACCGTGGCCTCGCCACCTATCAGGCCACCACCAGCCTGGCAGCACCTGCAGCACCTGACCTGGCTGCCGCCTAATGCACCACCTGGTCGCGCCTATCCACACTAGCCAACCCCTATTAGCTAGCCATATCACCCCCTAGTATCCACCGACCACCACCTAACAACCACCTGCCCGCCACCTGCCTGCCTTAATCACCACCTTGCCTACCACCTGCCTAACCACCACCCTATCCACCACCTATCCACCACCACCTACACCCACTTACCACCACCCACCACCTGGCTGCCACCCTTCAGCCCACCACCTATCCACCACCTACCCTGCCTAATACCACCACCTGTCCAGCCACTTATACCACCACCCTGTAACCACCTAGTCACCACCTGGCCACCACTCCAATACCATATCACCACCTGTTCACCACCTGCCTTACCACCTATACACCCTCTTGCACCGCCTGCCTGGCCACCTGGCCTGCCTGTCAGCACCTGCCCCTGCCATCCACCCGTCTTGCCAAGAGCCTGCCACCACCCACCACCCCCTGTTGCCACCTATCCTGCACCTGCCCCTCCACCCGCCTGCCACCACCTGTCCGCCTACCACCTATCCACCACCTACCGCCCGCCACCCCTATCCCACCATATCACACACTACCCCACTGTCAGCCACACCTGCACCCACCCACTAAGCATCACGCAGTCACCGCCTGCCTAGCGCCTGCCACCGCCTGCCCGCCTGCCTGCCCATCACCAGCCTGTAGACCTCACCCCCATCTTGTCTGCCCCACACCTGTACCACCTGCCACCTTACCACCATACCACCACCTTATACTGTATACTGCCTTTAGCCACCTACCATACCACTATGATACCACCTATCCAGCACCACCTATGCACTCACTTATACCACCACCATTGGCCTTGTACCGCCTGTCCTGCCCATCTTTGCAATGCCCGCTATCACTGCCTATCACCTGCCGCCACCTGTTGCCTGCCTGTCCGGCCGCCTTGCCGCCTGTGCCGCCTGTCACTTACTGGTACCACTGTCCGGCCTCGGCCCCTCCACCCCTGTCCACCTGACCCCATCACCTGCCGCACCTGCCCACCACCGCCTGCCACCGCCGCCTGCCACCCATCCCTGCCCACGCGCCCATCTGCACCCTGCCTGCCGCCGCCCACAACCTGCCTGCCCGCCACCTGCCCACCACCTGTCCACCCGCGCCACCCACCACCTGGCCACCGCCCAGCCTGCCTATCCTGCCTATCCTGCCTACCGCACCCTGGCCGCCTGCACCACCATCCGACCACTTGCCACCACCTGTGCGCCACCTGCAGCGCCACCTGGCCGCCAGCCTGACCACCACCTGGAGATCTCGCCGCCTATCCGCCACCTGTGCCTGTTCCGTCACCGTCCTGCCACCAATCTGCCACCTGGCTATCCCCGCACACCTGCCTGCCACCGCCAAGCTGCCTGCCTGCCACCACCTGCCTGCCGTATCGCCGCACCTTGCCACCTAACCACCACCGCCTAACCCTGCCACCTGCCCACCGCCTGCCACACCCACCTATCCGCCGCCACCACCGCTGCTATCCACCTGCCTATCAAATGACTACCCGCCACCTTATCAACGCCTTGCCGCCTGTACCACCTGCCACCGTCGCTGCCTTTTCAACCGCCGCCTATCCGCCGCCTATCCTGTCCGCCTTAATCCTGCCTGCCTGCCACCTTAATCGACGCGCCTGCCACCGCCTGGGTCACCACCTGCCCGCCACCAGCCACTGACCTATCTTACCACTTTTCCTATCCACCACCTGGCCTCCACCCTGCTACCACCCTCCAGCCACCGAGCCGAAACTATCATGCCTTACCGCCGCCTTGCCATAGCGCCACGGCCTCCCGCCTTTGTCACCCGCTGCCTAGCCTGTCAGGCGCCCCATCTGCCGCCTGTCAAACACCTGCCACCCTGCCACCCGGTCACAGCCTATCCACCACCTAGCCACCACCTATCCACTGCCCACCACCTGCCCGCACCACCTATCCATCACCTGCCTGCCCCACCACCTGTCATAAATACCATCCGCCAGCCTGTCTACGCACCTGCCACCACCACCCTGGCCTCGACCTATCCTGCGCCCTGGCTGCCACCTGTCCGCTGCCTGCCACTGCCTGCCGCCACCGCCTGTCGCCCTCTTGCCACTTGCCACCCTAATGTCCGCCTGTCGAGCACCCTGCCCCTGCCTGCACCTGCACCCGTCTTGCCAAAGACCTTGCCGCCGCCGCCTGCCTGTGCCGCCTGTCACCGCCTGCCATCGCCCCACCTGCCGCCGCCTAATCACTTACCACCTGTGCCACAATGCCGCCCTGGCCGCCGCCTGTCCCCGCCTGCCCGCTGCCTGCACGCTCCACTTTCTATCCGCCGCCTGCCCTGCATGTCCCTGCATATCCTGACCTGCCCAGCCAAGCATCCGCCAGCCTGTCCACCGCCTGTCATCACCCTGCCCACGCCCGCCAGCCATCTGCCTGCCCCTTGCGCAGATCGCCAGCCATCCGCCGCAATCACCAGCGTCCTGACCTGCCCGCAAAGCAATCCGTCGCCTGCCACCCCAGCCTGCCACAGCCTGCCACACCTGGCCACCGCCCAATACCACCTGTCCTGCCTACCACCACCTGCCGCCACCACCCTGTCCAGCCGCGCCACCTGTGCCGCCAGCGCCACCTGCGCCAGCCACCCTTTCCCTGGTCACCGCCTGTCACCGCCTGTGCCACCCATCCCGGCATAATACATGTCACATGACCATCACCACGCCACGCCACCTACCTGCTGACCACCACCCTGCCACCACCACCCTGCCACCACCTTAATCACGCAACACCACCCTGCCATACCACCTCAAATACCACCTGTCCACCTGTCACCCGCCTGCCTGCCCTGACCTGCCCAGCCACCACCTAATCCTGCCTATCCCACCCACCTGCCACCAGTGTACCACCACCTGTCCAGCCATACCCACCACCTGTATATGCCGCCTGCGCGCCACCCTGGCCCCACTGTGCCACCTGGTCTGCCACCAATCACCGCCTAGCCAGCCCACCTATCAGCTCCAGCCCGCCACCCTGTCCTGCCTATCACCTACCACCACCTGCCACCACCAGCTGCCACCACTGCCCTACCCACCACCCTGCCCACCACCTTATCCGCCACCTTGCCTGCCCACCACCTGACCTGCACCCTATCACCACCACCTGCCCACCCGCCCACACCACCACCCTGGCCTGCTGTGACCACCACCTATCCTGCCTGCCACCGCCTAGCCACCACCACCTGTCCAGCCTTCTGCCACCTGGCCACCACCTATCCAGCCATACTGCCACCCTGTGCCACCTGGTCCCTGCCTAGTCACCACCTAGCCGCCACTCAGCCACCCCTATCCCTGCCTATCACCACCCTGCCACCACCTTATCACCAACCTGCCTACCGTCCACCACCCCTGACCACCTCCTCACCACCTATCCGCCCCAGCCACCACCGCCGCTAATACCACCCAACGCTGCCTGTCCACCACCTATCCACCACCTGCCACCATGGCCCGCCGCCACCTGTCCGGCCGCGCCGCCGCCTGTGCTGCGCCTGCGCGCCGCCTAGGCCAGCTTTTTTTCACCCACCGCCTACCCACCACTGTATCCGCTGCACCTTACCACCCTGCCACCTGCCTAACCTGCCCTATCCACCCACCTGTCCACCACCACTATACAAACCCATACCCACCACCACAATACCAACCCAGATACCGCCTGATCACCACCTGCCACCACCTATTACCACCGCCTGTCAGCCGCCTGCCACCTGTGCCACCTGGGCATCACCAACCCTAATTACCACTCGACGCCCACCACCTATCCACTAATCACCACCTGCCCACCACCACCTGCACCTCCTCTTACTGCCACCACCTAGCCTGCCTGGCCACCTGTCAACCTGCTGCCCACCACCATAATCATCACCAGAGCCACCACCCCACCACCACCACCCTGGCCTGCCTATCCACCACCTGCCACTCCACCACCTGCCACCACCTCTCCACCACCACTATCCGCCACCTGCCACCACCACCTATCACCCCGCACCTGCCACCATCTGTCCCTGCCCATCCTGCCTGTCAGCCCACCTGCCACCACTAGATTGATCACCTGTCCCTGCCTACCCACCACCTACCCACCACCTACCACACCTATCCACCGCCTAGGGCCACCACCTATCCGTATCCTGCCTGCCTCGAATACCACCTGCCACTGCCTTGCCACCACCTTCTGCACCACCCGCCTGCCTTGCCACCACCACCAACCTGCACCTGCCACCACCACCTGGCCACCACCTATCCAAGCACCACCTGTACATCGCACTGCCACCACCTGTGCCACCCCGGCCACCATTATCCTGCCTATCCACCCCATGACCACCGCCCTATCCTGCCTATCCACCGCCTGCCCACCACCCTGTGCCACCTTTCATCCAGCCACTTGCACCACCACCTGTATGCCACCAGCGCGCCACCTGGCCCGCCACCTGTGGTCTGCCTATCACTGCCTGTGCCACGCCTGTCCGGCCCTTGACCTGCCTGTCCACACAATATCACCTGCCCACACCACCTGCCACCACCACCTGCCACCACCACGCCTGCCCCACCGCCTGCCACCGCCGTATCCTGCCTTGCCACCCTGCCGCCACCGCCTGTGCTGCCTGCCACCACCTGCCACCACCTGTCCGCCGCTTCACTGCCACCGCCCTGTGCACCATGACCACCACCACAATCACTTGCCTGTCCTGCCTTGCCACATGCCTATTATATCTGTCTGACCGCCCACCACCACTATGCCACCTGCCACACCACCTGTGCACCACTGCCACCTGACCTAGCCACCCTGGTCACCACCTATCCACCACCTGGCCACCACCTGTCCCCCATCACCATCCTGCCACCAATCACCACCCTGGCCTCCACCTGCCCACCACCTGCACCACCACCAAGCTGCCCACCACCTGCCACCACCTGCCACCACTGTATCACCTGCCCCGCCATCTCTACCAACCACCACCCTAACCACCACCTAACCACCACCCTATCCACCACCTAATCACCACCTAATCACCACCTATCACCACCTATCACCTGCCTATACGCCCGCCACCCGCCACCCTGGCCACCACCCAAGCCTGCCTATCACCGCCTATCCTGCCTGCCACCACCTGGCCACCACCACCTGTCGGCCGCGCCTGCCTGTGCTGCCTGTCACCACCTCATCCTCAGCACCTGCCCTGCCTTTCCACCCCACCTGCCTAATCACCACCCCAACCACCCACCACCTGCCCGCCGCCTTGCCACCACCTAGCCGCGCCTGGCCACCTGCCACTATCGACCGCATAACTGCCACCTGTGCGCCACCTGTCACCACCTGCCACCCCACCACCTGTCCTTGCCCACCACCTGTCACCATAACCGCCTGCCTACCACCACCTTGCCGCCATTCAGAGTGCCTGCCACCTGCCACCACCTGTCCACCCACCTGCCACCACCCTGGCCACCACCTATCCCTGCCACCTGTCAAGACCATACCACCTGTGCACCACCTATCCACCACCTATCCTGCCTGGCCACCACCTGGCCACCACCTATCCACCCACCACCTAATCGGCCACTTGCCCCCACCTGTGCCACCTATCCACCACCTATCCACCACCCGCCACCAAACCCCACCACCTTGCCACCACTGGCCTGCCTGCCTGCCTGCCGCCCGCCTGCCCTGCCGCCTGTCAGCCACCTGCCACACCCGCCACCCTGGCCACCACCCTGGCCGCCACCCTGGCCACTGCACCTAATCCAGTACCCTGCCCACCACCCTGCGCGCCACCTGCTGCCACCACCTGTCCGCCGCCAAGCCGCCACTACTATCCGCCGCAGTTACCCGCCACCTGCCCTGCCACCTTCATACCACCTGCCCGCCTGCCCATCCGCCCAGCGCCCCAGCCTTACCGCTATCACACCGCCTGTCAACCTGCCCTGCCACCTTGCCGTCGCCGCCACGCGCACCGCGCCACACCTGTGCCGCCACCTATTACCACCCCCACAATGCCTATCCTGCCTGCCTCCGCCCACCTACCACCACTGCCCACGACAATCACTTGCCACCCACCCATCACCACCTAACCACGACATCCTTGCACCGCCTATCCTGCACAATCCACCCCGCCTCGCCACCCACCTGACCGCCCGGCTGTCCTGCCTGTGCACCACCTATCCTGCCGCCACCGCATTGCCCTGCCTGCCCACCACCCTGGCCACCACCCATATCCCGCCACCGCCTGCCTGCCTATCCACCCATCACCTGCCACCACCATATCACCGCCTATCCGCCGCCTGCCCCGCCCACTAATGCCTGCCCTGTCCACCTGTCCACCCACTGCCTACCTGCCTCACCTATCCTGCATCACCTGCCTGCCTATCCACTGCCTAATCACCACCCCAACACCGCCCACCTAATCACCTATCCACCACCACCTGCCTGCCGCCTATCCCGCCCCCATCCGCCTGCACCACCGCCTATCCACCACCCTGCCACCACCTGCCCGCCACCACCATCACCCGCCTGCCAGCCGCCTGTGCACCACCTGTCCACTGCCTATCCACCGCCTGCCGCCGCCTGCCCACCGCCGCCCTGTCCACTATCACCCACCCGCCTGCCTGCCTGTCCACCACCCTATCCACCGCTATCCACCGTCTGAACCGCCTCAATCACCTGTCAAGTACCGCCTGCCTGCCGCCTATCCACCACCCTGCCACCACCACGCCATGCACCACCACCTGCCACCGCACCAATCACCCGCCGCCGTTACCACCGCTGCGCCCACACCCCGCCCGCCACCTGCCACCTGCCAGGTCCGTATCCTGCCCACCACCTGCCACTCCTGCCCCTGCCTTGCCTGCGCCCACCACCTGCCACCACCCGCCTGTCCCAACCACCGCCTATCCACCCGCCTGCCGCCACCTAGCCGCCGCCAGCCTGCCTGCCCCACCACCTGGCCACCACCTGCCCCTGCCACCACCCACCATCACCAAAACCGCCTGCCACCACGCACCCCCACCACCAGCCACCACCTGTCCACCGCCTATCCACCCACCACTAATGCCACCTGTGCCACCTAGCCACCCACCTATCCACCACCCTGCCACTGCCTGCCTCCACCTGATCACCACCTGCCCTGCACCTATCACCACTTATCCTGACCTGCCACCACTTCCAATCGCCGCCTATCCCTCGCCTGTCACATCACCTGCCACCTGACCACCCGCCGCCTGCCCATGCTAATCACCGCCTGCCCTCCACCTGTATCTGCCGCTTGTCCACAACCTGCCCCACCCAGCCCATCCGTCGCCTGCCACTGCCCTGCCCACAGCCTGCCCGCCACCCTGCCACCACTGCCCACCTGTATCACCACCTTGCCACCATACCACCCTGTGCTCACCTGCCACCTCACCCGCCTGCACCACCACCTATCCCACCATGTCCACACCACGCCTATCCGCCCGCCTCTGCCTGCCTATCCACCCCGCCTGCCCTGCACCTGTCACCGTATCCTGCCTGTCATCCACACCTGCCCACCACCTGGCTGCATATCCACCGCACCTGCCTGACCTGCCACCACCTGCCACACCACCTGTCGCATGCCTGCCACCTATCCGGGCTGTCCTGCCACCCGCCTGCCACCGCCTGCCCACACCACCTGCCACTGCCACCAGCCTCGCCGCCAGCACTGCTGCACCTTCACTGCCGCCTTGCCGCCTGCCCCGCCAGCTGCCTGGCCACCACCTATCCCGGCGCCACCTGTGCACCCTTGCCACTTACCTGCCTAGCCACCACTTGTGCCACTAATCTATCCTTCACCACCTTACTGCCCTTACTGCCGCATACCGCCATACCACCTGCCGCAAGCTGCCTGTCCACCTATCCACCACCTGCCTGCCAGCCACCGCCACCCTGTCCAGCCACTTGCCACCTATGCCACCTGCGCACCACTAATACCGCCCTGCCGCCACTGGTCTGCCTAATATCCACCACCTAGCCACCACCTATCCACCACCTGCCCACCACCTGCCCACCACCTACCCACCACCACCTATCCACCTATCCACCCACCACCTACCACCACCTATCCACCACCTATCCACCACCTATCCACCACCTATCCACCACCTATCCACCACCTATCCACCACCTATCCACCACCTATCCACCACCTACCCACCACCTACCTATCCACCTATCCACCCACCACCTACCTACCACCTATCCACCACCTACCCACCACCACATATCCACCCACCACCTACCCACCACCTATCCACCACCACCTACCCACTACCTTACCACCACCTTACCACCACCTACCCACCACCACCGATCCATATCCTACCCACCACCTACCACCACCTTACCACCACCTTACCACCTACCACCCACCACCTATCCACCACCACCTATCCACCCATAATCTTACACCCACCACCTAGCTACCACCTGGCCACCACTTACCTGCCACCTGAGCCACCTACCTACCCTACCCACCACCCCTACCTACCAAACCTGCCACCCACCACCCACCACCTAGCCACCACTTGCCTGCACCACCTGTACCTCCACCCACCCTACCACCACCTATCCACCCACCACCTAGCCCTCCACCCTAGCCACCACCTATCCACCACCTACCCACTACCTACCCTCCACCTATCCACCACCTACCCTACACCTATCCACCACTTATCCACAACCTACCCACCACTTATCCACCACCTATCCACCACCTATCCTCCACCTACCCACCCACCAACCACCCACCACCTACCCTTCACCTATCCACCACCTACCCTCCACCTATCCACCACTTATCCACAACCTACCCACCACTTATCCATCACCTACCCACCACCTACCCACAACCTACCCACCACCTACCCACCTATCCACCACCTACCCACCACCTTATCACCACCTTACCACCACCCACCACCCACCTTACCACCTACCACCTATCCACCCACTTACCACCCACCACCTATCCACCACTTATCCACCACCACCTATCCGCCCACCTACCACCCACCACCTATCCACCCACTTACCACCCACCACCTATCCACCACTTATCCACCACCACCTATCCGCCCACCTACCACCCACCACCTAGCCACCACCTATCCACCACCTACCCACCACCTACCCACCACCTACCCACCACCTATCCACCACCTACCCACCACCACCTATCCATATCCTACCCACCACCTACCCACCACCTACCCACTACCTTACCACCACCTTACCACCACCTTACTACCACCTTACCACCACCTTACCACCTACCACCCACCACCTAGCCACCACCTATCCAGCACCACCTATACACCCACTTACCACCCACCACCTAGCCACCACCCAGCCACCACCTATCCACCACCTATCCACCACCCAGCCACCACCTATCCACCACCTATCCACCACCTACCCACCACCTAGCCACCACCACCTATCCAACCACTTACCACCACCTATGCACCACCAACGCACCACCTAGCCACCACCTAGCCACCACCTAGTCACCACCTATCCACCACCTAGCCACCACCTATCCAGCACCAACCCACCACCTATCCACCACCTAGCCTCCACCTACCCACCACCTACCCACCACCACCTACCCACCACCACCTACCCACCACCACCTACCCACCACCTAGCCACCACCACCTATCCAACCACTTACCACCACCTATGCCCACACCTGTACACCACCTGCCCATGCCCAGCTACCACCTAGCCTACCACCTCATTCACCACCTAGCCACCACCTATCCACCACCACCCACCACCTATCCACCACCTAGCCTCCACCTACCCACCACCTACCCACCACCAACTACCCACCACCACCTACCCACCACCTACCCACCACCTTATCACCACCTTACCACCTACCACCCACCACCTAACCACCACCTATCCACCACCTATCCACCACCTATCCACCACCACCCACTTACCACCCACCACCTAGCCACCACCTAGCCACCACCCAACCACCACCTATCCACCACCTACCCCTCCCCTAACCACCATCTTGCAAGGCCTACCACCACTTATCCAACCACCTGTTACCACCACCTATGCACCCACCTAGTCCACCCTACCCCCACCACCTAGCCACCACTAGCCACCACCATCCACCACCCACCACCTACCCACCACCTACCTACCACCCTGCCACCACCACCCATTCAACCACTTACCTACCACCTTATGCACCACCCCCTGTCACCACCTACCCAGCCACCCACCACCTGCCCACCACCTGTCCACCTACCCACCACCTATCCCTCCACCAACCACCCACCACCCCCTGCCCACCACCCCACCACCTGGCCACTACCTGCCGCCACCTCACCACCTACTCAACCACCTTACCCCCCATGTACCGTCCACCAATCTCCACCTGCCTACCCACCACCTATCCACCCACCAACCACCCACCACCTATCCACCACCTACCACCACCTAGCCACCACCACCCACCACCTTCCACCACTTATCCACCACCTATCCCCCACCTACCACCCACCACCTGGCCACCCACCTATCCACCACCTACCTACCCACCAGCTGCCACCCACCATCCTACCTACCACCCACCACCTGTCCGTTACCACCACCCTGCACCCACTGCCACTGTAGCCTTCCACCTTGCCCACCACCAACCCACCACCTTACCACCACTCTGCCACCACCTAGCCACCAACATCCAGCGCTGCCACGCGCCTAGCCACCACCTAGCCACCACCAACCACCACCCATCCACCACCTAGCCTCCAACCCGCCTACCCTGCACCCTGTCCTGCCTACCACCTGTGCCATACCTGCTCACCACTACCCCCACCACCTTATTGCCACCACGCCCCCTTACCACCACCATACCACCCTGGTCACCACCTATACCACCTTACCACCTATCCACCACCATCCTACACACTAATCACCACCCTGGCCCACATCACCTGCTGCCTGCCACCACCGCACTGCCACTACCACCTCACCACCACCACCTGCACCACCGCCTCCTGCCCTACCACCCTAGCCAGCCACCTCCACTGATGTGCCACCTGCACCTGCCACCAAGCTACCACCCTAGCCACCACCTGATACCTCACCTAGTCACCACCACAATACCCACCTGTCCGTCACTGATCCCACTCACCTATCACCCCACCTTACCACCTGACCACCACCTACCCACCACCAACTGCCCACCACCGCCCACCACCTGCCCACCGACTTGTTACCACCCTTGCCTGCTGCACCACCACCTAGCCTGCAACCCATCACCGCCTATCTACCACCACCCTGCCTATGCCTTGCACTTGTTCCACCACCTGTGCCACCACCCACCACCCATGCCACCTATCACTGCCCACCACCTGCCCGCCACCACCTATTCACCACCACCTCCTCCACCCACCTACCACCACCTACGCCACCTGGTCTGCACGTCACCACCTGGCCACCACTCACTCACCCACCTATCACCACCTATCCACACCTACCAACCACACCTGCCCACCGCAAGGCCACCGCCACCTGTCCAGCCACTTGCCACCACCTATCACCTACCGACGCCACCTGTACGACCTACCACCCACCCACCACCACCACCCATCCTGTCCCACCACCCACTACCCCCTACCCACCACCTACCTACCACCTGGCCACTACCTGGCCACTGCCCCCTGTCAGCCACTTACTGCCACCTGTGCCACCTACCCACTACCTGCCACCACCACCTATCCACCTCCATCCACCCCACCACCTGACCCACCACCTATCCACCCACCTACTACCACCACCTACCACCCACCTACCACCACCTATCCACCACCTACCCACCACCTAGCCACCACCACCTATCCACCTATCCACCCACCACCTACCTACCACCTATCCACCCATCACCTACCTACCACCTATCCACCACCTATCCACCACCTACCCACCACCACCCACCACCTATCCACCCACTTACCACCCACCACCTAGCCACCACCTATCCACCACCTATCCACCACCTGCCCACCACCTACCCACCACCACCTATCCACCTATCCACCCACCACCTACCTACCACCTATCCACCACCACCACCTCACCCACCACCACCTGCCCACCACCTATTCACCACCTATCCAGCACCTTCATTCACCACCTATCCACCACCCACCTATCCACCTACTGACCCACCACCTACCACCACCCTATCCACCACCTACCACCACTAGCCACCACCACCTATCGGCCAAACCCACCACCTATCCACCACCATCCAGTACCCACTGTGCCACTCGACCACCACTGTCACCACCTGTACCTACCCACCACCACTCCACCGCTATCCTACCCACCACCTACCCACTACCTTACCACCACCTATCACCACCTACCACCTTACCACCCACCACCTATCCACCACCACCTATCCACCCACCTTACCACCCACCACCTGTGCCACCACCTAGTCGACCCACTCACCACCACCTAGCCACCACCTACCCCTACCCACCACCCACCATCTTACCAAAACCTTACCACCACCACCCACCACCCAGCTACCACCCAGCCCGCCACCTGTCCACCTACCTACCACCACTTCCATCCGCCTGCCACCTCCAGCCTGCCACCTAGCCACCACCTGCCACCCACCACCCACCACCTACCTATCAACCACCTCCCACCCATCCACCTACCCTACCCCAGCTGTCCACCACCTATCCACAAACTGCCCACCACTTATCCATCCACCACCTACCCACCACCCTATCTCCCCTCCACTTGCCACCTACCTACCAACCACCCACCACCTACCCCTTCACCTCCACCTCCTACCACCACCTGCCTGTCCACCACCCAGCCACCACCACCCATCCAACCACTTACCACCACCTATGCACCACCATTCACCACCTACTACCTCCACCACCTTTCACCTACCAACCACCCACCACCTACCCACCACCTTACCACCACCTAGCCACCACCTACCACCCACCTACCCACCACCTATCCACCCACCTACCACCCACCACCTAGCCACCACCCATCACACTACCTACCACCTATCACCCACCTATCACACTGCCACTTCATTGACCACCGCCTATACCACCACGCACCACCATTTTATCCACCACCTATCACTCCCACCCACCACCACCTGCCGCCACCACCTTACCACTATCAGCCACCACCTAGCCACCACCTAGCCACCACCTATCCACCACCTAGCCACCACCTATCCAGCACCAACCCACCACCTATCCACCACCTAGCCTCCACCTACCCACCACCTACCCACCACCTAACTACCCACCACCACCTACCCACCACCTACCCACCACCTACCCACCACCTTATCACCACCTTACCACCTACCACCCACCACCTAACCACCACCTACCCACCACCTATCCACCACCTATCCACCACCTATCCACCACCTACCCACTACCTAGCCACCACCACCTATCCAACCACTTACCACCACCTACCACCACCATATCCACCACCACTATCCACCCATCCACCCACCACCTATTCACCACATGTGACCACCACCTATCCACCACCAAGCCACCACCACCTATCCAACCATCTTACCACCACACCTATGCCACCACCTACCACCCACCACCTTTCCACCCACCCATCACCCACCACCCACCAACCACCCACCACCCTCACCACCTACCACCACCTAGCCACCACCACCTATCCAACCACTACCTACCACTCACCTCCCTGCCCGCACCTATCCACCACCTACCACCCACCACCTTTCCACCCACCCACCACCCTATCCACCCACCAACCACCCACCACCTACCCACCACCTTACCACCACCTAGCCACTACCTAGCCACCACCACCTATCCAACCACTTACCACCACCTATGCACCACCTATCCACCACCCACCTACCCACCACCTATCCACCCACCAACCACCCACCACCTACCCACCACCTTACCACCACCTAGCCACCACCTACCACCCACCTAGCCACCACCTATCCACCACCACCTATCCAACCACTTACCACCACCTATGCACCACCTATCCACCACCTATCCACCCACCCACCACCAACCCACCACCTTACCACCACCTAGTGTACCACCTGCTCACCACCCTGGTCACCACCTATCCACCACCTAGCCACCACCTATCCATCACCAACCCACCACCTATCCACCACCTAGCCTCCACCTACCCACCACCTACCCACCACCAACTACCCACCACCACCTACCCACCACCTACCCACCACCTACCCACCACCTTATCCCCCGCACCTACCTACCCACCACCGCAACCACCACCTATACCACCCTATCCACCACCTATCCACCACCTGTCCACCACCTACCCACTACCTGTACACCACCACTCTATCCATTGCCACTACCTATGCTCAATGCTGTCGCACCTAGTCACCCCTAACCACCACTCAGCAACCGCCTATCACCCTATCCACCACCTGCCGCACCACCAATGCCACCACCACCTATCCAACCACTTCACTACCTATCCACCACCCACCACCCACCACCTCCACCCACCCACCACCTACCCACCAACCAACCACCCACCACCTACCCACCACCCACCACCACCCCTCCTACCACCTCCTACCACCACTCTATCCAACCACTTACCACCGCCTACACCACCTATCACCACCTACCTCACCCCACCCTCCACCACCCACCAACTGACCACCCCACCCACACCTTACCACCACCTGCCCACCACCAGCCACCACCTAATACCACCACCTTCCTGCACTAATCACCGCCATGCCCCACTACCTACCCACCTACCACTCACCGCCTACCCACCTGACCACCACCACCTGCCCACCACCCCATTCAACCACCTATTACCCACCCTGCCACCACCTATCCACCCACCTACCACCCACCACCTAGCCACCACCTATCCACCACCTACCCACCACCTAGCCACCACCTATCCACCACCACCTATCCAACCACTTACCACCACCTATGCACCACCTATCCACCACCTATCCACCCACCCACCACCAACCCACCACCTTACCACCACCTAGCCACCACCTAGCCACCACCTACCACCCACCTACCCACCACCCTATCCACCACCTATCTCACCACCCACCACCTAATCACCACCCACCCTCCACCCTACCACCACCTACCACCCACCACCTACCACCCACCACCTATCCACCCACCAACCACCCACCACCTGCCATCCACCACCTATACCCACCACCTCTACCCCCTACCACCACCCACCATCCTACCTACCCACCACCTCTCCACCACCTGTCACTACCTATCCACCACCTGCTGCACTACCTACCTCCCTATCCACCACCACCGCCACCCTGTGCCTGTACCACCTGGTCACCACCTAGCCACCCAATCAACCACCACCTATCCACCCTATCACCACCTACCCACCACCACACCACCTACCACCTATCCGGCCACTTCACCACCTATCCACTCACCGCCTGCCACCCCACCCTATCCACCCACCACCGCCCTACCCGCCTGCGCCACCTGCCACCACCCTGCCACCATCCGACACTGTACCTACCACCCTATCCCACCACCTGCCACCTACCTTTCCACCCACCCACCTATCCACCATCTGCCACCTCCCCACCTTTCCACCACCTGTGCACTGCCCTACCACCACCCCACCCACCCACTCTGCCTATCCACCACCCACCTTGCCACCACCTAATCACCCCCTATGCCACCTACCACCTATCCTACCATCCAGCCACCACCTGTCCACCACCTATCCGCACCACCTGCCACCCACCACCTATCCACCTATCCTCCCACCACTCCACCTACCACCTATCCACCCATCACCATACCACCACCTGTCCACCACCTATCCACCACCCATCCACCCACCCACCCACCACCTAGCCACCCACTTTACCACCACCTGCCCGCCACCACCTATCCACCACCTATCACCACCACCTACCCACCACCTGCCCACCACCTACCTACCACCACCTATCCACCCACCTACCTGGCCCACCTATTCACCACCTATCCACCACTCCACCCACCACGTACCCACCACCCTGCCACCCACTTACCACCCACCACCTAGCCACCACCTATCCACCACTCCACCACCACCTGCCCACCACCTGCCCACCACCATCTACACCCTGCCCACCACCCGCCGTCTTTCACCTACCACCTACCCACCACCCTATTCACCACCTGCCCATCACCACCTATCCACCACTCCATTCACCACCTATCCAGCACCTATTCACCACCTCCATTCACCACCCCTACCACCACCGTCCTATCCACCTACCACCCACCTACCTGATCCACTACCTACCGACCACCACATATCCACCCACCACCACGCGCTGCCTGCCCACTAGTATCCACCCACCACCTACCCACTACCTTACCACCACCTTACCACCACCTACCCACCACCACCGATCCATATCCTACCCACCACCTACCCACTACCTTACCACCACCTTACCACCACCTTACCACCTACCACCCACCACTTATCCACCACCACCTATCCACCCACTTACCACCCACCACCTAGCCACCACTTAGCCACCACCTACCCACCACCTAGCCACCACCTACCCCTACCCACCACCCACCATCTTACCAAAACCTTACCACCCACCACCCACCACCTAGCCACCACCTATCCACCACCTACCCTCCACCCACCTACCACCACCTATCCACCCACCACCTAGCCACCACCTAGCCACCACCTAGCCACCACCTAGCCACCACCTACCCACCACCACCTATCCACCACCCTACCACACCTATCCACCACCTTCCACCACCGCCCCACCCTTATCCACCTATCCACCCACCCTATCCTCCACCTACCCTCCCACCAACCTCTCACCACCTATCCTTCACCTCCACCCACCACTACCCACCACCTCCCATCCTACCTACCCCACCCACCACCCTGTACCACCACCTATCACCACCTGTCCACTACCTTACGCCACCTTACCACCTACCACACCACCACCCGCACTTCGCCACCACCCTACCTACCTACCTATCCACCACCTCAATCACTTTCCACCATCCACCTATCCCCGCCCCCTCCCACCTGTCGAGCACCACCCATCCACCACCTGTCCACCACCTGCCCTGCACCTACCTAGCCCATCACCACCTACCTACCACCTATCACTGCACTACCCACCACCATCCAGCAATCCACTACCAACCTGCCTCCACCACCTAGCCACCACCTAGCCACCACCTAGTCACCACCTATCCACCACCTAGCCACCACCTATCCATCACCAACCCACCACCTACCCACCACCTAGCCTCCACCTACCCACCACCTACCACCACCAACTACCCACCACCACCAATCCCACCACCTACCCACCACCTACCCACCACCTTACCACCCACCTGCCCACCACCCTGGCCACCCACCACCTAACCACCCGCCGTAACTACCACACCTATCCACCACCCCCTGCCCACCATCTACCACCTGTCCACTACCTAGCCACCACCACCTATCCAACCACTTACCACCACCTATGCACCACCTATGCACCACCTAGTCACCACCTAGCCACCACTCAGCCACCACCTATCCACCACCTATCCACCACCTACCCACCACCAAGCCACCACCACCTATCCAACCACTTACCACCACCTATCCACCACCTACCACCCACCACCTTTCCACCCACCCACCACCTATCCACCCACCAACCACCCACCACCTACCCACCACCTTACCACCACCTAGCCACCACCACCTATCCAACCACTTACCACCACCTATGCACCACCTATCCACCACCTACCACCCACCACCTTTCCACCCACCCACCACCTATCCACCCACCAACCACCCACCACCTACCCACCACCTTACCACCACCTAGCCACTACCTAGCCACCACCACCTATCCAACCACTTACCACCACCTATGCACCACCTATCCTACCTACCCACCACCCCCCACCTACCACCCACCACCTATCCACCACCACATATCCAACCACTTACCACCACCTATGCACCACCTATCCACCACCTACCACCCACCACCTAGCCACCACCTATCCACCACCTACCCTCTTACTTCTAGCCACCACCTATCCACCACCACCTATCCAACCACTTACCACCACCTATGCACCACCTATCCACCACCTATCCACCCACCCACCACCAACCCACCACCTACCCTGCCTGCACCCTGGCCACCACCTACCACCACCTACCACCCACCTACCCACCACCTATCCACCCACCTACCACCCACCACCTAGCCACCACCTATCCACTACCTACCCACCACCTACGCACCACCTACCACCCACCACCTATCCACCCACCAACCACCCACCTACCCATCCACCCACCACCTTACCACCACCTACCCACCACCACCTATCCACCCACTTACCACCCACCACCTATCCACCACCTAGCCACCACCTATCCAACACCTACCCCTACCCACCACCCACCATCTTTCCACCCCCCTACCACCCACCACCCACCACCCACCACCCACCACCTAGCCACCACCTACCCTCCACCCACCTACCACCACCTACCCACCCACCACCACCTACCCACGACTTATCCACCCACCACCTATCCACCACCTATCCACCCACCTACCACCCACCACCTAGCCACCAACTGTCCACCACCTAGCCACCACCTATCCACTACCGACCCACCACGTACCCACCACCTACCCACCACCTAGCCACCACCTATCCACCCACCACCTACCTACCACACCCACCTTCACCTGGCCACCTATCCACCACCACCTATCCACCACCTACCACCACCTATCCACCACCTACCACCACCCAGCCACCACCTACCTACCACCCACCTATCCACCTACCTACCACCTATTCACCACCTATCCACCACCTACTCACCACGCCACCACCACCTATCCACCTACCCACCACCACCTGGCCACCATCCACCCACCCACCTACCTACCACCTATCACCACCTCCACCCACCACCCTCACCACCTATCCACTACCTTCCACCACCTGCCACCCACCACCGCCCGCCACCTATCCACCCACCACCTATCACCGCCTATCCACCCACCACTTACCCCCACCACCTACCCATCTCCACCACCTATCCACCTATCCACCCCACCACCTACCTACCACCCACCACCTATCCACCACCTGCCCACCACCTCGTCCAGCACCTGCCCCCTGCCACTGCCCGCCGTATCCACCACCTACACCACCACCACATATCCACCCACCACCTACCCATCACCTACCCACCACCTATCCACCACCACCGATACACCACCCACTCACCACCGCCACCTATCCTGCCTATCCACCCACCACCGATCCATATCCTACCCACCACCTACCCACTACCTTACCACCACCCACTACCACCCTGGGGTACCACCACCTACCACCCACCACCTATCCACCACCACCTATCCTACCACCACCTATCCACCCCCTCCCACCCACCACCTAGCCACCACCTAGCCACCCCCACCACCTGGCCACCACCCTGCCTACCACCTACCCACTCACCCCATGCCGCCTTCCTCCACCATTCACCCACCTTCTACACCTATTCCACCACTTATCCACACACCCACCACCTATCCACCACCCTATCCACCACCTATCCTCCACCCACCCACCTGCCTACCAATCACCCCACCACCTACCCTCACCGTATCCACCACCTACCTCCACTACTATCACCCACCACCACCTATCCACGCGCCACCTTCCCACCTGTACCACATACCACCCACAATCTACCCACCACCTACCCACTACCTACCCACCACCTTATCACCGCCTCCTACCACCACCTGTCACCCCCCTGCCACTACCTTTCACCTACCACTTATCAGCCACCGCACTCCCCACCACCTATCCACCACTATCCACCACCACCTATCCGCCTGCCCACCACCCACCACCTAGCCACCACCTATCCACCACCACCCACAACCCCACCACCACCCACCCACCCACCGCCTACCCACCCACCACCCGCCTACACCACCACCTCACCCACCGCCTACCCACTACCTTCACCACCCTACCACCCTACCACCTACCACCACTACCACCACCTACCCACCTACCTAGCCACCACCCTATCCAGCACCACCTATACACCCACTACCACCCACCACCCCATTCCACCACTTGCAGCCACCACCTTGCATCCACCACTATCCACCACCCAGCCACCACCTCCACCACCTACCCACCACTCACCACCACCTATCCAACCACTTACCACCACCTGCGCCACCACCACCACCTAGCCCACCTAGCCACCCACCGCCACCTACCACTGCCTGTCAACCTACCTATCCAGCACCTACCCACCACCTATCCACCACCTGTCTCCACCTACCCACCACCTACCCGCCCACCACCCACCCACCACCTACCCACCACCTACCCACCACCTATCACCACCGCACTGTCCCACCACGATCACCGCCTAACCACCACCTATCCATCACCTACCGCCACCTGCCACCACCTAGCCTACCTGCCCACCACCTACCCACCACTTATCCACCACCTACCACCACCATCCAACCACCTACTACCTACCACTGCATCACCGCCCACCTGCCACCACCTGCCACTTCTCACCCACCACCACCCACCACCTATCCAGCACCAACTCCACCACCCTCCATGCCACCTAGCTCTCCACCTGACCCACCACCTACCCACCACCTCTGACCCACCACCAACTCCCTATTGCCACCACCTACCCACCACCTGCCTCACTGCGCCACCTTACCACCACCCCACCACCCTACCACCCACCACCTAACCACCACCTATACACCCCCACTTACCACCTGGCTGCCACCACCTAGCCCACCACCTGTCCACCACCCATCACCACCTGTCACCACCTAACCACCACCCTAGCCACCACCACCCATTCATCCTACCACCACCCACCACCTGGTCACCACCTATCCACCACCTGCCACCACCTGCCCCCTACCCAGCCACTACACCTGGCGCTACCACCACCTCATCCAACCACCTACCACCACCTATGCACCACCTACCACCCACCACCTTCCAACCACCCCTACCCACCTCCTACCCACCAACCACCACCACCTGACCACCACCTGCTTCCACCTAGCCACTACCTAGCCACCACCACCTATCCAACCACCTTACCACCACCATGCACCACCTATCCACCACCTACCACCAACCTGTCACCCACCGCCCACCACCTGCCCACCCACCACCCACCACCTATCCACCACCTCACCACCCTGCCCACCACCTACCGACCCAAGCACCTACCTGTACCACCTATCCACCCGCCTCACCCACCACCTAGCCACCACCTATCCACCACCTAGCCACCACCTGTCCACCACCAACCCGCCAAACCACTATCCACCACCTGACATCACCATCCACCACCTACCACCCACCACCCTATCCACCCACCCACCCACCAACCCACCACCTTACCTGCCTTATCACTGCCTACCTCCCTACCACCACCTAACCACCACCTATCACCACTCACCACCACCACCACCCCACCACCCATCCACCCACCTACGACCACCACCTATCCACCACCCTAACCGCCACCTAGCCGCCCACCACCTATCCAGCCCTTGCCTGTGCACCACCCTGATCACCCACCACCCATTCACCCACTCAACCACCTACCCACCCTAATCACCACCTACCCACCACCTACCTACCACCTTACCACCACCACCTACCACCACCTCCACCCGCCACCACCTATCTACCACCGACCACCACCACCTGCCCGCCACCTTAGCCACCACCTATCCAACACCACCCACTCACCACCCACCACCTGTTCCACCTACCCACCACCCTCCCGTCCACTGCCTATGCCACCACCCACCACCTGTCCCACCACCCACCACCCTTACCACCCACCACCCCCCCCTTAGCACCACCCACCACTCTGCCACCACCTGCCACCACCTAGCCACCACCTATCCACCACCTACCCGCCACCACCCACCTGCCACCACCTATCTCACCACCTGCCACCATTCTCCACTTGCCACCACCTATCCACCACCACCTATCCACCTGTCCACCCACCACCACTGTACCACCTATCCACCCATCACCTACCTACCACCTATCCACCACCTATCCACCACCTACCCACCACCTACCTATCCACCTATCCACCCACCACCTACCTACCACCTATCCACCCATCACCTACCTACCACCTATCCCACCACCTTCCACCACCACCTATGCCCACCTAATCCACCACCTACCCACCACCCCTCCACCACTTCCACCACTCACACTCCTGCCCACCACCTCCACCACCTATCCACCACCTGCCCACCACCTACCCACCCCCCTCACCCATCCACCCACCACCACCACACCACTCATTCACCCCTCATCCACCACCTCCTGCCACTGCCACCCTCTCCTGCCACCATCCACCCCACCTCACCCACCACCTACCTACCACCTATCCACCACCTACCCACCACCTCCTATCCACCCACCACCTACCCACCACCTATCCACCACCACCGATACACCACCCAACCACCACCCACCCACCACCTACCCACCACCACCGATCCAACCCCCACCCACCACTCACCCACTACCTGCACCACCACCTACCACCACCTACCACCCACCACCTATCCACCACCACCTATCCACCCACTTACCACCCACCACCTAGCCACCACCTAGCCACCACCACCACCTGCCATCCTTGCCACCACCACCCTGCCACCACTATCCACCTACCCGCCTCCCTACCACCTATCTACCACCTACCACCTATCCACCACCTAATCACCTCACCTACCTACCACCCCGCCCTGCCACCACCTACCACCCACCACCACCTATCCATCCCCTGCCACCACCCTACCCACCACCTATCCACCCCCTACCACCACCCACCTCTGCCACAGCCACTACCTGTTACCACCTCCTCCACCACCTAGCCACCACTCCATCCAGCACCAACCCACCACCTCCTGCCCACCTAGCCTACCACCCCACCTACCCACCACCTATCCACCACCTATCCACTACCTACCCACCACCTACCCACCACCTATCCGCCACCTACCACCCACCACCTATCCACCACCTATCCACCAGCTACCCACCACCTTATCAACACCTTACCACCACCTTACCACCTACCATCCACCACCTAACCACCACCTATCCACCACCTATCCACCACCTTATCCACCACCTACCCACCACCACCTATCCACACACTTACCACCCACCACCTATCCACCACCTACCCACCACCAACCCACCACCTATCCACCCACCACCTACCCACCACCTACCCACCTACCTGGCCTCCACCTAGCCACCACCTTACCACCACCACCCACCACCTATCCTGCCACTCCACCCACCACCTGCCACCACCACCACCTATCCACCACCCACCACCTATCCACCCACCTACCACCCACCACCTATCCACCACTTATCCACCACCACCTATCCGCCCACCTACCACCCACCACCTAGCCACCACCTAGCCACCACCTATCCACCACCTACCCACCACCTAGCCACCACCTATCCCGCCACCTACCCACCACCACCTATCCACCAGCTACCCACCACCTTATCAACACCTTACCACCACCTTACCACCTACCACCCACCACCTAGCCACCACCTAGCCAACACCTAGCCACCACCACCTACCCACCACTCACCCACCCTACCACCCACCACCACCCACCACCACCTACCCACCACCTACCCACCACCTACCCCCACCACCTACCCACCACCACCTACCATCATCCACCACCTACCCACCACCAATCCACCACCACCTACCCACCACCACTACCTATCCACCCACCAACCACCCACCACCTACCTACCACCTATCCACCATCTATCCACCACCTACCCACCACCTATCCACCACCTACCCACCACCTGCCGACCAGCTATCCACCACCTATACACCACCTAGCCACCACCTATCCACCCACCAACCACAAACTATCCACCACCTAGCCACCACCTATCCACCAACACCTACCCACCTACCCACCACCTACCCACCACCTACCCACCCACCACCTTCCCACCACCACCTACCCACCACCACCTATCCACCCACCACCTACCTACCACCTATCCACCACCTACCCCCCACCCACCCACCACCACCTACCACCCATCCACCACCACCTAGCACCTAGCCACCACCTACCCACCACCTACCCACCACCACCCACCACCCACCACCTCAACCACCTACCACCACCACCCACCACCCACCACCTTCCCACCACTACCTATCCATCCACCAACCACCCACCACCTCCCACCAACTACCCACCCATCCACCCACCACCACCCTTCCACCTATCCACCCACCACCTACCTACCACCTATCCACCACCTACCCACCACCCTATCCACCACCTACCCACCACCACCTATCCACCCACCAACCACCCACCACCTACCCACCACCTACCCACCACCACCTATCCACCCACCACCTCCCCACCACCTATCCACCACCTACCTACCACCACCTACCTACCCACCACTACCTATCCATCCACCAACACCCACCACCACCTCCACCAAAACTACCCACCACATACCCACCACCACCCACCCTATCCACCACCCCCACCCCTCCCCCCACCCTCCACCTGCTACCTGCCATCCACCCACCACCTACCTACCACCCATCCACCACCCATCCACCACCTACCTATCCACCACCTAACCCACCACTACCCATCCACCCACTAACCACCAACCATCCTCACCTGCCACCTATCCACCCTACCTATCCACCACCTACCCACCACCTACCCAGCCACCTAACCACCTGCCACCACCTACCCACCACCCCACCCACCACCACCTACCACCTATCACCCACCAACTACCTACCACCTATCCACCACCTCCAACCACCACACCCACTCCACCACCCACCTACCACCTCCCTACCACCTATCTACCACCTGCACCTACCACCCACCTCCCACCGCCTATCACCCACCCTGCCCACCACCTACCCACCACCTACCTACCACCTACCTACCACCTACCTACCACCTACCTACCACCTACCCACCACCACGCCTGCCTACCACCCACCTACCTACCTCCACCTACCACCACCACCCACCACCACCCACCACCACCTACCACCACCTACCTACCACCACCTACTCCACCTACCTCCTACCTACCTCCTACCTACCACCTACCCACCACCTATCTACCACCTACCCACCACCACCTACCCACCACCACCTACCCACCACCACCTACCCATCACCTACCACCCCACCCACCACCTAGCCAACCCTCTAGCCATCACCACCACTTACCACCACCTACCACCCACCACCTACCCACCACCACCTACCATCTATCCACCACCACCTATCCACCCACCAACCACCCACCACCAACCCACCACCACCTATCCACCCACCAACCACCCACCACCTACCTACCACATATCCACCATCTATCCACCACCTACCCACCACCTATCCACCATCTATCCACCACCTACCAACCACCCACCCACCACCCACCACCCACCACCTACCCCACCACCTACCCACCCTCACCTATCCACCACCTACCCACCACCTGCCGACCAGCTACCCACCACCTACACAACACTTAGCCACCACCTACCCACCACCACCTACCACCTATCCACCACCTACCCATCACCACCTATCCACCCACCAACCACCCACCACCTACCTACCACCTATCCACCACCTACCCCCCACCTACCCACCACCGCCTACCACCTATCCACCACCACCTACCACCTATCCACCACCTACCCACCACCACCTATCCACCCACCATCTACCTACCACCTATCCACCCACCATCTACCTACCACCTATCCACCACCTACCCACCACCTACCTATCCACCACCTACCCACCACTACCTATCCATCCACCAACCACCCACCACCTCTTCACCAACTACCCACCACCTACCCACCACCACCTTTCCACCTATCCACCCACCACCTACCTACCACCTATCCACCACCCACCACCTACCTATCCACCACCCTACCCACCACCTATCCACCACCTACCCACCTATCCACCCACCACCTACCTACCACCTATCCACCACCTACCCACCACCTACCTATCCACCACCTACCCACCACCTACCTATCCACCACCTACCCACCACTACCTATCCACCCACCAACCACCCACCACCTACTTACCACCTACCCAGCACTAATCCACCACCACCTACCTACCACCTACCCACCACCACCTATCTACCCACCAACTACCTACCACCTATCCACCACCTACCCACCACCTACCTATCCACCACCTACCCACCACCTACCTACCTACCACCTACCCACCACCACCTATCCACCACCTGCCCACCACCACCCACCACCCACCTACCACCTACCTGCACCCTACCACCACCTACCTACCACCTACCACCCACCACCACCCACCACCACCTACCCACCACCACCTACCCACCACCTACCCACCCTACCACCACCATCTACCAACTATCCACCAGCTACCCACCACCTACCCACCACCACCACCTTCCACCACCACCCCCCACCCACCTGCCTTACCCACCACCCACCACCTACCCACCACCTACCCACCACCTACCCACCACCTATCCACCACCTGCCCACCAGCTACCCACCACCTATACACCACCTAGCCACCACCTATCCACCACCACCTACCACCTATCCACCACCTACCCACCACCTACCCACCACCAATCCACCACCACCTACCCACCACTACCTATCCACCTATCCACCCACCACCTACCTACTACCTTATCCACCACCTACCCACCACCTACCCACCACCTATCCACCACCTATCCACCACCTAGCCACCACCTACCCACCACTACCTATCCACCACCTACCCACCACTACCTATCCACCACCTACCCACCACCAATCCGCCACCACCTACCCAAAACCACCTACCACCACCACCTACCACCTACCACCTACCACCAACCACCCACCACCTACCCCCTACCCACCTACCACCACCTACCACCCACCCACCACCTACCCACCACCACCTACCACCTACCACCTACCACCACCTACCACCTACCACCTGCCACCACCTACCACCTACCACCTACCACCTACCACCTACCACCTACCACCTACCACCTACCACCTACCACCTACCACCACCCACCACCTAGCCACCACCTATCCACCCACCAACCACAACCTATCCACCACCTATCCACCCACCAAACACAACTTATCCACCGCAACCTACCTACCACCTATCCACCACCTATCCACCACCTATCCACCACCTACCCACCACCTATCCACCACTTACCCACCACCTATCCACCCACCACCTATCCACCACGTACCCACCACCTAGCCACCACCTAGCCACCACCTATCTACCACCTACCCACCACCTATCCACCACCTACCCACCACCTACCCACCACCTATCTGTGAAAAGCAGTACACCTAGAAAGGGAGTGAAGGTTTTATAATAAAAGTCTATTACTATAGAGTGGTAATTGAATACTAGAGTCCATAAAAACTCAAATTCCTCTAAGCCTCAAACTATATCTGATACCTCAGAACATCTTAAATAGCTTAAATTTTCTTTATCATGTCATTGCATTTAGTGAAACTTGGTTAAGACATGATATTCTTAATATTTATATCTTTACTAACAAATTTTCAGTCTAAAGACATGCTCGCTTGCGGCTCGTGGCTATGGTGTACTTATGGCTGTCGATGCTGATATCCCGTCTGAACACATTGATGTATATAGTAATTTAGATATCGAATTTTTTGCTGAAAAACTAATTTACTGTAGTTTTATCTCCTTTTTATATACCTCCTACCACAAATAACTCTCTGTCATATGAGTTCAATGTATTGAATCCTTCGTCAACTCATGTCTTTGTTGATAGCCTATTTGATATACCTGTGTTTTAAACCAATTCCATACAAAACTGTCTAAATAAAGAGCTTGATTTGATTTTTGTTTTGGATCCCAATACCTGCACGGTGTCCAGATCGAAATCTATTTCCTCACCTGAGGAACCCTACCACCCTATTCTGGAGGTGTTAATTGAGGTTTTGGGTTTCATGTGTTTTATCGGAAAATCGAGTTAGTTGTTTTCGGAAGACCGATTTAAAAAAAAATTCTCAGCTTCTATCGCGCACTGACAGGTCCCAACTTTCTTCGTGTATTGACCTGGATAAGGCAATTGAAATTTATTATTCTACATTAAACTGTCTGCGTGATGCTTGTGTTGCTTTTGGTATTCTGCAATTGTCTAATAGCCCGTTTCGATTTACTAAAGAACTAACAAAGTTAAAGAATAAAAATATAGCATAAGGAAACTGACTGTCTTATATTACTCTGACTCCTCTGTTGCTCCGATATCTCCACCCTAAATAATCTTTGCTACAAGGATTATTTCAGAAAGTGATGACTTCGTCAATTCGAAGAGGAAGAGGTCAATACTTTAAACAACATTATTTTTTTAACAAAAAGAAAACTGGTAATGATCAAGGTATTGTCAATCTATTTGCTGAGAGCAGTGCCGTTTCAGTATCAGGCAAACCAATCGAATTATATTTTTTGTCGCTTAATTTCTGAAAGTTTACTCTTACGCGAACTTAAGTCATGAAAAGCATTTTTTTCTCCTAGCCCTGATGGTGTTCCTTGTTGCGTGCTTAGGTTCTTTTTTTGGATTGTCTGTAGAGTTGTGTTCTTTCCCTAATCTATGGAAGGAATCTTATATTAATCTTCTCTTGAAAAAAGGAAATAAATCTAACGTTGAAAACTATGGAGTTATCTCCAAGTTGTTTGCTATTCCCAAAGCATTTAGGAAACAAAAAATTTCTCAACTGTAATACTGTTGTAAACCTATAATTTCTCCCTACCACCATGGGTTTGTGAAATGTAGGTCTACTACCACTAACTTATTAGAATTCTCGTCAATTGTTATTGAAGGGTTAAAAATGCAAACGGATATCATTTATACTGATTTCAGTGAGGCTTTTGATGGCCGTCAGCGAGGAAGCAAGTGGATCAACATGTAATCTCAGTCTTTGTCAGGGACACATGCCGTCCTTGTTGCTACTGTCAAAAGTGTGACTCTACGCTAGAGATGCTGACTAATTGTAGTCGGGCGAAGATCGTGATTCTATATATTACCCCCATCCCAAGGCGGAACAGCATACGCTGATGGATGCATGGCGGGTGGTAGCCCGGTCTCTAGTATGCGGACTCTGGATACCTGTCGCCCTCCAGTTTCATTTAGACTTTCCACGGTACGTGGGCTATGCCGTGGGTGATCTTCCCTTCGCGACTACTCTTTGCATCAGTTTATGGATTATTTTCAAAATTTAGATAAGTCTGATGCGACCGCAACAGCATGAACCTTAGGCGTTGCCTTCACCACCAATACTACGGGTCTCGACTCTAGTAACAAAACAGGGTTCGCTACTGCTGACTTTCCGTCTAATAGCCGTTCAGTCCGGATCAAACCGTCGAGGAATTGTCGTCCGACACGGAAGTTCACTGCGACCTGATCAGCTTTGCTGACGACCCTTCCGAGGCCTTACGGAAGCAGGCTCTCAGATCCTGGTATCCGCTTGCTGGAGCCGCAAGAAGAAACTTTTAAAGCTGCACTTGCAAAGGGTTTGAACCGAGCGGAAGCTCTAGCTATCGCCACTGCGCCTCCCGTTAACATCAAGGCTAAACGGACGCGCGCTGACGATACCATCGCCGAGCCCACTAGTTCTTCAAAGAGGCCAATAAGACTCATAAGGAGTCCACGAAACCACTCTACACCCAAGTGGCAAGCAGTGTGAAATTGGGCTTCACTTCGGCTGACATTTTAAAATCCCTCTCAGCGAACCAGTTGGCTACGTTGAAATCCAGCATCTCAAAGGCGGTGCTGTTGTTCTCCACACCAGATGTTAGCCCAGGTTTTGAGGGCTGTATACCGCGAAACGAGTGGCTGTTTCAGGTGTGCGAGGATAGCAGCACTGTCAATGGGGTCAGGGGAGCTGTTGGACACATCAGGTCCATCAGCGCCCTTGACGTCAAATTGCTAGAGGAAACGGAGTTCCCCAAGGCTCACCTCATTAGAGGTTACTTTCCAAGTAGTGCTGAGTTTACTCCTGCAACCATCCTGGAATACATTGGGCTCCAGAACGCTTGCAGCTTCTCCACGAAGCTGTGGCGGGTGGTGCAGCACAGCCTGAACGGCACAAGGACTCACATCGCAATGTTGATTGACGAGGAGTCGTACAGGGCTCTGACGGAGTGCCAAGGGAAGGTGAAATTCTGCTTTGGTAGGGTCAAGCTGATCCTAAGGATAATTTCCAAAGCCTCCTCCGCCACCCCTGCTCCATTCTCATCCTCACCCATTCCCTCTCCCTCAAGTTTGGCGATGCCTTCACGGCTGACCCCTACACTAGGACTGCAGCCAGTATGACCGGATCAGCTTTGCTGACAACGCTTCGGTGGCCTCTCAGAGGTCAGGCCTTACGGAAGCAGGCTCTCAGATCCAGTTGCTGCGGCTGGAATCGAAGGAGGCCTTTGTGAAATTGAAGAGCCGCGAGAAGAAGCTCTTTAATGCTGCACTCGCAAAGGGTTCAAACCGAGAGGAAGCTTTAGCTATCGCCACTGCGCCCCCGTTAACATCAAGGCTAAACGGACGCGCGCTGACGATACCATCGCCGAGCCCACTATCTTTTCAAAGAGGCCCAAAAAGACTCATATGGAATCCACGAAGCCACTCTACAGTCAAGTTGCAAGCAGCAAGAAATTGGGCTTCACTTCGACTGACATTTCCAAGCGCCTCTCAGCGGAGCAGTTGGCTAAGTTGAAATCCTCCAGCAACTTAAAGGCGGTGCTGTTCCACTCCACACCGGATGTTAGCCCAGATTTTGAGGGTCGTGTTCCTCGAAACGGGGGACTGCTCTGGGTGTGCAAAAACAACAGCACTGCTAATCAGCGGAGCGGGTCAGCGGAGCTGTTGGGCACTTCAGGTCCATTAGTGCGTTTGATGTAAAACTGCTGGAGGAAACGAAGTTCCCCAAGGCTCACCTCATTAGAAGTTACTTCCCCAGTAGCGCTCAGCTTACTCCCGCCACTATCTTGGAATTCTAAAGGCTGCAGAACGCCAGCAGCTTGTCAACGAAGCAGTGGCGAGTTGTACAACATAGCCTGAACGGCACCACGACTCACATCGCAATGATGGTTAACGAGGAGTCGTACAGGGCTCTGACGAAGTACCAAAGGAGAGTGAAAATCTACTTTGGCAGGGTCAAGCCTATCCTAAGGAATTCAGGATAATTCCCAAAGCCTCCTCCGCCACTCCTGCTCCTTCCCTACCTGTTCCCTCTCCTGCCAGTTCTCCTCCGGCAACGGCCCCACCAGAGCGTCAGCAATGGCTAACCCTCCACCTACGGCCGCAAAGGCACCTAAGGATCCTTCCCCCATTCCACCTGCCATCGTGCTCACGGCTTGTAATGCCGTGAAGGGCCCAACTAGGTCTATGACTGGTAGTGGTCCCCTTCAAGCAATCGCCAATGGTGCCACCCTTGGGCCACCCTTGAGCGGGGTTGCAAAGCGACCTTCCCCGATCAGCTCCTCCAGACCATCAAAGAGCGTCCGTGGGAATGAATCTTACAGCCATAAGGATCGCAATTAAGGTGCTCCTGGTAAACCTGCACCACGCCAGAGGAGCGCCAGCTACACTGTGTAGGGTCGTCTATGATAATGAAATAAATCTGGCTCTCGTCCAGGAACCATGCTGGATCGATGGCCAAATTATATGACCGTATGTTACCCCTCACACTACTATACGTTTAGATAACAATGTAAGATATTTCCCTTTAACCAACTATAACCAACCAGCAATACCAAAGTCTATGAGTGAGATAGATCTTGCTGGCAATCTGTTCCAAGATGTGCTTATTTCATTCTGTGAGGTCAACTCAGCCGGGAAGTCGGCCAACCGTAAAATTCCATGGTGGAATGAGGAACTAGCTGTACTTAGAAGGAGGGTTGAAGTCTATTTGATAAGGAAAAACCTAACCGTGCAAGTAAGATGAGTTAAACGCGATACGAAAACATTGAAACATTGTAGACAAACCTTAAATAATACTATTAAAGATGTTAGTTGCATAAAATTAACCGATGGAATTTTTATACAGTCGAAATTACCATTATAACGAAACTTAAGCAAGTAGCTCAGCAAGAAGTTCTTTACGAAAATTCCATTTATGTCAGGAATCCCAATAAATCGGGTCAAACATCCCAATCAAAAGTAAATAATAATCAATCTACTAATAAAGCCAATCAAAATATGACTTTTACTTCAAATTACAAAAATAATCCAACTCCTCAGACTAGGCAAAAGCAAAGTGAAACGAAACCTAATCCTACTATATATAGAAAATTTAACAATAAATTAAATCAGGCTAAAATCGAAAATAATATGAATTATTATCAGACTCAATGTCAACCTTATTTAGCCTCAAGACCCCCGTCAAACGACAACGCGCTAGTAATAGCGGAATTTCCAGAATGGATGTTTCCGAAAATGTGCAAAAAACAGCCACGGAAACAGAAGAATGATCAATGGAGGAATAAACCTCTCCATTCGAATAACTATGAACAACATTGAACTGAAATGTGTCATAGAGACAGGCTCATCAAAAAACTTGATGAAGCAAAATATCTTTAATATGCTAGAGCCCATTTTACCTTTACAATGTCATTCCATACAAGGTATGATCAATCTTAACAAGTGCATTTCACTTGCACCCAACTGTCCAAGTACCAAAACTCAAAGATTTTATCTCCATCAGTTCTCGAATAGGTACGATATTCTGATTGAAAGAGACCACCTTAAAGAGTGCAAAGCCGAAATTAATTACGAACACGAACACGTAAAATTAAGCCAATTTACTTTTCATTTTTATTACGAAAATGATTCGGTCTCAAAATGGAACAACACTATCCCAAAATGGAGGTCAATTTCGAGTTCAATTATGCCCTACAACATGAGTTTTCTGAGAACAACCAGTTCAGGTTAGAGCATTTAAACGAAGAGAAAAAGGAAGGATTAAAAGGAATCCCCCACGATTACAGAGACAGGCAAAAATTTGCACGAAAGCACGAAAATGCTATCAATAAGCGACAATACAAATACCCACAAAAATTCGTTTAAGAATTTGAGCAACAAATGCGTGAGATGATTCAACAAAAATATCATCCGCCCATCTAATTCACCCTATTGCTCACCAATCTAGATAATTCCAAAGAAACCAGATGCATCAGGGAAGCAAAAATGCCGTATAATCGAAATATAATATTCGATGAAATATAAGACAAGTTAGGAAAAAGGCAATATTTCACTATGGTAGACTTAGCAAAAGGATTTCATCAAATCCAAATGGATGAAAAGTCCATCCAAAAAACTGCTTTCTCACCAAAACAAAGTCATTACGAATACACTCGTATGCCTTTTGGTCTATATAATGCCCCTGCAACTTTTCAACGCTACATGAACAATCTGTTGGAGGTCTTGATCTACCACAGTTGTTTGCCGTATATGGATGATATAATTTCTTGGACGTTGACGTACGTAAGTCCGATCAAGTGGCCAAGCGACACGAAGCTCGGGCTTGTTAACACGCGGACCTAGGCAGACACGACCACCCGCCCATCCGACCGAGGGGCAAACGCATAACATGCGGGAACGGAGGTCGCGAACAATTGACACAGACAAAACAACCAAATAGTATTAATAAAAAGAATAAAATAATAATAATAATACTAATACTACTAATAATAATAATGAGAACTATTCTTAAAAACGAGCTAATATATGTAGGAGTAATGTTTTTATTTCTAAGGTAGTGTTAGTATTATTAACAAGATTAGAAAATTTATTAAAATGTACACATAAAACACGAAAATAATTGTGACTGGCATAGTTAGTACTACAACGGGAAAGAGAGAGGAGAAGGAAATTTCTAGACGTTCTGACCGGAACGGCAAAGCTAATCTGGCTTGTCAACTGCAAGGAGTCAATTTCGCCAATGATAAGTCTATGAAGAAACACTACACCTAGCATAGTTCTACGGTCAGAAAGAGAAGGAAGGTTTAGTAATAAAAGTCCACTAGAATACGAAGGCAATCTAATTGTAGGATTCCAGCTAAGACTACGAAGAGCAAAAAGAAGAAATTGTTTCTGGACTGATTCAAGCCTATCTTGATAAACCCTATACTGGGGAAACCAGATATTAGATCCATACTGAAGAATAGGATGAACCAGTGAGATGTAGAGATGTTTAGTTATGTAGGAATCGTTAAATTCCTTTGACCAACGTTTAATAAATCCAAGGACTCCTATAGCTCTTTTAGAAGCAGACAAAATTTGCTCGAACTTTAATTTTCAATCAAGAAGGATACCTAAATCAGTTAATGACTCTATTCGCTCAAGTTGAGTATCATTAAGATGATAATTATTTAAATGGAGAATACTCTTAAAAAATGTCATAAATTTACATTTATTGCAATTAAGATTTAATAAATTTATAGCACATCACGATTGAAAACAATCAAGGTCAGATCGCAATCTTAGTCTACATATGGGATCATTAAAAGTCAGACAAATCTTAACTTCATCTGCATACTCTCGATACGAGAGTATAATATAACGGACGGTAGATCATTTATGAATAATGTAAACAGCAATGGGCCTAAATGACTTCCTTGGGGTACACCAGAAGTGACTCGGACAGTCTTGGACACAGAGCCCTTGTAAAATACTCTTTGAATTCTACATGTAAGATATGAAGATATCCACAAAATTAAGTTCTGTGGAAATTCGAGAATATTGAGCTTGTATAATAAGAGACTATGGTTGACAGAATCAAAAGCCTCACTGAAATCAGTGTAAATGATATCCGTTTGCAATTTTGATTGGAACCCTTCAATGACAATTGATGAGAATTCTAATAAGTTAGTGGTAGTAGACCTACATTTCACAAACCCATGCCGGTAGGGTGAAGCTACAGCAGTGTTGCAGTTGAGAAGTTATTAGTTTCTCAAATGCTTTAGGAATAGCAGACAACTTAGAGATACCTCATAGTTTTGAACGTTGGATTTATTTACTTTTTTCAAGAGAGGAATAATATCATTCATTCCAAAGCTTAGGGAGATAACACAACTCTACAGACAATTCAAATAATTTTAAAAGTGGTTTACAAAGTCCCTCTGCATAAAACCTAAGCATGCAACTAGGAACTCTGTCTGAGCCAGGAGAAAAAACTGGTTCACATGACTTAAGTTCACGTCAGAGTAAACTTTCAGAAAGCAGTCCACTTCATTGGAGCAACATCTTTTATAATTGAAGAAAGTTTACGAAAATTTAAGGCAAGCTAACATGAAGCTTCAGCTAGACAAATGTGAATTCATCCGAAATGAAACTAGGTCACATTATAACAACGGCCGTCAGCCGTCAGAGGAAGCAAGGGAACCAACATGTAATTGGCTGGGGCACGTGCCGTCCTTGCTCCTACTGTCGGAAGTGCGACTATGCTCTCCACGCGAGGGCGGCTTTTTAAAGCTGCACTCTCAAAGGGTTCTAACAGAGAGGAGGCTCTAGCTATCGCCACTGCGCCCCCCGTTAACACCAATGCTAAACGGACGCGCGCTGACGATACCATCGTCGAGTCCACTAGCTCTTCAAAGAGGCCCAAAAAGACTCACAAGGAGTCCACGAAACCACTCTTCAGCCAAGTGGTTAGCAGCGTGAAATTGGGATCCACTTCGGCTGATTCAACCCCTCTCAGCGGAGCAGTTGGCTACGTTGAAATCCAATATATTAAAGGCGGTGCTGTTGCACTCTACACCAAAGGTTAGTCCAGGTTTCGAGGGCTGTATACCCCGAAATTAATGGCTGCTTTTGGTGTGCGAGGATAGCAGCACTGTCAATTGGTTCAGGGGAGCTGTTGGACACATCAGGTCCATCAGCGCTCTTGACGTCAAATTGCTGGAGGAAACGGAGTTTCCCAAGGCTCACCTCATAAGAGGTTACTTTCCCAGTAGTGCTGAGTTTACCGCTGCAACCATCCTGGAATTCATTGGGCTCCAGAACGCCAGCACCTTCTCCACGAAGCTGTGGCCTCCACGAGCGCTGCGGCCGGATTGGTACCCAAGGTTCCTTCCCCCACCCCATCGGCCATCGTGGTCGCGACCCCGCAGGCCCCAACTAGACGTGTGACAAGTGGTCACCGTCCGACAACCGTCAGAGGTGCCTCGGTCAGGTCCACTGCCAGCACCTCAGGCCGCAGCCCACCTGCAAGGGCACCTCCCGTGAGCGGGGTCGCAAGGCGACCTCCCCCGAGTGGCTCGTCCCGACCGCCGAAGGGCATTCGCGGT
This sequence comes from Drosophila pruinosa, assembly GCA_018150935.1. Taxonomy (NCBI): domain Eukaryota; kingdom Metazoa; phylum Arthropoda; class Insecta; order Diptera; family Drosophilidae; genus Drosophila; species Drosophila pruinosa. The sequence goes on from JAECWR010000034.1 coordinate 43,430, forward strand.
AACGACTCTCGGGGGGGCAAGGCAAGTGGCCTTGTCTCGACCGCCATCAGGAGGGAAAATGAGCAAACTTAAACTGCATCTCGTCCAAAAAGCATGGTTGATCGGTGGCCAAATACGTGGACTATCATGTGGATCATGTAAGTTGTTCTATGACCGTATGGGAGGTGCCCCGCGCACTGCTATACTTATGGATAACAGTGTCAGACATTTCCTATTAACCAACTTCATCCACAGAGACCTGGAAGAAATGACTATTGAGATAGCCTCTGCAGACGGTGTCCGGGAAGTTGTGATCGCCTCCGCATACTTCCCGGGCGATGTGGATGATGTACCCCCAGCAGAGGTCCAGCGGCTGGTAGAATTCTGTCGTCTTAACAACAAGAGGTTCGTGATCGGCTGTGATGCCAATGCACATCACACGATCTGGGGAAGCAGTCACATCAACAAACGTGGTGAGTCACTCTTAGACTACTTATTGTGTTGTCAATTAGATGTAGTTAACATAGGGTGCAAACCCACTTTTATTAATGCTATTAGGGAAGAGGTTTTAGATCTCACCCTAATCAGCAACTCGATAGCGAGTTCGCTTGTTAACTGGCGGGTTACAGACGAAGCCACTTTGTCAGACCATCAGCACATCAGGTTTGACCTTCCTGGCCAAATCGAAATTCGCCAAAACTCCTTCTGTCCGAAAAAGACAAATTGGGAGCTTTTTAAAGCCTCTGTAGCTTTCAAAGCAGACCTATTGGTCAGCAATCCTAACTCTATCAGTGAAATAGATCTGCTCCAAGATGTGCTTATCTCATCCATCGAAGACAGCTCAGTACAGAAGACCCCAAGGGTCAATCGGAAAATTCCGTGGTGGAATAAGGAACTGGCTGTACTTAGAGGAAGGCTTAGAACCGTGCTTTTTGGGACGTCTATAGAGACGCTCTCACCAACTACAACAAAAGCATTAGACGAGCTAAACGCGATACATGGCGCAGCTACTGTGGTAGCTTAGAATCAGAATAAGTCCTATCGACCAATCAGTCTTACCTAATTTCTGCTTAAAACGGCGGAAAGGCTTATAGATATGCACATTCGGTGCTCTCTGTAAACGTCGACACCTCTGCATCCCACGCAGTTTGCGTACATAGCCGGCAGATCGACGGAGGTCGCTCTCCACAGGTTAGTGGGAAAAATTGAAAGAGCCTTCGTATCCAAGAACATTGCTTTGTGCTCTTTTCTGGATATAGAAGGTGCTTTTGATAATACCGGCTACTGGTCAATCTCTACTGCTCTAGAACGTAGGGGAACTGCCCGTCCATTGATCCGGTGGTTTGAAGCTATGCTCAAGCACCGGATGATCACTTCCACCATGGAGTCCACGACTGCATGCATTAATGCAGTCAAAGGCTGTCCCCAGGGAGGGGTTTTATCCCCCCTACTCTGGTCCCTAGTAGTTGACGAACTACCAGTCTTACTCTCCGATCAGGGTGTTGAAGCGATCCGCTATGCTGACGACCTGGCTCTAATAGTGACCGGGAACTATACCAACACCGTGAGTTGATGCATTCAGCTCTGAACACGGTAAGTAGATGGTGCGCAGATGTTGGTCTTAGCATCAAACCACAAAAGGCTATTATAGTTCCCTTCACTAGGCGCTATTCCGTTCCAAAGGTTACGCAGGTCACTGCCATCAGCAAATGCAATAAATTGCACATGCTGCTGTGCCTCTCACTGACAGGTGCACTTCGTACCTGTCCCACCGCAGCAATGGAATCGATACTGAATCAGACTCCGCTGCATATCCAAATTAAAGAAGTCGCCGCTATGAGCCTTATTAGATCAAGCTGCAATCAGGGCTTCTATCTACTGAATCAGGACATGCTAGCCTGATCAAAGACATTCCTGGCATAGATATCTGCACTAGATCAGATACTATGACTAAGGAACTTTTCTTTGGTGCTAACTTCAGAACCCTCATCTCGGACCGGAAGGACTGGGACACTGGCAACCCCCACTGGTATACCGGGTTGGAGCTGGGATCTTTGAACCCAACTCTAAAACCTCAATTGCTATGGGCAAATGGCCCACAGTCTTCCAATCTGAGGTTCATGCCATCGAGTTCTGCTGCCCTGATACTTCCCTAATAAAGCAGAGCAGATCCTTCGTCGAGGAACGCACAATATGCTCGGGACCTGCGGTATCCACGTGCAGATGTTTCCTCCTAGTCCATACTAAGGCTGGACAATCGCACAGAATGTGTCTGGTTGTCTCATCGTCCTCTTTGCAGAGTCTCCACTTAGCATCAGAAGACAGTCGTATTTTGGTGAGGTAGTAGTTCACCGTATGATGGCCACTAAGAAAGCCAACGAGGAGGTGAAGATCCCTCCTGGAAAGTAAGCTGGTTTTCCGGTCGACCAAGGGATTGATAAGCTCCTTAGCTTGCCGCATCCCTGGTTGGACCGACCAGTAGCGATCAATCAACCTAACAGCCCAGGTTTTCAGAATAGCTGAGATGGTTGACCTACCCACGCCACAGAAGGGCTCAGGGCCGGAAAAAGTAGCTGACGAACCGGCCCTCGGAAGTTCGTTCGCCAGCTCATTGCCCTGGATATCAGAGTGTCTAGGTACCCATAGAAGGGTGACATTGTTAATAAGAGACAGTCTCTGGAGGCAGTTCCAGCAATCGGCCATCAGTTGAGAACTTACTCTTTTGGAAGAGAGGGCTAAGATGGCGGCTTGACTCTCAGAGAAGATATAGATGTTCACTACTCTAATCCCCTTCTCTAGGATCAGACGGCAGCAGAACTCGATGGCATGAACCTCAGATTGGAAGACTGAGGGCCATTTGCCCATAGCAATTGAGGTTTTGAAATTGGGTCCAAAGATCCCAGCTCCAACCCCCTGATCAGTTTTTGATCCATCGATCTACCAATGAATACTGTAGGGGTCGCTGATGGGGTTGCCAGTGTCCCAGTCCTTTCGGTCCGGGATGAGGGTTCTGAATTTAGCACCAAAGAAAAGTTCTTTAGGGACAGCAGTCTGTGCAATTTATTGCATTTGCTGATGGCAGTGACCTGCGTCATCTTTGGCCACCACACAATAGCAGCATAGGTGACGATCGGTCTGACCATCATGGCAAATAGCCACCGGATGGTGCAGAATTTAAGACCCCAGATTCTACCAAAGAATCTCCTGCAGGCCCACATGACATGGGTCGCCTTTGTGAGGGTGTTTCTGGGGTGGGAGTTCCAATTTTGTCTTTTATCAACGGTTAGCCCTAGATATTTGACTTTGTTGAATAGCCCCACAGGGGAGCCGCTGATATAAAGTTGACCAATGTCAACGGAATACCGCCTAGTGAAGGGAACTATAATAGCTTTTTGTGGATTGATGCTAAGACCAACATCTGCGCACCATCTACTTACCGTGTTCAGAGCTGAATGCATCAACTCACGGTGTTGGTATAGTTCCCGGTCACTATTAGAGCCAGGTCATCAGCATATCTGATAGCTTCAACGCCCTGCTCGGAGAGTAAGACTGGTAGTTCGTCAACTACTAGGGACCAGAGTAGAGGGGATAGAACTCCTCCCTGGGGACAGCCTTTGACTGTATTAATGCATGCAGTCCAGGGTGGAAGTGATTAGCCGGAGATTGAGCATAGCTTCAATCCACCGGATCAAGGGACGGGCAGTTCCTCTACGTTCTAGAGCAGTAGAGATTGACCCGTATTCGGTATTATCAAAAGCGCCTTCTATATCCAGAAAAGAGCACAAAGCAATGTTCTTGGATACGAAGGCTCCTTCAATTTTTCCCACTAACCTGTGGAGAGCGACCTCCGTCGATCTGCCGGCTATGTACGCAAACTGCGTGGGATGCAGAGGTGTCGACGTCTGCAGAGAGCACCCAATGTGCATATCTATGAGCCTTTCCGCCGTCTTAAGCAGACAGGAGGTAAGACTGATTGGCCGATAAGACTTAGGCTGGTCAAGCGGACGATTCCCTTGCTTGGGGATGAATACCACATTTACTCTCCTCCAAGATATGGGTATGTATCCCCAAGTAAAACTAGCTCTAAGAAGGCCGACCAGTGGATCAACAATATGAGCCATGCTATTTTGAATAAGGGCTGGGAAGATTCTGTCACTCCCTGGGGCTTTGAAGGGAGCGAAAGAATCTACAACCCATTTGACCTTTTCGGGGTCGAAGATGGATCCAGATAGGCTGAATCCGCGTGAGTCCAGTGACAAAGTGGCGTTATCGCGACCGGAGAGATCTGGATTCGCCACAGAACCCGGGAAGTGGACTTGCAGTAGAAGCTCAAGTGTTTCCCTGCGATCTTGAGTGAAAGAGCCATCTGCTCTTTTAAGAAGCCCTATTCCATTAGACGACCCTTTAGCCAATACTTTATGGAGCCTCGCTGCCTCTGGCAACTATTCTAAGCTACCACAGTAGCTGCGCCATGTATCGCGCTTAGCTCGTCTAATGCTTTTGTTGTAGTTGGTGAGACCGTCCCTATAGACGTCCCAACTAGCACGGTTAGATTTAGCCTTATTAAAAAGGCTTCTAAACCTCCTTCTAAGTACAGCCAGTTCCTCATTCCACCACGGAATTTACCGACTGACCCTTGGAGTCTTCTGTACTGAGCTGTCCTCGAAGGATGAGATAAGCACATCTTGGAGCAGATTGGCAGCGAGATCTATCTCACTGATAGAGTTAGGATTGCTGACCAATAGGTCTGCTTTGAAAGCTACAGAGGCTTTAAAAAGCTCCCAATTTGTCTTTTTCGGACAGAAGGAGTTTTGGTGAATTTCGACTTGGCCAGGAAGGTCAAACCTGATGTGCTGATGGCCTGAAAAAGTGGCTTCGTCTGTAACCCGCCAGTTAACAAGCGAACTCGCTATCAGGTTGCTGATTAGGGTGAGATCTAAAACCTCTTCCCTAATAGCATTAATAAAAGTGGGTTTGCACCCTATGTTAACTACATCTAATTGACAATTCAATAAGTAGTCTAAGAGTGACTCACCACGTTTGTTGATGTCGCTGCTCCCCCAGATCGTGTGATGTGCATTGGCATCACAGCCGATCACGAGCGGCTTGTTGTTGCGACGACAGAATTCCACCAGCCGCTGGACCTCTGCTGGGGGTACATCATCCACATCGCCCGGAAAGTATGCGGAGGCGATCACAACTTCCCGGACACCGTCTGCAGTGGCTTCCTCAATAGCCATTTCTACCAGGTCTCTGTGGATGAAGTTGGTTAATAGGAAATGTCTGACACTGTTATCCATAAGTATAGCAGTGCGCGGGGCACCTGCCATACGGTTATATAACAACTTACATGATCCACATGATAGTCCACGTATTTGGCCACCGATCAACCATGCTTCTTGGACGAGAGCCAGGTTGATTTGATCATCCCAGACGACCCTGCACAGTGTGGCCGACGGTCCTCTAGCGTGGTGCAGGTTCGCCTGGAGCACTTTAAGTTTGCTCATTTTCCCTCCTGATGGCGGTCGAGACAAGGCCACTTGCCTTGCCCCCCCGAGAGTCGTTACCGCGAATGCCCTTCGGCGGTCGGGACGAGCCACTCGGGGGAGGTCGCCTTGCGACCCCGCTCACGGGAGGTGCCCTTGCAGGTGGGTTGCGGTGCTGGCAGTGGGCCTGACCGAGGCACCTCTCACGGTTGTCGGACGGTGACCACCTTTAACACGTCTAGTTGGGCCCTTCGGGGCCGTGACCACGATGGCCGGTAGGGTGGGGGAAGGAACCCTAGGTACCGATCCGACCGCAGCGCTCGTGGAGACCACAGGGTCAGCCAATGCTGACGTCTCTGAGGGAACCACTGGCGCCGTTGCCGGAGGGGCACTGGCAGGAGAGGGAGCGGGTGAGGATGAGGATGGAGCAGGGGTGGCGGAGGAGGCTTTGGGAGCTGAATTCTTAAGGATCAATTTGACCCTGCCAAAGCAGAATTTCACCCTCCCTTGGCACTCCATCAGAGCCCTGTACGACTCCTCGTCAACCAACATTGCGAGGTGAGTCGTTGTGCCGTTCAGGCTGTGCTGCACCACTCGCCACAGCTTCGTGGCGTAGCTGCTGGCGTTCTGGAGCCCAATGTATTCCAGAATGGTTGCAGCAGTAAACTCAGCACTACTGGGAAAGTAACCTCTTATGAGGTGAGCCTTGAGAAACTCCGTTTCCTCCAGCAATTTGACGTCAAGGGCGCTGATGAACCTGATGTGTCCAACAGCTCCCCTGACCCAATTGACAGTGCTGCTATCCTCGCACACCAAAAGCAGCCACTCATTTCGGGGTATACACCCCTTGAAACCTGGACTAACATCTGGTGTGGAGTGCAACAGCACCGCATTTAGGATGCTGGATTTCAACGTAGCCAACTGCTCCGCTGAGAGGGGTTTGGTTGAATCAGTCGAAGTGAAGCCCACTTTTACGCTGCTAACCACTTGGCTGAAGAGTAGTTTCGCGGACTCCATGTGAGTCTTTTTGGGCCTCTTTGAAGAGCTAGTGGACTCGACGATGGTATCGTCAGCGCGCGTCCGTTTAGCCTTGGTGTTAACGGGGGGCGCAGTGGCGATAGCTAGAGCCTCCTCTCTGTTAGAACCCTTTGGGAGTGCAGCTTTAAAAAGCTTTTTCTCGCGGATCTTCAGTTTCATATAGGCGTCCTTAGATTCCAGCCGCAGCAACTAGATCTGTGAGCCTGCTTCCGTAAGCCCTGACCTCTGAGAGGTCACGGAAGCGTCATCAGCAAAGCTGATTCGGTCGCAGTTAGCTTCCTCGTCCGAGGACAATACCTCGACGGGTTACTGCCGGACTGAACCGCTACTGGACGGAAGTTCAGCACTAGCGAACCCTGTGTCCAAGGGAGTTTGTGGCCTATCCGGGTCCCCTAGAATACTAGAGTCGAGACCCGTAGTATTGGGGGTGGAAGCCAGCAGCCCACTGGCTGCAGTGCTGGTGTAGGGGTCAGCCATGAAGGCATCGCCCAGAGATGATACTATTAAAGCCGTATCAGACTTCTCTGTTTTTAAATTTTGATCCATGATTAAAGATCCCACGAGTAGGCGGGAAGGGAAGGTCATCCACGGCATAGCCCGCATACCGTGGAAAGTCTAAATGAAACTGGAGGGCGACAGGTATCCAGAGTCCGCATACTAGAGACCGGGTTACCCCCCAGCCATGCATCCATCAGCGCATGCTGTTCCACCTTGGATTGGGGTGATTTATAGATTCACGATCTTCGCCCGACTATAATTAGTCAGCACCTCTTGCAGAGACATGACCGTGCTAGGGGTCTGCTTCCAGCCGCCCTCGAGTGGAGTGTATAGTCGCACTTCCGACAGTAGGAGCAAGGACGGCACGTGCCCCAGCCAATACTGGGCATACATGTTGATCCCCTTGCTTCCTCTGACGGCTGAAGGCCAGCAGAATCCTTAATGAACATAAAATTAACTATTCGGCAATTGAAAAGGAACTATTAGCCATAGTCTGGGCGACAAAATATTTTCGTTCTTACCTTTAGGGTAGAAAATTCGAGATCCTAAGTGATTATAGACCATTAGTTTGGTTAAACCAAATGAACTATAGTTAAAGAACCCAATATGAAACTTCAAAGATGAAATATCAGACTAAATGAGTTTGATTATCACATTAAGTACGGCCCAGGTAAAGAAAATGATGTAGCTTATGCTCTCTCAAGATTAAAAATTGAAGACGTATTTATAGGCGAATCCGCTAGCAGTAACCTCGCAACTATAGACAATTGCAAAGACGATGATCAGAGTTACATCCAAATAATTAATAGTTCATTGAATTTCTATAACCATCAAATAGAATTTATTAAAAGTGGTTTTGAAAAAGTTACTACATATTTATATAAAAAGGAAACTACCATACATTATTAGGAAATAAAGAGTGATAAGGCCAAAGACATTATCCAGGAATACATTTGTGACAAAAACCTTGTCACATATTTTCCAGATAATTGAGTCTTTTTAAAAAAAGCTTTTATCGAACTCATAAGTCCCGACAGCACAACTAAAGTAATGAAAACAAGTAGTAAGCTTACCCTCTACAGCATACAGAGCCATATATGGTTTCTCACTTTCAATAATTTTTTTTGGTGATAAAACGGTACATACGCTCATTCATTGTTAACAGTTATTCTTCTTTGCACTATTTTCTGTTGGAATTCGATGTGCAGAACTTTTTCATGTTGTCTTCTCTCGCGTTTTAATCAGTTTTGTGCAAGCACCTCAAGCAGACGAACGAAATTGAACATTGGTGTATTTGAAAATCAATTTACTCTATTACAAAACACCATTAGCCCTTGAAACTATTTTTTTTCGAAAACAATTTAAAGTTTTCTTTAATAATTAATATAATTTGACTATTCGGTAAGCATTATAAGTACTATTTTTTGCAAGAAACTGCTGACGCCATATATGGCTTTATATGCAGCAACGTGTACATACATATATGTTATAATCTATGTACTTATGAATTTTTTTTTATAGGAATGAATATACAATCATATTACGGTAATTTGAAATACGTCAACGAAATCGATAACCCGTTAAGTGAAGTCGACAACACGTCCGATTCCGAAGACGAATGGGTTGGAAATAAAAAAATTATAGAGCAAGATGTATATATTTCGGAGACCGATGAGAGCAGTTCCGATGACCGCTGTGAAGAGCCGAGCACTTCGAAAGCAAAGCCAAAGCCAAAAAAAACAAGAGCACCGATATGGAAAGGTGGACACTTGCCATCGTATTCGACTGAGAGCTTTCCATTTGAAGGAAATATTTATCTTCCAACTTGTATTAATGAACTGGAAACACCGGCAGACTTTTTTAAATTTTTTTTATTTGAATTTCTTGGTTGAGCAGTCAAATCTATATGCACTTCAAGTTGATATAAATAGGCCAGCTAATATAACTCGGAAAGAAGTAGAGCAATTTATAGGCATGGTCATATACATGTCGTTGGTAACTAGACTATATTGGAATAAGACTATTGGTCAAGAATTCATATATAACACCATGACTTGCAATAGATGGGAAACTATAAAACGTTTTCTGCACTTCAACAATAATGAAGATATGAAGTTGGCAGGTGAAGTCGGGTTTGACAAGCTATTCAAGATTCGACCAGTACTGGACAAAATCCGTAATCAATAGTTGCTCGTACCTAAGGAGGAACATTTGGTGGTTGATGAACAAATTATTCCCACGAAGTGCCGGCACCACTTAAAACAATATAATCCTGCAAAGCCTCACAAATGGGGCTTCAAAAATTTTGTTTTGAGTGGAGTATCAGGTTTTAGCTACGATTTTGATATTTTTGCGGGAGCCCAAAGTGATACATATCCGGAAGAAGCACCTAATTTGGGAGTAAGTGGAAATGTTGTAACAAGACTATCGGCAACCGTACCAAAAGGAAAAACCTTCAAATTATTTTTCGACAATTAGATCAATAGTCCCAACCTTGAAGTCTACCTTATGAAAAATGGTATATTGGCTTTGGGTACGGTAAGGATTAATCGAGTACCTAATTCGAAGATGCCAACTGAAAAAGAATCAAAAAAGAAAGGACGTGGAAACATGGTCGAAAAAATAGCTAATATCGATAGAATTGAGCTTGGCCTCGTCTCTTGGTTTGACAATAAAGTAGTCAACATTCTTTCTACTTATGTGGGAAGCAATCCTGTTTCAACAAAAAAGCGATACATTAAGATAGACAATAAGTATATAGAAATCGAGTCTCCTAAGGCAGTTGATGTGTAGAATTACCATATGGGTGGCGTTGATTTACTTGATTCTTTACTGGGACTTTATAGAATTCAATTGCGTTCAAGAAAATGGTATAAAAAAATATTTTTCCACATGATTGATATGTGCGTGGTTAATTCGTGGATTTTATACCGTCGTAAGTCAGATCAATATATGCCACTGTTCGACTTTAAGCTTTGTATAACTGAGCACCTGTGCAAGGCAGGAAAAATAAGGAAGCGCGGGCGTCTTGGAATGAATCCAACTGCATTGCCGACTACAAGCAGGGAAGGTACTCCTTCTACCAGCAAGCGAATGAGGCACCAGGATTTTCCCTTAAATTCTGTTCGAGAGGACAAAATTGGACATTTTCCCACTTGGAAAAAGAATAGGCAACTCCGCCAAAACGATTGTTCCTTCCGATCATACACCTTTTGCGAGAAATGCAATGTATTTTTATGTTATAATGAGAAAAGAAACTGTTTTGCCAACTTTCACATGATTGCATAGACAACCATATATGGCAAACTTTGAAATGCGCTAAGTGCATAGGAAGCCATATATGGCTTCATTTTTTTCCCGCAAACTATGGCCCAAAAAAAAAAAAAATTTTCCAAATATATGTTATTTTCACCTAAATAAAACAATATTTAAATAAAAAAAATTGTTTTCTTCAATATTTCTATGCTCATGCAGTAGAGGGTTAAATTTATGCTGATTTCAAAGAAATCATAATTAACTTACACCAAAACCTATTTCTCCCTGGTATAGACAAAACTACTCAACTTTTCAAGAAAAATCATTATTGTCCAGATTACCAGAAATTTATTCAAAACATAATAAATAAATGCGAAGTATGTAATGTTGCAAAAACATAACATAAATCCTAGAGAAAAATATAAAATTGACTTTTACACGGTAGAAGTCTTTTCCTGCATCGATGTTTATTTGAAGTTCACTTCACTAATAGACGTCAGCAGTAGGGATTGCATAGAAACTTAAAGAGCCATAAAAAGAATATATACCGATATGGGTAAACCAATAGAAATAAAAGCAGATAAAGATTCAGCCTTTATGTTAGCTTCATTAAAGTTATGGTCCCAATCAGAAGGAGTAAAACTCTCCATTACCTCCAGTAATAATGGAATTGCTGATATTGAGCGACTTCATAAAACTGAAAACGAAAAACTTAGAATCAAAGCCACTGGGAACAACCCCGAAAGCAAGCTATGATTAAATTAATTTTATATAAGTACGAGGTGTCCTCTACGCAGCTCCGCTACGCGGAGGAGGAGAATGAGATGGAGGAGGAGAAGGAGATGGAGGAGGCATTAAAATTGAATTGAAAGAAAGTTATAAAAAATATTGTGTTTGAGGAAGCTTTACACTAAACATTGAGTTTTTATGTAAGCGCAAGTGGCGTGGAGGGTGTGGGAATACGTGGGCGCGGGCGGAAGAAGTGAGCGAGCGAAGCGCGCGTTCCTCTACACAGTTCCGCGTAGCGTAGCGAAGTAGAGGACACCTCGTATATAATAGAGAGATATTCACAAAACAATCCACAGTAATACTGGACGAAATACAGCAACACCCTCGTATGACACACAACAAATAAACAACGGAAAATGGATAAAGTAAATGAGACCAGAAATACGTACGAAATAGATACAGATTTCCGAGAAGCTCCACTTATAAAATCTAAGGTAACCAACCCATTTAGAACAACATTTAAATTAACACAAATAGACGATAAACATTACGAAGAAACAAACAAAGGTAGATAAATAACACATTATAAAAATAAATTCAAAAAGAAAAAGAAAATTAATCAGAGTAAATGCGATAATTCCAGGTTCGACCATAAAGAAAATCCACCTGACCAACATGATCTTAGGAGCCGAATAAATAATACAATTGCGTAGTTTTCTAATCTTGTTTTATTCTCACGCCTATCTTGTTCCGCGAGCCAACAGCGAATACCGCTGCTTGATCACAATATGCTTATGATGGCGTTGCCATCAGTTATATTTTTAAATGAGAGCATTGCCACTCTCTGTGTTTATAATAGGTTGCACTATATTTATTTATATATTTATTTATATATATATTTATTTATTTATTTCTTTTTATATTTATTTATTTATTTATTTATATATTTTTTATTTTATTTTTTTTTATTCTAATATTTCACAAAACAAAAAACTTTAAAATATATCTGTAAAAATAGCAAAAACTAAAAAAATTCTAACAATCACTCGATGAACGATGCACAGCGAATGAAAAAACATACAGGTATTATAACACAAAATATCGATTTCGTCCTTCAGAACCTCCTTTGGTGTTGGCGTTTTTGCTAAAAACAATTTTTTTTTTGTTTAAATTCAGAGCCTCCTTTGGCGTTGGCGTTTGCTAAAAACGTTTTTTTCTATTTTCCGGGTTTTGCAAAGATTTTCCTATGTCCTTCTCCTGACTCTAAACTACCTCCCTGCCAATTTTCAGCTAAATCGGTTTGGCCGTTCTTGAGTTATAAGCGAAATCACACAAACACGACTTCCTTTTAGATATATAGATGTAAGATGTATGTATGTAGTATATAGTGTATGTAGTAGGCTGCTACAATTCCTACAAGTCCTACTTTCAGATCCCCTGATCGTTTCACATTTTACAAAGTTCTTATTTCGGTCTTAAATTATAAATTACAAAATTTCTTAATTTTCTTAGTTTTAGAGTTGGACTATGTTTTTGATTCGTAAAAGTTTTTCTTTTACTTTTTTTTTTTGGCTTCAATAAGTGATTTCAAATCGGCATGATCAAGGAGTGTGGGATTTACTATGCTAGCTTTTGCCAACGTTACAGTGAGAATTAAATTTTGTATTTCTCTTGTCAATATTCTATTTATTGCTAGAAGTGCCTCATACAGATGTGGGTTGTCAACCAAGTCGCTTTTTCGGGCTTTGATAATTTTATTAATGGTGTCAGTTAGTTTGTTTATCTGTTATAGTAATCTGCCTGGAATTTGAGTCCACTAGTTGAGCCTTTGTCATCCTAATCTTCGAAATATGCGACGCATCGGGAGTTCCCGCAATCACCTTAAGGGCTGTCCCCAAGAAGTCTAAGCTTCTCGCAATTCTGTGGTGTATTTTAAGTACGGACCACAAGGTTCTCAGATGAAGTGACACCACGGTGTTTTAACTTAAATCTGACGTACTACTTAATAATGTGGCTTACCATCTAATTATAAGTGGGGGGACCTATTTAAGGTTGTCCTTATGGACCACCCTCCCCTTAATGAGAGCAGACGTTCCCAGGTCTGCCTGCACTTTTTGCTATGTGCATAATGGGGTCAGCTTGGTTTCTAACCTTTTGTTGTTTTTGACGAACACCTCTTCCCCTACCTCAAAAATACGGTTTCGTCTAGCCAGGTTGCATCTTTCGATGTTGTCTTGCTGTGCCTTTATCAACCTGTCTTTAATGACTAGGCATTGATTATCGGACTCCTCGTGAAGAATCTCGACCGGTTTTTCACGAGTGACCGAGTATAGTGTCTTTTTATACTCTACCGTTGCCCTCAAGATTAGTTCTACAGTATCGCTGATTTTTTTGTCTAGCTTAAGACACCTGGCGATTTTTGTCAAGGTGCTGTGGAACCGTTCCACTTGACCATTTGACGAACTGAATTAAAAGCAGGCGCATTGTCGCAATATATTGTTCTGATTTTAGGGAACAAGTTTACGAGTTGGAGTAAAGGCCCTGTAATGTCCTCTATTGTTCTGGACTGCACTGGTTCTACCATTGCAAATTTCGAGAATTTGTCAACGCATGTCAGGAATTGCTTCCTATCGGTTGAGAAGATCTCAATGTGCAACATTTCACCTGGACAACTTGGTATGCGTGTTTCCCCGAGCTCTTGCTTCTTTGGGTTCCTATCGTATTTGGCTTTGGTGCATATTCTGAAATTTACAACCACTTCCTTTGCTAGGCTGCTCATTTTGGGGAAGTAGTAGGCGCGAAGGACTTGCTTGATATTTTTCAGAGCCGCTCTGTGCGCACGATTGTGCTCTGCAGTGCTAATTTCTAACTGCACATTCCTATTGGTTACGTCCATTATACAATCGCGAAACTGTGTAGCCGGTAAATGAGCAATTAAATCATGCTGGAAGCTTGCCAGAGTAGGCAGGTCGCAGTGTTCTTTGAGTATTTTTAAAATGCCGCTCTTGTTGGCGAAATTGATCAAGTGGCGAGTCTTGCTACGAAGCAACACTAAGCTTCGTTTGAGCTGGAAACGTGCATCTCCGAGGACGATTTGAATCCTGAAGCAGTTCAATGGTTGGTCAGTCGTTTCGACCGTGTAGGTCATTGAAAGTTCGCTATGAATGGTCGCAGCGTCTGACTGAGGCTCATTTTGTAAGGCATTAATATTCTGCCCGGGGAGAGCATCGGCCACCTCTTTGCCCGGTTTGTAGTGGATTTTTGCGTTATGATCATTAATATACGCTTTCCATCTTTTAATCTTCTGGTTTGGATTCCGATCGGATACCGTAAATATCAAGGGCTGGTGGTCTGTGTAAAAATTAATATCGCGAGTGCCGTACAGATAATGATGTAGCTTGCCTAAAGCCCACACTATAACTCTCTTTCATTAGTGGCATAGTGTGACTCGCTTTCTTTGAGTCTCCTAGAGATCATTGTAATAGCTCTTTTCTCTTGTGACAGAACCGCGCCGATACCGTTCGCGGAAGCATCCGTTGTGAGATCGAATGGCTTCCTGAAATCGGGGTATCTGAGAATTTCATCTTCAGAAGCCAAGACATTTCTCAGCATGCATCTTTCTGTAAGTTATCGAAGTTAATAGGAGTTTTCCTAGACATATGTTTGCTGATAGAGCTATTTTCTCCTTTCAGCAAGCTTGTCAAAGGCCTCGAAATCGCCGCAAAGTCTTTAACGAAACATCGATAATAACTGGCTAGGCCTAAAAATGTCCTGAGTTCATACAGATTCGTCGGTTCCGGGTATTCTTTTATAGCCTTAATTTTTTCTGGGTCGGTTTTCGCACCACCATTGGTTACAATGAAACCCAAATATTCAACACTTTGCTTGAAAAAGTGTGTTTTTTCGTTGGATACCTTCATGTTGGCATCATATAGGTTCTTCAAAACTCAATCTATGTGCCTAACATGGTCCTTTTCATTTTTTGACAAAAAGGATGACGTCATCTGCGCAATCTTCAAACCGAACGGCAATCGACAAAACTCATAATTTCCGCCATTTACCGAGAAAGAGGTTTTCTCGCGGTCATCCTCGGCCAAGTATATTTGGTGATATCCGGACTTTAAATCCAAATACTTTAGCTTTACTTAAATTTGCCAGTATCATGGGAATATTTGGCATTGGGTACTTGACAGCGATGGTTTTCTCATTAAGTTTCCTAAAGTCGATAACCAAACTCTTATTCCTACTCCCCAGATCATCAAGGCCTTTTTTGTCCACAACCCATGTTGGGTTGTTGTAAGGCGACCTTCAAGATCTAATAATGCCTTTTTTCAATAAGTCTGTGATTTCTCGCTTCACAAACTCAGATACGCCCATGGGATGCGGGTACAGTTTGGAGTACACCCGCTCATCATCGCTTGTGCGAATTGTGACAACAACAGAGGTGTTAAATGGTAGTGCCTCGTTAGAGGCTGAAAATGCCTTAGACCTGCTCGTGATTATGTTTCGAAACTCAGCTTTTACAGATTCTGATACGACAATGTCATTCACGTTAGTGAAATTTACATTGTCGCAATTATGATGCCTAAGCTTTTCAGAAACAGAACCATAATTTATTGTACCTTTCGCTGCGTCCAGTTTCGCTTCCACTTGAGCTAGAAAGTCAAACCCTATAATGCAATCGAAGGGTGTCAGCGCGTCTAAAAGAAAAAACGTAGCTGTTTTTCCAAAAATGTTCATTAAACATTTCTGGCGAACCCTGTTAGAACCATGAATGGAACTAACTGTGAAAGGGGAATCGACCAACACTAAAGCTCCGTTACGGGCTTGATGTAGTTTATTGCCGGCCCCGAGTCGATTACTTTTTTTTTTATTTGCCTCCCCTGCAACTGGCGTTCAATGAACGGCAGTCGGGAGCGCTCCCTAAAAAATTAACCTGATCATAATCGTCAGACGCATTGTCTATTTCGGCAGCTGCCTCTGCACTCTCTGACGCCTTTGACCCGTCATGCGTGTAAAACCAGATCTTTTCTGGCCTCAAATACTCTCGCTTTTGGAATTTGCAGCTTGACCGTTTCCGAAAGAGCTCGGTTGTCTATGTTGTGTCATAGTAGAACCTAACTCCATGGGCTCGGACGACTGATTATGATCGGTGTTTGTGCCATTAGTGAGGCCTATTTTGTTTTCTATAATGTAAGCAAGATGTCTCTAGTGATGGGAAAACTAACTGCTGCATGAGTCCGCACAGGGTTTGGAGTCGGCTAGTCTGGCTGCAACCTTGATTTTTTGGGTGTCTCTCTCTGAATCTATCTCCAAGTCTAGGTTCAGTGAAGACTCAAGGTGCTCTTGGAATTCCTCCAGATTAGCACGCCTAGTGATCAGCCGCTCCATCATCATCAAGCGTGATAATAAGTGGTAGATGGTCGGAACTGAGCTCAAGCACCGATCTTATCTCAATATGTATTTCGAGAAAGCCCTTTGTGAGAGCAAAATCTAAGTATCCTGGGAATCTCGTTGGTCCTCTTGATGCTAACGAAGTTATGTCAGAATTTAAGACAAGATCTACTAGCGCATGTCCTCTTTGATTGCATCTCCCCGCTCCCCAGAGCCAGTGGGACGCTTTCCAGTCGCCCGCAACTATGAATTTGAAACGTTGTTGTTCCAAAATGTTTTTAAATTTGTCAGTAGTCGATGTGAACCTCGGGGGGCAGTAGAATGCACCAAAATTGACAGGACCGTTGTCCGTCTCGACAGCTGCAGTCGCGAGTTGAATCTTGTCGGTAGCAACTGGTGTAAGAGGAAAGTGCGTCAGGCTGGATTTATCCAGGATCGCTACACCACCTTTGGCGTTGCTATTACTCGGGTCGTTGGCAGTATAGGCCTCATATATAAATATTTTGAGTGTTTCAGCTCCTTTGCAATGTGTTTCGCTGAGGAGCAGAACATCAATTTCAAATCGCCGCACAAAGCACTCGACTTCGGGCAGCTTCGTGGACATGCGATCGGCGTTCCACACTAGGATGCGCAGTGGCATCATTATGGCGCTTGCTGCGCTTGGAGAGCAGTGAGCAGATTAATAATCTGCCCCTGCTGTTGTGACTGTTGTTGCTGTTGCTTCAGCATCATCAACATTATCTCCATTTGCTTCTCTTGGAACAAGCGCAAAAAGGTAATATTTTCTTGAGCGATTTTAGAATGTCTTCGAAATTGCTGCTATTGTCCATCGATTGCTGAAGTGCTCTGCTTGGTGACCTTAACCGGCTACGACTTCTGTTGTTGGTCTGTTGCTGATTTGTATGTTGCTCCTGTCGCTGTTGCTGCTTTTGGTAAGTGGTGCCTTTTGCTACATCTGCATAGGAAAATCCATCTCCTGGAGATGTAGTCTGCCTTCCTCCAGTGGTAGCCCGTATAATTGGTCGCTCGCTGACTTCACTACTTATGGCCACCCCATTGTTGATGCAGGATACTGTCCACCGCAATTATAGCACGTGCATGGCTCGCTACGAGGTCGGATGCAGTCTTTGGCTGGGTGTTCACCCACACATTTCACACATATATGAGTCTTACGGCAGTATTTAGCCGTGTGGCCGAACTGCTGGCAACGATGGCATTGCACAACTGCATTTCTCTTGCGGAGAGACTCGATAATGATACGCATATGGCAGAGCGTCTTAACTGTCAAGATGTCTTTGTTATTGGTCGCAGTGGCAATGTTCAGCAAGAACATGTTGACTGCAGAGGACTCTGGGTTTCCTGGTTAATTGCGTCTCATCGGGGTATGTACATCAAGCACCTTGTGACCAATTTTTGTACCCGCCTACCCAAATGGTATTATGGCTTTGTGCTGACCGAAAATGTATGTAACAGGCAGAAGGAAGCATCTCCGACCCCATAAATTATATATATTCTTGATCAGCGTCAACAGCCGAGACGATATAGCCATGTCCGTCTGTCCGTCCGTATGAACACCTAGATCTCAGAGACTATAAGAGATAGAGCAACCAGATTTTCGGAATAGTGTGTGTAATTATTGCACGCAGATCAAGTTTGTTTTTGATTTTGGCAACGCCCCCTTCCGCCCCCGTAAATCTAATAAAACCAAATTACAGGCGTCATTTTAATCCTAGAATGCTCAATTTTGGTACGCGCAATACTAATCACTATCTTAATGATCTCTGCGAATTGGTTGGCGAATGGTTACAATTGCATAAAAAACAGAGAAGTTATTAAGAAATTACTTTTATGAGGCGTTACCACGTGCAGCTGCACCTAGTTAATTACTATGACACTCCGTGACATAAAAATGGTGTTCAATAAACCAACTAAAGTGCCGCAAAGCTAATAATTTCGAACAAAGAAAATTTTGGTATATTATTTTGATATAATTTTAGTATATTTTTTTAAGTATATTTTCAGTATATTTTTAAAAAATATAATATTTTGATGGTAAAATTGGCCGGCGGGTATCTCACAGTCGAGCAAACTCGACAGTAGCTTTCTTACTTGTTTCCAGTTCGTCTTTGATCAGATTATGCAACGTGCTGTGATGCAGACCTTTCACACATACTCTGAATGGCCTGTCTTCTTTAAGTTGGTAGTAGTGGTACTCGTACTCTTCATCGTCGTGCCATCTGACTATGCTACGGAACGTGCTGGCATCAGCCGCATAGAGCCTTAAGACACCACCCATTGACGTCCTAACCTCTACCTTGTTTATGTCCACTATTCGTTCGATGTTCTGCATCATCAGACATACGTTATCTACTCCTTCCATTACAATTGGTGGTGGCTTGTGCTGCGCCTTGTTGGGTGAGCTGGTGATGCCAGCTGGTACTGCCATCTCGTGTCGCAGCAGCAACAGCAGCTTGACGGCTGGTACTGGACTGGTCACACATCTCGTCAATAACATTGACAGCATCTTCGTGTGCTGGGAGTTGTGCAAGTAATCCAAAACGGTTCGAGATGCCACTGTAACTAGGTTGTGTTAGTGAAGAATGATCACCCGATAAACATTTTGGAACAACAACGTTCCAAATTCAGAGTTGCGGGCGACTGTAAATCGTCCCACTGGCTCTGGGGAGCGTGGAGATGCAATCAAAGAGGACATGCGCTAGCAGATCTTGTCTTAAATTCTGACATAACTTCGTTAGCATCAAGAGGACCAACGAGATTCCCAGGATACTTAGATTTTGCTCTCACAAAGGGCATTCTCGAAATACATGTTGAGATAAGATCGGTGGTTGAGATCAGTTCCGACCATCTACCACTCATTATCACGCTTGATGCAACAGCAACAACTTACCCAAAGATGAAGCGGCTGATCACTAGGCGTGCTAATCTGGAGGAATTCCAAGAGCACCTTGAGTCTTCACTGAACCTAGACTTGGAGATAGATTCAGAAAGAGACACCCAAATAATCAAGGTTGCAGCCAGACTAGCCGACTCCAAGCCCTGTGCGGACTCATGCAGCAGCCAGTTTTCCCATCACTAGAGACATCTTGCTGCTCATAGCAGATAAGAGGCGGCTTCGAGATGGATGAGGTCTCGTCACTCGCTGGACAAAGCGGAGTGGAATATAGCCAAAGGTGTGCTCCATCGAGCTTCGGTGGAACATAAATCCGCTTGGTTTGACGATCGGCTAGCCAACACTGGATTACAAAGTGATGCGACGCACTCGCTGTGGAAGGCCACGCGCGCTATTAAAAGGCGCTGCGTAAGGAAAGCACCTCTGGTATATAGCAATGGCGTATGGTGTCGCACGGATCGAGAACAAGCGGAAGTATATATATATACGCACCTTGCGGAGCGCTTCCAACCACTCAGTTCGCAGCAGATTGAGGTGACCCATGAACAGCTGTCCCAAGCACTATAAATGGACCTGCCGATCCCATCTTTTGACCCCATAGAGGTAGCTGAAGTTATTGCGCGTCCAAACACAAAAAAAAAGCTCCCGGTCATAATGCCATTTGTAACATCACTCTGAAGGCGCTACCGAGAAGTGCGATCAACGCTATTGTAAGATTGCACTCCTTTCCTTCTCAGTGTAAGCTTGGTTTAATATCGATGATACATAAACCCGGCAAGCCGGTAAGCAACCCTGGGTCTTACCGGCCAATCAGCCTTCTTCCATCAATCTCGAAGGTTTTTGAAAGACTGATTGCTGCCAGGATTGTCAGAACTATGGCAGCCAGGGGAATTTTGCCTAAATATCAATTTGGATTTCGTGCTGGACACTCCACGGTGGAACAGCTACATAGAGTGATCGATCAAATCCTAGCCGCCTATGAGAAAAAAGAGTATTGCAACGCCCTCTTCTTGGACGTTTGAGAGGCGTTCGATCGGGTGTGGCACACCGGGATCTTGCTAAAAATTAAGCATACGTTGCCTGCACTATACTTCGGACTCCTGAGATCGTTCCTAGAGAAAATAAGATTTGCGGTCCGATTCCACTCGGCATTATCTACAGTACAGTAAGCTGGAGTCCCACAGGGCAGTGTCCTCTTCCCACTCCTGTACTGTTTGCATAGTTATGATATGCCACGGCCGGACAACAGCCTTCACGGGACATCAATGTTGGCCACGTTTGCAGATGATGTTTGCGTCACTTACAGGTCCCGATGCGAACACGATGCTGCTGACGGCATCCAAGACTACGCAACAACATTTGCTGAATGGGCGAGGAGTTGGAATATTGGGATAAATAGCGATAAATCAGCGAATGTGTGCTACATACTAAAACGGTGAACCGCCACCGGCCACCGGCTGTATTTATTAAGGGTACTCCTGTTCCCCAAGCAAACTCAGCTAAATACCTTGGCGTTATAGTGGATCGCAGACGGACGTTCTCCAAACAAGTCAGCGCAGTGAGAATGCGAATACGTTCAGCGACTACTAAGCATTTGTGGCTTATCAGCTCGCGAAGTAAATTGTCGCTATCAAATAAGATGACATTTTACAAGCAAATCAAGCGAATTCAGACTGCCCAAAACAAAATTATAAGATTGTTTACCGGCTGTGAGTGGTATATAAGAAACACCACCCTTCATAGAGACCTCAAGCTCCATACGGTGCTTGAGAAAATCAATATGCACTCCAGCCGATATTATGACAGACTGGAGCATTACAGAAATCGACTGGCTAAGGCTCTTACTAGAACCTGTCCCTCAAGGAGGCTCCATAGGCGGCATCCAAAGGATCTCATCTTGCGACATTGACAGTTCCTATACTCGTAGTATTAACTTAACTAAAAATAAACAGGTTAAGACTGTTTATTTTTTGATGCAGTTGGGCGCCAATTAAGATCCTTCCTGTCCAACGTCGATATAAGATGCGTGTCAGGATGCGTTGGTTGGGTTATATTCCAGCGGCGTTTACTGCTGTCCGTGGAATCTCGCAAGGTTATTGCGATTTGGTTACACAAGTCTTCTTACGATGATTGTGTTGGAGAGTTACTTATATCAATGATAAGACAAGTGAATAAGTACGGAGCAATGTTTTAACCGTAAAGTGTCTACCTTCAATCTTGTACAGAACTGATTGAATCTAAGTCTAAGGTAACTGAAACAACATCGAATTCCAAGCGAAAACAGTGCAGTAAAGTGAGAGATCATATATGGATTTGCATACGGTATTTACAGAACGTTGACCGTTTATGTAAAACTACTTAATTGCTGAATCAAATACATAGTGTTCATTTCAGTTGTTAACTTATATATTAATATATAATGTACGTAGTATATAGTGTATGTAGTAGGCTGCTATATGATTAAGATAATTTTAATCCCTTTATTACTTATACCTAATATAAAAACACAAACTTTCGAAATTAATCCAACACAATCTCAAAACGGACACTTAATATTAAAGACAGGTATCATGAATATACCCGCAAATTTTGAATATCATTACCTAACAGTTAACCTAACTAAAATTGAGGAAACAAACATTTATCTATTAGAACTGCAAAACAGTTCCAACATTCAATCCACGTAGAATATTTATCTAAAAAACTATATCGAGAGATAAAAGGTATCCATATTATAAAAAGAAATAATAGAGGATTAAACAAAAAAATAGGTAACAAAACCAAGTGTCGGTACTCTAAACGAAGAAGATAAAAATCAATTGGAAAAAAGCAGCCAATAACGGTTTAGAAATCATAAACACCAAGGATCAAAGAGTCCCAAATGAACAAAAAATTAAAATTTATTTTATTCAATGTACAACAATTGCAGATGCAACTCACTCGCTTAGATATTTTTATTTTATTTATGTAAACTCAGAAAATTATTAAATACAAAAACTTCAACTTGGTCAAAACCCGATACAAATAAAATTTTTATAATATCCCATACACCCAACACCATTATTGAAACTTCAATATTAAAAGTTATCCCGTACCCAGACGAAGATAACAATATTCTTACCGAAACCATTCACGACAAATTCTTTATTCAAAACAATCAAGCTTACACAGCATCCAATATAATTCAAGTCACTAACAAATGCATTAAGGAAATACTTTTAACAAAGACGCAGCGAATGTAGTTACGTAAGAACATTTAAACATTTCGAAATAAATTTCGACGAACCCAATGCTATAATATTATATCTTGCAATCTTCCAAAAACTATATTAAATCAAAATTGCGTAAAAAGTGATATAGAAATTAAAGAAAAAGCCCTTAATTTAGGGCTCAGTTCAGTTAAACGAAAGAAGCATTACAAATACACTTTCCGATTTCTTACAAATCATTTATATTCATAATAATGCCACGAAAATTGCACCAATATCATATCTTCAAACCTAAGAAATAATTAAAGAAGAAAAAAATAGACAATACTATAAAAATTGTAATACTAACTACTAGTAATAATGATTATAACTTTCATTGAATAATCATAGAGTGCTATAAATTTATTAGGTCCAAATCGCAAAAAAAATGTTTGTAATATTTAAGGCATTCCCTATTTGAATAATTATCATTTTCATGAGATACAACTAGTGCGAATTAAGCCAATAACAGTTGCTGTTCGTAGTCTTAATTGGAATAATAGGATGAGATTAGATTGCCGTCATATCGTGGTAGACTTGTATTACTAAGCCTTTATTGTCATTCTGACCATAGAACTATACTAGGTATGGTGCTTCTTCATACATAGACTAATTATTAAATTGACTCTTTGGCGTTCACAGCCAAAATATCTTCGTCATTCCAGTCAGAACAACTGGAAATTTTCTTTTTCTTCTTCTAATACTACCACAATTTTTCAAATGAAAACCTGGATTGTACATCACTTGAAGGTTTTGTATCCAAACGAAGGTACTCATTCAGCTAGTTCGTAATTGACTTTTAAGAAAGCAACAAAACTCCAGCACACTGCCGTGAATATATTGCTAATAGTTGAAGAGCCACACAATGTATCCGATTTTTTAAATTTTATTTTTTATGAATAAAGTTAGATTTATCTAGAATTTTAATGAAAAGCTTTTCTTTGGGAAACCAGCATCTTTTTTACGTAAGAAATGTAAAGTTTTCCCATGTATTTTGTTGTTGGCAGCATAATATATATACTGGCCGTTGGTTGGCTCTCCCTCTCTTCTCTTGGAAAATAGAATTTATTTTGTTGTTGGCAATGCAAATATTTTCTGTATGTATCGGGCGGTGGTTGGTCTCTCTCTCTTTTTTTTCTACAGTGGGTACAATCAACTTTTAACAACCAAAAATTGCAAGTAAGATTTTGCGGAAATGGAGAAAAATGGGTAGAGAAAAAAAGAAAAGAGATTTTCCCTCCATTCTTCTCCGTTTCCGGCGATTCATTTTTCTCACATATCGTTCCTTGCGCCTAAATTCTTCTAAGCCTAACGATAAATGTCAACACATAAAAACAAGTAGGAACGGCTATAGTCAATCTTCAACTGTACGAGGTCATGGATATTAAGTGCACATGCGTAAGTTAGAACAAATAAGAAGATATTAAATAAAAATGAAAAAAAAAAATTATAATAATTATTGTGTAAAAAAAATTGATTTTTGACATCGCACAGCCCGGGAATCGAACCCGTGGTCTGCCGAACAGCGGATGGCACAACTCCTCTTTGAACCAGACAAACATCTTGATCAATGTCAAATTGTCATATTCGTATAAAAAAACATAAAAAATATAAATGTCATGTTATTATGTGTTGTACAACAACACACTTTTAAAAATATATATTATATTATTATATATATTAAAAAAATTTTGAGTCTTAAATTTGACCGAGCAGCTTGATGAACGTGGGTAAAAATGCACTATGACAAAATTGTAATTACAAGAAATAATACATAACATTAAATTAATATTTGTGAAAAAATAATCTTACATACTGACCGTTCCTACTTCTATATTTACCATATTTATCGTCCGATCTTAATGAAATTTTCACCAAACGTTCGCGGTAAGGTCGTAAAACAAACTCTGTATATCTATAATTGTAGCTGTGAAGGTGTTTTTATTGGTTTAAAGATGCGGAAAGTGGCGTGGCCAACATCTAAAATAAAGTTCATCTGCCTACCGAGTTTTTACATGTTGTCTCCAAATTTGGTAGGTCTAGCTTTTATAGTTTCTCATACAGACAAACGGACAGACAGACAGGGCTATATCAAGTCGGCTGTTGATGCTGATCCAGAATATATATACTTCATGAGGCGTAATAAGGTGCAGCTGCACCTGGTTAGTTGCTGTCACTCAGTGACATAATAATGGTGTTCAATAAACCTACTGCCACCAAGTTAATGATTTCAAACAAATAAAATAAATAAAAAAAAATAAAAAATTTCGACATTTATTGATATATTCTTAGTATATTTTTTTTAAGTATATTTTCCAATATATTTTATAATATAATGCCAATTTTTATACGGTTTACCAATTGCATTCTCTTTCTACTGATAAGAATGCACGCAGACAACTAATTTTTGTTTGGCACAAGTATTTTGACAAACTCATTTAGTAAATGGTATTCTGCTTTCGAGTACGTGTTAATCAACAATTGTTTAAATTTAACTTTTTTGGATATTAAACGATAATAAAAATTAACAAGCTTAAAAGCCTGAAATTTGCAAAGGAACATCTAGTGAAGCCGAAGTCGCTCTGGAGAAGTGTTTTATGGACGGATGAAAGCTCTTTCCAGTATAACTCGTCAAAACAACAAATTTTTGTAAGATTGCCAACTCAGCAATGGCAAAAAAGACGGATGGACCTTGTCAGAAAGTGAGCCATGGTGGAGGCTCTGTCATGATGTGGGGATGTGTTACCTACAATGGGTTGGATGACTTGGTCCCTCCGGCTCGATGAACCAAGGGCAATATTTGACGACCCTGAACGAAAATGCATAATGGCCCTGACAAATTATGGCTGGGTTGGAAGGTCGTTACGTTGCAGGCATGATCGATTAGAAACCCGAGTCAAGACCCTTGCGAGGAGATTTGAGTGGGCAGACAGTTTTTCATTGTAGGACGCTTTTTGATTGTCTATTTCATCTTTTACTGCGAGAATGCCGAGGTCCCTGTGGAAGTTTTTATTTTGAATATACCATGGTGCCCCAGTGATAGTTCACAGGATCTTTGATTGAGCGCGCTGCGTTGTGGCACTCCAGCTTATATAGTGTAGTTGTCGGATATTGTTGTGTTACACCTCACTGCGAAGGCTCTGTTGTAGAGGTAAGATTCAAGGAGTTTATGAGTGTACCCAGGCAAGTATGTTTTAATTATATGTAGTGAGTATATGCCCTAAATAAAACACCCTATATTCAGAATATATTATGTAGCACTTTGTTGCATAAAATAATAAATATACTTTAATAACCAAGAGCCACTTAGGCACATTGGTCCCGACTCATACGCAGCGCGGTTCAAAAGCCTTTAGCTGACCGTTTATGCTTACGCAGAGATTTATATATCCAAACCATGTATTAGGCTAAGACTTTACATTTTGAAGAAATAAAATTCATTCTTCAAACTGAAAGCAAAGTACTCACAACTACGATCTCCTCATTGTACATGGCGACCGTGACATCGAGTCACAGACAATCTTAGGCACGACGTGCTTGATGTCCAGCCAAGCGGTCTTCACGGTGCAGATAAAGAACTGCGATCCGTTGGTGTTGGCGCCAGCGTTGGCCATCGACAGAGTTCCAAAGCCGTTGTGCTTCAGACGGAAGTTCTCATCGGGGAATTTGTTGCCATAGATGACACGACGTTGGAGTGCCTCAACTGAGTGAGTAGGTGTTGCTCAGTGTAATATGTCCATACGCATCACGTTAGATGAGTATAGGACACGTCAGCGGTTACCACAAAATACGGCTAACCAAAAAACTGACGCTAAGAAAAAACCCAAGAATCGTGGAGGCATTCGGTTGCGCATAAAGAAGCGCAAGGCCGAAATCTGCAGAATTCTATATAATACTGCAAAGCCCCCGACTTGGGAAAACGCTAAGAAACTTGCCGACCAACTAGATGTTCTAGAGGCGGAAGAGCGTTTATTAAAAACACGAGCTAAAACACCTGTTCCTCACAATATTCCAAACTTAATAATCAAAAAGCCTCCAATCGCAGAAAAGCCGCTTCCTGAGGTCAAGAAGACATGCCAAAACGACTGCGCTGGACCATTATTCGACCCGATGTGCGAAGTGACGTGTAGCAGCAACAGAAGACAACAATAATATTAATTAACTATATTATTAAAGAAAAATTTTTATAATTGTAATAACTCCCACTGTGTTGTGTGAGTTAAGGAAAGTTTGACCCAATGGTCAGACACACTGATTAGGCAGGAAAAATAAAAAAAAAATATCTAAAAAAGAGGAAATTTAAATAATACATATGAACGATAATAGTATAAGTAAATTTGAAAATATATATATTGCATATGATACACCCAAAATGGGTTTAATTGATACTAAAACAGTGGACTCCACTGCTAATGTAATTAATAAAATCGAATCAACAAATGTTGAAGAAGGCCTTAAGCCAAGCTAATGATCTAGACAAGATCTAGAAATAACAGGAAATGTAAGAAATTTAAAAAGAAAAAATTATTATATTCTCGAAAGTAAACAAAAAAAAATAAACTGATATATGTATAATTATATAAAATTATGGAATGGAATGTAGTAGCGCGAGACATTAACAATTTTAAAGACACTTTGGAAAAGTCTTACAAATGTGTCAATAAAGACGCAGTAAGTAAGGTCGAAACGCTGTTGCATCACATAACCATAATAATTCAGCAATACAATAATATTGCAAACATTATAAATGAATTCAAGAACAATCTGTCAAATCAGCACCTCACCTAAATCCAAGATTACAAAATATTGGCACTAGACATAACATTGAGATAAATGTTCCAGAAGATCTTTTTCAACCAGCAGGGTTTGAGCCTAACCAGCACCAAGATCTAAATGAGTCAAAGCCAATCTTAGATTCAAATATTGATAGCGATATTGACATTAGAGGAAATAAAAGAATTCACAATGCCTGACCAAGTAGCCCTAGACAGGGAATACGCGAAAAAAGTTTCTTAAACAGTTTAAGAATTGTAGAGCGCACAAAAGGCAACCAGGAAGATTTGGCTGTTGAAGTCATAAAATCCAAAATAGTTGGCCCACTGTATTACAAGTGCCAAAACGAAACAACGGTCACTGGCATTATCAATAAATTAAAAAATAATGTCAAAGGTGAATCGACCGACGTAAGCGCGTCTATTAAACACACGCCAAAAAGGCAAAACAGCCTCTCAATATACAGCAGAAATTGACAATTTGCGTCAACAGCTAGAAGCAGCTTAAATTGACAATGGCCCAGACCCTGATTACGCAGACGAATTCTCAACAAAAGAATCAATAGCAGCAATGATAAAGAATTGCGAACATGATAAACTTCGCATAATACTGGAAGCAGGAAACTTTCATACATTCAATGATGCAATGGGTAAATACATACATTGCAGCACTGAGATGACTGGAAGTACCAGTACAGTATTATATCAGCGAGGCAGAAACAACAGAGGCAACAATTACCGCAATTACCAAAGAGGTAAAGGCAATGGCTGCGGTAACTTTAACGAAAATAATACCAACAATAATAACAACGATAGAAGTTATTTCAGAGGAAATGGCCGTGGTAATAACCGAGGAAGGAATAATTCCAACCGAGGCAACAACCAAAACCAATCGAACCAAAACAACAATAACAATATTCGAGTTGCTCAGATCAACTCGGAAAACTCGCAATCCCCTTAAGATATTCACAAATTACAAAGAAAGTACACACAGTTAATCTTAACCTAAGTATCTTCATTAAAGTAAAAATTGAAAAAACAGGCAAAGCCCTTACGCTATTGCTAGATACTGGTGCAGATATTTCATTATTAAAAGAAAATGTTGATATATTTGAAAATATAAATTTAACTATATAAACCCAGATATCGGGAATAGGAGAAGGTTCAGTTCTTTCAAAAGGTTTAGTTTCCATTGAATTAGTTACAGGAAAGTATGTCATTCCACACGACTTTCATATACATAGTCGGAAACAACTTTCCAATACCTAGCGACGGCATTATTGGTATAGATTTCTTTAAAAAATATAATTGCCAATTAGATTTCACACAAACATGTGATTCTCTAATACTTCGGCCAGATATACCCCATAAGAGTATCAATAATTTACACTTGCGATAATAATGTCACAATATTTCCAGCTCGTTCTGAAGTAGTCCGTCAAATCAATATTGTTTCATCAGAAAACAATATCTTCATTCCAAATCAAGAAATTGAAAGAGGAATATTCATTGGAAATACCATTTCCAATAATCAACAAACATTTGTCCGAATTTTAAATACAACAAATTCAGTTAAAATATTAAACCTAAACAATATTAAAATAGAAAAACTAACAGACTATGAAACAGTCAATGAAATTAGCAAAGAACGACATGAAATGGTGATTGAAAAATTACAAAAGAACTTTCCGCAATTGTTTAAAACACAATTGAAAAACCTATGTACCAAGTATACAGACATATTCGGACTTGAAACCGAATCAATAACAACAAACAATTTGTATAAACAAGAACTAAGAGTTAAAGATACTGAGCCAGTGTACATTAAAAATTACAGAATACCTCATACTCATAAAGAAGAAGTTAATAAACAAGTAGAAAAACTAATCTCAGATAAAAAAGTCGAACCTTCTGTATCAGAATATAACAGCCCAATACTACTCGTCCCAAAAAAGGGATTACCGGGTTCTGACACAAAGAGATGGCGATTAGTGATAGACTATCGTCAAATAAATAAAAAACTTCTATCCGATAAATTTCCATTACCAAGAATAGATGATATTCTGGACCAACTAGGAAGAGCTAAATACTTTTCATGTTTGGACTTAATGTCCGGCTTCCATCAAATAGAATTGGAAGATAAATCAAGAAACATTACGTCCTTCTCAACGAGCAATGGCTCTTATCGTTTCACGCGATTACCATATGGACTAAAAATAGCGCCAAATTGTTTTCAAAGAATGATGACAATAGCATTTTCGGGACTAGATCCTTCACAAGCATTCTTGTATATGGATGACTTAATCGTCATTCTGAAAATCACATGATCAAAAATTTATCAAATGTTTTTGATTTGAGTAGGAAGCACAACCTTAAACTACATCCAGAAAAATACACATTCTTTACAGTACTAACCCAAACATACGGAGAAAAACAAATGCCTGTAGCATACGCTTCTCGATCTTTTACAAAAGGAGAAAGCAATAAAAATACCACTGAACAGGACTTAGCAGCAATACACTGGGCAATTACACACTTTCGACCATATATATGTATGGTCAACATTTCATAATAAAAACAGATCATAGACCATTGACTTATCTGTTTTCAATGGTAAATCCAAGTTCGAAACTAACGATAATGAGATTAGATTTAGAGGAGTATGATTTTACTGTAGAATATCTCAAGGGTAAAGACAATTTCGTTGCTGATGCATTATCACGCATCACAATAAAAGATTTAAAAAATATGTCAAACAAAATTCTGAAAGTCACTACCAGAAATCAAAGTAAACAGAAAATTTCCTGCGCAGGAAAAGAAAAAGAAAACGTAGATTTGCATAAGCAAAATCTAAACAAAGCTTCTAAGCCCAATGTACACGAAGTCATTGTAAATGATGAGGTACAAAAAGTAGTGACCTTGCGAATAACCGATTCACTATGCTTATTAAAACATGGAAGAAAGGTTATGGCAAGATTTGACGTTAGCGATATGTACACCAATGGAAGCCTCGACTTAGGTCAGTTCTTTCAAAGGCTTGAAAAAGAAGCCGGTATACTTAATATCAGCCAACTAAAAATGGCACCGAGCGAAAAGATCTTTGATACAGTTTCAATAGAATCTTCTAAATCAATGGGCAATAAAATATTAAAATCTCTAAGAGTAGCGCTACTCAAGCCGGTGACCCTATTATCAGATAATGATAAAGAAAAAGAAGCAATACTGTTTACATTCCATGACGATCCCATACAAGAAGGTCATACAGGAACAGCTAAAACCATAGCTAAGATAAAAAGGCATTATCATTGGAAAAATATGACACGTGATATCACAAATTATGTGAAAAAATGTGCAAAATGCCAAAAATCAAAAGTGTCAACGCACACTAGAACTCCATTAACACTAACAGAGACACCACTAATGGCCTTTGATACTACTACCACTACCACTACCAAAATCAGAGCAAGGTAATGAATACGCAGTCACACTGATATGCGATTTAACAAAATACCTACATAGTTGCCATACCAATTGAAAACAAATGTGCAAAAACAGTAGCAAACGCTATATTCAAAGAATTTATTCTAAAGTACGGTCCAATGAAGACGTTCATTACGGACATGGGAACGGAATACAAAAATTCTATAATTGAAGATTTATGTAAAAATTTGAATATAAAAAACACTTCCACAGCACAGCACCACCAGACTTTAGGTACCGTGGAGCGAAGCCACAGAACACTTAATGAGTTCATACACTCATACATCTCAGTAGACAAAACAGATTGGGATGTATGGCTTCAATACCTCGTATATTGTTTTAATACCACACCCTCTATGGCACATGACTATTGTCCATATGAGTTAGTTTTTGGTAAAATTTCAAATTTACCTAAACATTTTAATAGTATAGATAATATAAAATCCTTATAGAACCCAATATAGAAGATTTTGCAAAAGAATCAAAATATATATTAGAAATAGCATATAAAAGAGCTAGAATAATGCTTGAACAACACAAGCAGAAGAATAAATTACTATATGATAGCAAAGTAAAAAATATAGAATTAAACATAGGAGATAACGTACTATTAAGAAACGAAACAGGCCATAAATTGGAAACAGTTTATTTAGGTCCTTATGAAATATTAGAAATAAAAGATAGAGATAACATTTTGATAAAAGATAAGAAAGAAAAAAAACAGATAGTTCATAAAGATAGATTAAAAATCTTTTATTCATGAAAAAAAAAAAAATAATAATAATACATATTTCGGTCTGATCAGCCAATTAGTATAATTAACCAATACATTTCCATATTTCTTTACCTTTATATCATTATAGTTTTGCATTTGAACATTTTTATTAATAAAAAATATAAAAAAAAAAATTGTATAAAAACAAAAAAAAAATAATTTTTTTAATTAAGTAAAAATAACTACATTATATTACGTTATTCCTCTAAAAAGGGAGGTGTAGTGAGTATATACCCTAAATAAAACACCCTATATTCAGAATATATTATGTAGCACTTTGTTGCATAAAATAATAAATATTCTTTAATAACCAAGAGCCACTTAGGCACATTGGTCCCGACTCATACGCAGCGCGGTTCACCAGCCTTTAGCTGACCGTTTATGCTTACGCTGCAGATCCCAAGCTTGAGCCAGCGCGCATTCCGCGCGCCACATATATAAACAAAGGCATACATAAGTTACATACTCTCTTTTAGCTACATATATACTACGTACTCTGCTGCGACAGAGACTTATATATCCAAACCATGTATTAGGCTAAGACTTTACATTTACTACGAATGAGGACATTGTACACTACGATTTCCTCATTGTACAATAAGACCTTTGAGCCAAACGCGATCAAATGGAATATCGCGCTGCAGTATTCTCTAAGCTCAAAGGCTGTGCGAATCTCTGATGTTATTCTGTTAACTTGCTCGATAGTTAGGTGTTTTTCTCTGAAGCCAAATTGATGGGCTGGGATAATGTTGTGAGCTTCCATATATGGTATTATGCGCGTTAGAAGGCATTTTTCGAATAGCTTGGACAGACATGGTAATAAACTTATTGATCTGTAAGATGACGGAATCGTGTGATCTTTTCCAGGCTTCGGTATCATTATTATAATTGATTTTTTCCATTTACTTGGGTAGTAGTAGAGACTTATGGTTTCATTGAAGAGCTTACAGATGACCTCAACAGCACAGTACGGAAGTTCCATTATCATTTTTGTAGTTATTAGGTCACCGCCAGGAGTTTTTTTTTTGGTTTTAGCTCCCTAATGACTTTTGTAACCTCGTTCTGCTGCCTTGGCGAAAAATACGTCTGGCGTACTTTTTGAGTTATAATACGCATTTTGCGTATTTTGTTGACGCGTAGCTGTCGCTCGTTGCATGCGACTCTTCAACTGCTTATACACCGCACAGCCTCTGTAGTTTGCCGTATGGTTTACTCCACAGTTGCCACATTTTTTCTTTAAGGGGTCTTCTTTGTTTGCGGGGCAGTATACGACGTTGTGGAAGTCTCCGCAGACCACGCAGACTGCCCGAAGTGTGCAGTATGTCTTTGTGTGTCCATACTACTGGCAGTTTGTGCATTGTAAAGGGCCGTTGCGTTTGTGTGGTTCTTCCACGATGATCCTTCGATGCAGTAAGAGCTGCAGCTTGTAGATCGGGTGCACTTCGTTTTTCTTTAAGGATTTGCTATCTGGTTCGAGATCGACCTTGAAGAGGGATTGAGGCTTTTTATACCCGCCTAGCCAAAAGGTACAAGGGTATTATGGCTTTGTGCCGACCGAAAATGTATGTAACAGGCAGAAGGAAGCATCTCCGACCCCATAAAGTATATATATTCTTGATCAGCGTCAACAGCCGAGACGATATAGCCATGTCCGTCTGTCCGTCTGTCCGTCCGTCCGTATGAACACCTAGATCTCAGAGACTATAAGAGATAGAGCAACAACATTTTCGGAATAGTGTGTGTAATTATTGCACGCAGATCAAGTTTGTTTTTGATTTTGGCCACGCCCCCTTCCGCCCCCGTAAATCTAATAAAACCGAATTACAGGCGTCATTTTAATCCTAGAATGTTCAATTTTGGTACGCACAATACTAATCACCATCTTAATGATCTCTGCGAATTTGGTTACAATCTGATAAAAAACACAGAAGTTATTAAGAAATTACTTTTATAAGGCGTTACCACGTGCAGCTTCACCTAGTTAATTGCTATGACACTCCGTGACATAGTTAGTTGCTATTACACTCCGTGACATAATAATGGTGTTCAATAAACCAACTAAAGTGACGCCAAGCTAATAATTTCGAACAAAGAAAATTTTGGTATATTATTTTGATATAATTTTAGTATATTTTTTTTTTTTGGTATTTGCTCAGTATTTTTGAAAAATATAATATTTTGATGGTAAAATTGGGCGGCGGGTATCTCACGGTCGAGCACACTCGACAGTAGCTTTCATACTTGATATTTCTGTTGATAATGTTGCTGACATTTTTGGCATAGAAGCCCTTGGCTTTTAGGGCTTCTTAAATCTCAGAGGGGGCGACGTCAGGTTCGATTCCTTTTAGTACAACTTGCAGTCCCTTGCTGCTTTTTAGTTGGTAGGTGTAGAAGTTCTTTTTTGTTTCCACTAGGTACTTAGACACAGCTCGGAAGTGTTCTTCGGACTTCGTTTGAACTTTGGTTATGTGGATGTTCCCTTTAATAAGCGGAACTACATGGAAATTATCGTCCACGACCAGCGCAACAATTTTGTTGAACAGGGCGATAGAGCTTTTTTCCTTATAAATAGGTGGGGCTTTGGTTTCTTTTGGGTCTCCTGCCCCAACTCTACTTGGTTGTTCTCCGCCTCTGCTAAGATAGAAAAACGGTTATCATTGAAACTCCTAGTTTGGTCGTTGCTTTTGTTGGTACGGGACCGCTTGTTGTTTATCGAGCTTATGGTTTTTGTTGCCATTGTATTTTGCTATGCAGCTGTTGGCACTGAACTCGCAATATTGGTAGTTGGTTTAGTTGTTGGTGGTGCTTTTGCTACGACTGCAGAAATTGTAGCGTTAATTCGCGCAAGCTGTTATTCATGTAGTTTAGACTACAGATTTCAAATTCGTTAATTTATCTCCACTTAATATTTGTTAGTTCTTATTTTTCACCGACAAAAGACGGAGAACACCGTCCGACGAAGCCTCGCACTAAAAAACGCGACCAACTCGTACAACGGTTAATGATTGATTGGTCTCTTTTAAAACGAAAAAGAACAGTTTCGTTACATAAAACTCGATATTTCGATGGTCGCTAATTATAATTGTTCCATTCAGTAAAATTTGGATGACGGGTATCTCACAGTCGAGCAAGCTCGTCAGTAGCTTTCTTACTTGTTTTACCCAACAATTATTATAATTTTCATAATTTTATAACATTATTAAATGCCGCGTTTCAAGAATATCTTCTTTTATGCTCTAACTTTCGTATGTACACTTAAAATACATGACCTCGTACAGTCAAAGCTTGACTGCAGCCGTTCCTAGTTGTTTAGATTAATTTCAAGTTTCTGAAAATATAATTTTTGTTGTTGGTAATTAAATGTTTTCTGTATGTATCGGCCGGTGGTTGGGCTTTCCCTCTCTTTTTTTTCTATAGTGAACACAATTGATTTTATATCACCCAAAAACTCATGCGTGCAAGATTTTGTTTTTAGATCATTGATTTTAATAAATTCGCGACTTTTTGCGTTTGTCCGAATGAGCGTAAGATGCAGACGGAGACGTCTGCGACCCCATAAAGTTCTTAATCAGCATCAACAGCCGAGTCGATATAGCCCGGTCTGTCTGTCCGTCTGTCTGTATGAACATCGAGATCAGAGAGACTATAAAAGCTAGAGCTATCAAATTTGGAGACAATATGTAAAAACTGGGTAGGCAGATGAACTTTATT
Source organism: Drosophila pruinosa (assembly GCA_018150935.1). NCBI lineage: Eukaryota > Metazoa > Arthropoda > Insecta > Diptera > Drosophilidae > Drosophila > Drosophila pruinosa. The sequence continues at coordinate 78,706 of JAECWR010000034.1, forward strand.
TTAGATATTGGCCATGTCACTTTCCGCATCTTTAAACCACTAAAAACACCTTCACAGCTACAATTATAGACATACACAGTTTGTTTTACGACCCAAGCGCGGAAGTTTGGTGAAAATTTCAATTTTTTTAAGATCGGACGAAAAACTTGGTAAATATAGAAGTAGGAACGGTCAGTATAAGGGTCCCGAGTTCAAATACCGGACAGTTTGGCTCAGACTATTTTTTCACAAATATTAATTTAAAGTTATATATTATTTCTTGTAATTAGAATTTTGTCATAAGCCATTTTTACCCACGTTCATCAAGCTGCTCGATCAAATTTAAGACTCAAAATTTTTTTAATATATACATATAATAATATAATATATATTTTGAAAAGTGTGTTGTTGTACAACACATAATAAAATGACATTTATATGTTTTATGTATTCTCATACGAATATGACAATTTGACATTGATCAAGATGTTTGACTGGTTCAGAGAGGAGTTGTGCCATCCGCTGTTCGGCTGACCACGGGTTCGATTCCCGGGCTGTGCGATGTCAAAAATTAATTTTTTTTTAATTATTATAATTTTTGTTTATTTAATATCTTCTTATTTGTTCTAACTTACGCATGTGCACTTAATATCCATGACCTCGTACAGTTGAAGATTGACTATAGCCGTTCCTACTTGTTTTTATGTGTTGACATTTATCGTTAGGCTTAGAAGAATTTAGGCGCAAGGAACGAAATGTGAGAGAAATGAATCGCCGGTAACGGAAAAGAATGGGGGGAAAATCTCTTGCCTTTTTTTTTACAATTCTGGATAAATGTAGCTATATTCATACAAAATAAAATTTTAAAAATCGGATACATTGTGTGGCTCTTCAACTATTAGCGATATATTCACGGCAGTGTGCCGGAGTTATGTTGCGTTATTAAAAGTCAATTACGAACTAGCTGAATGAGAACCTTCAGTTGGATACAAAACCTACAAGTGATGTACAATCCAGGTTTTCATTTGAAAAATAGTGGAAGTATTGCAAACGGCATAACATAATTTATTGCAATTTATACTTAAAATACGAAAAGATTTGTAACTAGCTTAGTTGGGAAAGAGAGGAAGAAAAATAAAATTTCCAGTTGTTCTGACTGGAATGACGAAGCTACGCTAGCATAGTTCTATGGTCAGAATGACAATGAAGGCTTAGTAATACAAGTCTACCACGATATGACGGCAATCTAATCTCATCCTATTATTCCAATTAAGACTACGAACAGCAACTGTTATTGGCTCAATTCGCACAAGTTGTATCTCATGAAAATGATAATTATTTAAATAGGGAATGCCTTAAAAATTATATAAATTTACATTTGCGATTTGGACTTAATAAATTTATAGCATGCCGCGATTGAAAACAATCAAGGTCAGATTGCAGTATGAGACTATATAAGGGATCATTAAAATTCAGACAAATCTTAACATCATCCGCACACATACGTATGCGAAGCAACTCGGACAGAGAGCCCTTGTAAATTATCCTTTGAATTCTAAATAAAAGATATGAAAATATCCACATAATGAAGTTTTGTGGAAATCCAAAAAGATTGAGTTTATATAATAAAACACTATGATTGATGGAATCAGAAGACTCACTGAAATCAGTGTAAATAATATTCGATTACATTTTAGATTGGAATTTTTCAATAACATTTTCATGAAAATTCTAATAAGTTAGTTAGTTCATTCCAAAAAGTCATGTTGGTAGGGTGAAATTATAGATTTACAGTAGTGTAAAGTTATTAATTTATTTGGGAATAGCAGACAACTTTGAGCTACCTCCATAGTTTTGAACATCAGATTTATTTTCTTTATTCAAACGAGGAATAAGGTTCTTACCAAAGATTAGGAAAAAGTCGCAACTCTACAGTCAATTCAAATAATTTTAAAAGTGGTTTACAGAGTCGCTCTGCACAGAACCGGAGCACAAAACTAAGAACTCTGTCAGGGCCTGGAGAGAAAAGTGTTTTTTTTTTGACTTCTTGGACGTAGACGTACTAACGGCAGTGGAATCAAGTGGCCCAGCGACACCAAGCTCGGGCTTGTTAACGTGCGGACCTAGGCAGACACGACCACCCGCCCATCCGACCGAGCGGCAACCGCATAACGTGCGGGAACGGAGGTCGTGAACAATTAACACAAACAAAACAACAAAATAGTATTAATAAAAAGAATAAAATAATAATAATAATACTAAAATTACTAATAATAATAATAAGAGCTATTCTTAACTTACAAGACTTAATGTTACATAAGAGTAAGCTTCCAGTAATTAAAGGACTAAGTCGTTTGAAAAACAAGTAAGAAAGTTACTGTCGTGTTTGCTCGACTGTGAGATACCCACCACCCAATTTTACCATCGAAATAATAAATTTGAAAAAATATACTGGAAAATATACTAAGAAAATATAATAAAAATATACCAGAATAATATACAAAAATGTTCTTTGTTAGAAATTATTAGCTTGACGGCACTTAAGTTGGTTTATTGAATACTATTAATCATTCGTCCGTATTCGCATTCGCATTCGGACGTGTTTTTTTTTGCTGTTAAACTAACATTTGTTATTATACCCTTCCTGCGCCTTGTTATCAAAAATTTTGTTTGCAAACTAACAATACCTGTGCTATACGTTGGAGTGTTTAGTTACAGTGTATTAAAATTTAATAATTTACAATTAATTCTGGTGTTTTAATATATCATCAATTTGTGAGGCCTAATTTTCTGTTTGTGAGAGCTTACAGTAAATTTGTGTTTTGTTTTGAACTGCCACGGCACATTGTTGGTATATCATTGCATATCGCGCTCTTTCCGATCTCGCGCACTTGTCGCTCTCGCGCTCTTTGTGCTGTGTTTTGTTGTTGGCCGTTTTGGCTATTCTTTTCTTTGCTTTCGTAGCGCCCGCGATTGTGAATTTGTGCTTGCTGTTTTTCTGTAAGTAGATATCAGCATACTAAAACCCTGTTATTAACACAAATTTTATTCTTATTTCAATTTTTGGTTTCATTAAATTTTTATTTACTTTAAAAACCTGCAGTATGTTTGTCTGCTATAATAAAAAATGCCGTGTACCAGCAAGCGCAAAAATGGGGTTCGTTTGCTGCTGGCTGTGTGACAATGTTTCACATGAAAAATGTGCTGGCTTCACCGGCCGTATAGTCGACCTAATTGGCTCAAAAGCTGGTTTAAGATGGACATGTGAGTCATGCAGGGATGTTGAAAGGGATACTGCGGGACTCAACCAATTGCTGTACCTAACGTTCTACCAGCTAGTACAGATGCTCCTATCTCGACTTCTGCTACAGTTGCTCAGAACACTGTCCCACGTATGAAACAAATTTTTGTTTCTTGGCTTGCCCATGACGACATTAGGACCTTTATTTGGTCCAAAATTCAAGCATCATTAAAGGTGGAAAAATATAATTTCTCATATGAACGGGAAATCGCATCTTTCAAAATAAGTGTTCCTGCCGAGCATTTCAGTAAAGTTTGTTCTAAAAACTTTTGGCCAAAATACTTAATTATTAAAGAGTATGTAAATAAAAAGAAAAATCGGCCACCGAATTTAGTTCCAAATGTTACCACTAATTCCTCTAAGCCTCAAACTCCATCTGATAGCTCAAAAAACTAACTTCTCTCCTGCTTGGCTATCAAAATGTAAGAGGCCTTTGTAGTAAACTTAATAATGTTTATTTAGATAGCTTAAATTTTCCTTTTCATGTCATTGCCTTCACTGAAACTTGGTTAAGGCATGATATTCTGAATACTGAAATCTTTACTAACATATTTTCTGTCTATAGACGTGATCGCATGCGGCGTCGTGGTGGTGTTGTACTAATCGCTGTCGATGCTGATATCTCTTCTGAGCACGTAGATTTATGTAGTGATTTAGATATCGAATTTGTAGCTGTAAAACTAATTTATTGTAGTTTTAGTATCTTTATCACCTGCTCATATATACCTCCTGCCTAAGATAACTCTCTATATTTATCACATTTTTCTGTAATCAATAGTATTTCTGAAATGCTTTCTGATCGTCATTTCTTAATAGTTCTTGGAGATTTTAATATTTCTGGAATTTCGTGGCTTTCGTCATGTGAGTCCAACGTATTGAATCCTTCGTCAACTCATGTCTTTGTTGATAGCCTTTTTGATATAGCTTTGTCTCAAACCAATTCTATACCAAATTGTCTAGGTAAAATGCTTGATCTGATTTTTGTTTTGGATCCCAATCCAGATCAAATCCTATTTCCTCACCTAAGGATCCCTACCACCCTACTCTGGAGGTGTTGATTGACTTACAAGTGTTTCGGGCTAAGGTGTTTTACCGGAGAAGAGAGTTTGTTGTTTTCGAAGGACCGATTTTAAAAAACTTTCTTTGCTTCTTTCGCGTACTGACTGGTCCCAACTTTCTTCGTGTATTGACCTGGACAAGGCAGTTGAAATTTTTTATTCTACATTAAACTCTCTGTTTGATGCTTGTGTTCCCCTTGGTACTCCACAATTGTCTAATAGACCGTTATGGTTTACTAAAGAACTAACAAAGTTAAAGAATAAAAAATCAAAGCTATATAAAAAATATAAGGAAATTGGCTCTCTCTTATATTTTTTTCGCTACTCTGTTGCGCGTTGCGATTTCTCCACGCTAAATAATCTTTGCTACAAGGATTATTTGAGAAAGTGCAGACTAACGTTTCAGCGTGACCCGAAACGCTTCTATGACTTCGTCAATTCGAAGCGGAAGACATCAACACTTCCAACAACATTATTTTTTGATAAAAATACAGCTTCTAATGATCATGGCATTGCCGATCTGTTTGCTAATTTTTTTCAAACGACCTATTCCACATCAATTTTTTATAGAGCCCAGTCTTATCTGTATCAAGTAAACCAAGCGAATTGCATTTTGGGTCCTTACTTTCTGAAAGTTTAATCTTACGTGAACTTAAGTCATGTAAACCAGTTTTTTCTCCTGGCCCTGACGTAGTTCTGTGCAGAGGGACTTTGTAAACCACTTCTAAAATTATTTGAATTGTCTGTAGAGTTGTGCTCTTTCCCTAATCTTTGGAAAGAGTCTTACATTATTCCTCTCTTGAAAAAAGGAAATAAATTCAACGTTCAAAACTATAGAGGTATCTCCAAGTTGTCTGCTATTCCCAAAGCATTCGAGAAACTAACAACTTCTCAACTGCAACACTGCTGTAAATCTATAATTTTACCCTACCACCATAGGTTTGTGAAATGTAGGTCTACTACCACTAACTTATTAGAATTCTCATCAATTGTTATTGAAGGGTTCCAATCCAAAATGCAAACGGATGTCATTTACACTGATTTCAGTAAGGCTTTTGATTCTGTCAACCATAGTCTCTTATTATACAAGCTCAATCTTCTTGGATTTCCACAGAACTTAATTTTGTGGATATCTTCATATCTTACATGTAGAATTCATATAAATTTATTAAATCTTAATTGCAATAAATGAACACTTATGACATTTTTTAGGGGTATTCTCCATTTAAATAATTATCATTTTAGTGACACTCCACTTGAGCGAATAGAGTCAATAACTGATTTAGATATCCTTCTTGATTCAAAATTAAAGTTTGATAAGCATATTTTGTCTGCTTCTAATTGAGCCATGGGTGTCCTTGGATTTATTAAACGTTGGTCAAAGGCATTTAACGATCCCTACATTACTAAACACTTGTAAATCTCACTGGTTCGTCCTATTCTTCAGTATGGATCTAATATCTGGTTTCCCCAGTATAGGGTTTATCAAGATAGGCTTGAATCAGTGCAGAAACAATTTCTTCTTTTTGCTCTTCGTAGTCTTAGCTGGAATCCTACAATTAGATTGCTTTCGTATTCTAGTAGATTTTTATTACTAAACCTTCCTTCTCTTTCTGACCGTAGAACTATGCTAGGTGTAGTGTTTCTTCATAGACTTATCATTGGCGAAATTGACTCCTTGGAGTTAACAAGCCAGATTAGCTTTGCCGTTCCGGTCAGAACGTCTAGAAATTTCCTTCTCCTCTCTCTTTCCCGTTGTAGTACTACCTATGCCAGTCACAATTATTTTCGTATTTTATGTGTACATTTTAATAAATTTTCTAATCTTGTTAATAATACTAACACTACCTTAGAAATAAAAACATTACTCCTACATATATTAGCTCGTTTTTAAGAATAGTTCTCATTATTATTATTATTATTATTATTAGTATTAGTATTATTATTATTATTTTATTCTTTTTATTAATACTATTTGGTTGTTTTGTCTGTGTTAATTGTTCGCGACCTCCGTCCCCGCACGTTATGCGGTTGCCCCTTGGGTGGATGGGCCGGTGGTCGTGTCTGCCTGGGTCCGCGCGTTAACAAGCCCGAGCATGGTGTCGCTAGGCCACTTGATCGCACTGCCGTTAGTACGTCAACGTCCAAGAAAATTATGTCACGGAGTGACATAGCATCTAACTAGGTGCAGCTGCTGATTACGAAAAATTTGTTGCTCTATCTCTTATAGTCTCTGAGACCTAGGTGTTCATACGGACAGACAGACGGACATGGCTATATAGTCTCGGCCGTTGACGCTGATCAAGAATATATGTATATACTTTATGGGGTCGGAGATGCTATCTTCCGCATGTTATATACATTTTCAGTATTATTATTATTACCTTTTATACATTATAATACCCTTCTGCCCTTTGGGTAGACGTGTATACAAACTGGAAACATATCGACAATTGCTTGATACCAGATTAGCATAAAAAGTTGTCATTTTAGGTCATGGGTTTTAATAAATGAAGATACTCCATGAAGCGACCCCATAAAATATATATATTCATGATGACCATCAACAGCCGAGTCGATATAGCCCTGTCTGTCTGTCCGTCCGTCTGTATTAACACCTAGATCTAAGAGACTATAAAAGTTAGAGCTGTCAAATTTGGAGACATCGTGTAAATACTTACTTACCAGATCACGTTTATTTTACAAATCGGAACTATCGAAAAAAAATATACTAAATATTTACCAAAAATGTACCGAAATTAAACGTGTTCAAAATTATAAATTTCGTTGCACCTTATTTAGTTGAAAACAATTTTTATGTCACTGCGTCACATAACAACTGAAGAGGGGCAGCTTCACCTGATTTTGACTTTGACTTGTTTTTTTTTATCCGTAACCAAAATTGCAGAAATCACTAAGAATGTAATTAGGATCGTGTGTACCAAAAATGAATGGCTTTAAAAGAACACTTACAATTCGTTTTTCAATTTGCAGGGCGGAATGAGACGGATTCAAAATCTAAAACAAACTTGGTCAGACATTACTGACAGAAACGAGCAAATGGAAATTATCACAGCAGAACATAACCGCGCGCACAAAGCCGCACAGGAAAACGTTAAGCAAGTCCTTCGTGACTAGTATTTTCGCAAAATGAATAAATTAGCAAGTGAAGTGGTCACCAATTGCAAAGTATGCACCAAGTCAAAATATGATAGGCATCCACAGAAACAAAAGCTTGAAGTCTCACCCATTCCATCATATGCTGGCGAAATGCTGCATATTGATATTTTCTCCACCGACAAAAAATTTTTCCTCACCTGTGTAGACAAATTTTCGAATTTTGCGGTAGTACAACCGGATTCGTCCCGGACAATCGTAGAACTAAAAATACCTATCATTCAATTGGTCAATTTATTCCCAAAGACGAAGACAATATTCTGCGATAATGAGGCAGCATTTAATTCTGAAACAATGGTATCGCTGCTGAAAAATAGCTACAATATAGACATTGTTAATGCATCACCATTGCACAGCGTTTCCAACGGTCAAGTAGAGAGATTTCATAGCACGCTGGCAGATATAGCCATATAGTTGGATGTTATACACGCCGCATCCCCCGAATTTAGACAAAATATACAGGAAAAAATCCAAAAGGCGCAGCAAGCTGTGCTTGATAGGTGTAATGCAAACAGGCAGAACCGAATATTCGAAGTAGGCGAAAAGGTGTTCGTCAAGAATAACAAGAGGTTAGGCAACAAACTGACACCACTTTATTCGGAGGAAAAGATACAAGCGGACCTAGGAACGTCTGTTCTTATTAAAGGGAGGGTGGTCCATAAGGACAGCCTAAGGTAGCACCAGCACTGTAAATGAGATAGTCAAATGAGAAGAGCAAGCTGGTCGATACACCGCATTCGCACGAGACGGTATTAACAAGAATGAAGTTACAACCCCGGACTTTGACGTGATGCTCACAATTGCAGTAGCTAGGCTGACACTGTCACGCCATCCTGATCGTTGAAATTTGGAGAGAACTTGAAATGAACACCCCATATTTAACCAATTGAATACACAGAATTTAAGTCTTTCAGTCCGAGAACCCAACTTGCGTACCCATAGCCTACACTAGAGTAAGATAGAATAGCTTTCGGCCCCAACAATACCCACGGCAACAACGATGACGGCAGCAACATGTTCCCACGTCACATCGACAACAGAAACGTCGGCAACAGCAACACCAGCAACGTCACATCCACTACAGCAACGTCAACAACAGTGACAATCATATAGTTAGAGCCAGTAGACGTGGATCTGGTGCAGACAGACAGCGATGACGACCGTCAGCAGTGGGCGGAGAACTGGCAGACGACAGTTAACAGAGAGGAAAGCTGGGGCTGCTTTCTGCCCAATTCACTGCCACCCGTATCCACGCCCATTGTCACCGACGATGATGATGAGCAGCTAGAGGATCAGCAAAAGTAAGGCAGTACGACTATGATGATGATGAAGTACCACCGCCACCACCTTCCTATCGCATTCCACACATGTAGTTGGAGGACGATGATGTCAGGCATGCACTGCATTTTAGGGAACATCATTCGCGTCATGGTTTCCTCACCGACATACAATCGATCTCAATGGACAACTCACAGACACAAACTCAACTGACCAGCGATGACGAAGCGGGCGCCCTACGTGCCATGTTGCTCTCTAAGCTGAAACCAACTGCAGCTGAGGCTGCAAAGGAGGTAGAGCCAGCTGTAGTGCAGGAGATAATCGAGACGCACGACTCAGATGATCCCGACGGACTGCGTCTGCTTTTGCTCTCTAGCATTGCGTCCAAGAAAAAGACTGGCGCCGAAGTAACGCCAGAGAATGGTACCGATTTACTCAAAAAGACCGTAGCTCCTCTGCATATGCACAATGCCAGCAGCAAAACGCGACTGATAACCACAGTCGATCCAACCAGCATCAAGGAGAAGGAACTTCGCGGGAGGAACGCTGAGTCATCAACAGCCGCAACAGCCGAGGACGGCCATATAATTTGAGGGGGGGGTAGTTAACACATAAGTATAGAAATAGCTGACCCATGGGCTATAATAATATAATATAATTGTAATCGATAGTATGGCATTTGCCCACACTGCAAATGCCATCGGCATGATTATACTAAGTCGGCTTGCCGACTGTAGTTGCAGCCCTTGGGTCTACCTCTAAGTATATTTTAAGGGTTCGGTGCACAGTCTCATTGTACGCCATCTTAGAGAGGTTACAAGTTTCCGTCCTGCCGAACAACCGGTTTCTTTTTCTGAAGCCTTCCGCCGAGACAGTTGTGATCTTGACTAAAGCTTGTACTCCGGCACACTGCCGCAAATATATATTTGTTGTAATTAATTTATATCGCTGAGCCTCAAGGTCAGTGATCGATGAGAGTGATGTGAAGCTCTCCACCATAATCTTCGTAATTTGTAAATGAGTATTATACGCTGGATCAAGCTAACCAAGCTCTTTCATTTTATTTTTTATGGAAAATGGTAGATTTATCCAGAATTTTAGTTTTTACATTCCAAGAAAATTATAATAATCTTTGATAATTTGGAATTAGATTGATTACTTATGCCACTAACCGTATAACAAATAGACTGTTCTGTTGATGACAGCTTATTCGGGCACGCGCTTTTTTTGCGATACTGCCCACGAACATGTTGGGTCGTAGTACGTTGCTGTCCACCGACAGATACCAGCACAAAACCGGTTTTGGTTGCGACGTCCAAAGACGCATTCGAACGTGCACACGTTTGATGTTAGTTGAAACGCTAGTATGTATGTGTTAATATATGTATATATATGCGCAAATTGATTGTGTTGTCCTTTGTTGTTTTCTTCGCCTTCGTTCGGCTTCTGAAAAGAAATTGTTTTGAAAATTAAGAAATGCTTAAATAAATACATATGTATGTATCGATTTATTTATATTACAACAATTTTAATAAAGTTTAATAAATAATTATAATAATTTTCAGAACATTTTCTAAATCACAGCCAAATCGTCAACATCATCCAAAACAGTAGCAGCAGCCGAACGAAGGCGAAGAAAACAAGGGGGAGGTCATCCAACAATAACAATAAATGCATATGTGTACATGAAACCGAAGAACAGAAAAGAACAACTTGAGAAGACAACGAAAATCAAAACAAAATGGGTGATATCTACCAGCTGCATACTCTTGCTAACAATTTCTAAGTTTTTAATGCCAGAACAAAATATGACAACATGGAAAAGCATAAAGTATTCAGCAATCAAATTGAGACATTGTGTAGACAAAAAATGTCATATATGAAAATCTGGGCAATGCTCGCAAATTGCTGGCAGCTCTTCACAAACAATCAATTTGCGCATATATGTATATATATTAACACATATATACTAGCTCTTCGACTAACATCAAAGGTGTGCACTTTCGAATGCGTCTTTGGGTGTCGCAACCAAAACCTGCAAAATGCAGTTATTTGTCGGTGGACAGCAAAGACACTCTATAATAATTTTCAGAACATTTTCTAAATCACAGCCAAATCGTCAACATCATCCAAAACAGTAGCAGCAGCCGAACGAAGGCGAAGAAAACAAGGGGGAGGTCATCCAACAATAACAATAAATGCATATGTGTACATGAAACCGAAGAACAGAAAAGAACAACTTGAGAAGACAACGAAAATCAAAACAAAATGGGTGATATCTACCAGCTGCATACTCTTGCTAACAATTTCTAAGTTTTTAATGCCAGAACAAAATATGACAACATGGAAAAGCATAAAGTATTCAGCAATCAAATTGAGACATTGTGTAGACAAAAAATGTCATATATGAAAATCTGGGCAATGCTCGCAAATTGCTGGCAGCTCTTCACAAACAATCAATTTGCGCATATATGTATATATATTAACACATATATACTAGCTCTTCGACTAACATCAAAGGTGTGCACTTTCGAATGCGTCTTTGGGTGTCGCAACCAAAACCTGCAAAATGCAGTTATTTGTCGGTGGACAGCAAAGTCCTATGATCCAACATGTTCGTGTGTAGCATCGCATTCCTTTTTTTTCGTTGCTGCCCGCCGAAAATCTCATCAAAACAACAGTCTAGCATGTGCCAATGTTAAATTCCAGATTTTTAATTTTAAAAAATCCTTAAAATTTTGCTTTGTTTATAAATAATAACAGCTACTCGTTTTTTTCGAGGTGAATGTCAAATTTAAATGAATATAATATTATTGGCATAATGTCAATTGAATGTGGAAAGACCATCATTCAAAAACTCTTTGACGTACTCATTCACTTGTGTGTCGAAAAACCCTCAACAGGTGTTTGAACTTTTATAAATTTGGTTGCTAAAACAAAGTTTAGAGAAAATACAAAATATTTTCAATATCTCCCATACAAAATGGCCCAAATGGACTTAGAATTGAAAAAGGTACATTATTAACATAATTACAAAATAATAACCCATCAACACTTCGTTTAGCGCATGGTGTTTCTTATTAAATGTCACATTCACGTGTACATGCATTTGTATGTACATACATATGTATATTCTTTTCGCATACCTCCTTTATTAGGCATTTACTGAGATGCAAATTAACAAGTTGGATACTTCGAAAAAGATTAACATGATTGATATGAAATGCGATATGGTAAAGACTGGTAAACACAAATATACACTAACTGAGAAGGGAACCAGCAATTTATCGGATGACACAAAGTAAGATTTAAAATGCTAACTTATAGCCTAAATTAATCTTGTAAAACTTTGCTTTCAGAGTCTATTTATCTGTAGGCCGTATGTTTCTTTTGACCGACGTACAGAATATGCGTGATGAGCTGAAAACCAAACAAGAGAAATGCGATAAGGCCATTGAGCTGCTTGAGAAAAAGAAAGAATTCCTCAAAAAATCCCTAAGGGATCAAGAGGATGGACTTCGCGAGCTCGTTCAACAGCGTAAAGAAGCAGACTCGATACCGAAATAAACTTAAACATGAGAACATAACCAACTGAGAGGAATTCATAGTACAGTCAATCATGAGTTATTTATTATAAAAATAATGGTCAAAATTAAAGTTTGCATAACTAACAAATTCATTACCCAAATTACGTTCATGTTCTGGTCGAAAGCGACATTTATGAACTGGTAATAAGGCGGTCAACCATTTTTCTACCACTTCTCCGGAGAAAAATAAAATTTTTGAATCTCGGCTTCGCTGTAAGCTAACTATTATATTTGCCATCTTTGTCATGCATTCTTCAGATAGAAAGGGTGGATCAGCAATTATTAAATCGTAGCATTTATGATGGTCATTTAGATAATTCGGTTTTGTGTCCACAGCGTTAAAATCGTATGGGACAAAATCGATCCCGTAAGCAGCGAATCGTTGATCGTATTCAAAGATTTTGACTGAAAGATTTAATGGTTAACCAACTGTCAAAATATATTCATATTACGAAATAATAATAATTTCTTACCGTTAAAATGTATGTCCTTAATTGTCGCATATAACGAAGGGCATGATAATAAAGCAATCCGAAAACCTGAGAAGCTTCCGTTTTCATTAACTATTTTAGCTACTCTATGGCCTATTGCTAGTTTCGTTTCTTCACTGTACCAAAACTGACTGAGTTGCTAAAAATATGAATATGTTAATGACAACGTGTTACCCTCACTACAAGGATAATTTTGTACCCAATCTTCTTCAAAACATGCATCCTTTCCAGACTCGTTAATCGTATGCTGTTCTTCATCATGCTTACGCTGCTTACGTTCCGCCAGGAATTCATTAAGAATAGCTAACGTATCTGCACGCAGTGCAATATCATCGTTGGCCATCTCAGTATTTTAAGTATCGAAACTAATTAATAAGAATTCATTAAATGTTTCAAGCTACTTGATTTGCAAGAATATAGATATAGTCGATGTTTTAACACTTGTGCGAATGGCTGGAAGAAACATCGACGATGTATCGATACTTCGATGTTTTCCAAAAAAATTAAAATGTCGAGGTTCTTCAACATCGATGTTTATTAATATTAGAAATTTTAATTTTCTTTTTTGACCGAGTTGAACTCCAAGTTTTTAAATTTAATTAATAATTTTCTTAATTTATTCAGTAGTACGGAAAATAAATTGAATTAATATTTTTTCTGCTAAAAATATATAATTTTAATTTATTTTTATTTAATATTTATAAGTGTTATATTAATATATATAAATAAAAAATTTAATTTTTAAAAATTTCGCTCCTTGATATAATTTTCCATCCAAGAGAAATAAGCCAACAAGGAACGAAATGATAGCATTTTATCGGAGCTAGTCTAAGAACGTGTCACCACTAAGTATACAATACTAAAGAGGCAATGCTTTGCCCACAAAGTGCTACCCCAGAATTTTGTGTTATTAAAACTTGCTTTCGGCTCGTGCTTTGCATAAGAAACGAGAAACAGCATACAGCGACAACTCGAACACTATTTCAATCGTAAATGGACAGCCAAATTAAAAAATAGAAACCCCGATATCGAAAAAAATATTGCATGGAATATCATATTTTTATTATCATATCAGAATATCGCGTTAAATATCGATACAATATCGAGGTTTTTAAAAGGTCATAGAAATTGAATTTCTTGCTTTGTTTTTACTTTTTTAGCTTTTATTTGTATTTTATTTATTTACGATATGTTGTTATTGCCAGTCATTATATTTTAGGCTACTGAGAAAACCCAATTTTGTTATTTTTCAAGACTTAGCCGATTTCTCAATCGCGTCACTGTTCGGCCAGCATCAGAAAAGAGACTCTCGCATGGTACGGATGTGGCGACAATTGGTGGTATCTCAAGTGCAATTATAGAGGCTGGGATATATATCCTTAGCTGACTCCCATGTTTTGAAAGGGGTGCAATTTTGATTTGATATTGGCGATGACAAGTAGTGGGACAGCTCATCTCTTTCCATCAAACTGGGAGCTTGTTGTTTATGTAGCTCTGCAAGCATATTCCATATTGAAGTCGAATTGTCATTTTTTTCCGTGCCAGTATTACTACCGGAAATCAGAGTTTCATTATTATTGGAATCCATATTTAATGATTGTGACAGCTTTCTTATTGCTGCAGATACGGCAAGCTTGTCTTTGAACAGTATCTTTTTGAATCTAGGATCCAAAACAGTCACCGTTGCCAACATTGTGACCTACGAATTCGAAAATAAATTGATTACTTTTACTTCTTGGACGTTATTAATAAACTGATGGTGCACTTAAGCACTTACATATATTAAAACCTATTAAAATATATTTTAAAATATCGAAATAAAAACAAGCATAATATTCACCTGCTCTATTTGGCCAAATCGTTTATCTATTTCAGCTAATATGTTACGACGAACTAGAGTGGCAATATCATTGTTCAATGTAACGCCCTTAATTTTATCATGCATTTTATTTATGACTGGTATTATTATACTAGCTGTACAATACTTTTGGTCAGAAAGATCTTTTGATGCCGTTTCCAAAGGTCGTAGCAGCAACAATAAGTTTTCTGCAACTGCCACCACCGTTGGAAGTGCCATCAATGCATTATTAATCGCAAAGCTGGCCACAAGGTTAAGCGTATGGGCTATGCAAGGCAAATGTTTTTTTTTTCCAAAAAGATCTTGGACGGCCGTTGTCATATTTGCTGAGTTGTCCGTCACTACAGCTGTAACATCTTCTAATTTTATGCTCCACTCCTCACACATTTGTGTTATGGTATTCCTTATATTCACAGCAGTATGGTACTCTGTTAGCTGACACCAATGTTCACAGAGGCAACATCGAAATCCCTTTCGAAGTGAGCAGTAATACCCAAGAAGCTCTTGAAATTCATCGTTTCGGTCCATATGTCAGTACTCAAGGTCATTTTTTTCCAGTTAAATATAAGCACCACATTGCAGAGGTGTCGTCATAGACTGTGTTCGGCAAGCCACGTTTTTGAAACTGTCAGCAAGGGTTTGTTGGGTGCTTGCCAGTTCTTTTGATATGTACATCTCCCTTATGATGGGTCGATTTACTTCTTATTCTGGTGGATAATTATATGTTATTTTACTTAAATATTACTATTAGAAGTAATTACTTACTTTGGCATGGCAAATCGCGCAATTTATGTGAGACACGTGCTAAATAACGAATTACTGTTGCAAAAAATTCCCGGTTAAATGTGATCAACGCTAAGTGTCCGATACATGATGCAATTATATAAGGTGGTCTCGTCGGCAAAAGTTGGTGCTTATTGTATGCTAGCCGTGAGTGTGAATGAAAGGGCCGTGTGTAGTAAGTGTGAGTGAAAGAACACTAGACTATGCTTTCTTATCCCTTAGGTGATGCATGGGGTTAGAATGAGCGTATCATAATAAAAACGAGAAGTTACTTTATTATTATAATTTTATTTTTAATAGCTAATGCTTAGGCAATTATCAGAATTATCTTCTTGAACATTGCCACTGTTAAATAATATACATATATGAATTCTTGGCTGTTTAAAATGTTCGCCTATTATGTGTTTGCAGCAAAAGAACCCATACGGTCTTTTAGCGAACACGAAGGTTAATAATTTCGAAAAAGAGCGTCCGCATACAACCTTCCTCTTCAACAAGCAAAAGTGCACTGAACAATAAGCGCCACGAAGCTTAACGCATTTTGAGCCGACGAGACCACCTTATATAATTGCATCATGGTCCGATATATCGTTTATTATATCGACAATTTAAATAGGGTTATAAATAGGGTTATATCGAAATATAGAATTCCATATCGACGAAATATCGATATTTATGTATCGATACGCATCCCTAAGCCAAATAAAGATACTCTATAATACAATTCATTAAGTTATTGGTTACAACGCAATAAATATTAGCAACGCAATATATATATAAATATAGATTTTCGATATCTAAGTGAAACAATTCTGAAACGAGAATATACAATAGTAATATTAAAAGAATGGCAATGCATATATGTAAATATCATTCAGCTTCACAACAATCGAATTTTAGGCATAGATAGGCTTATGCATGTACACATGTACATATGCATATGTATGTAATCACCAATAGACAAATTATTGCGAAGCCAACAACAAAATACATAAATTTTTTCAAACTTAAAATTAAATTAAAAAAAAAAAATTAGATCCAACCGGTATATAATTATTTTACCAAAATTAATGATAAATCTCGCTCTACTCATATTAGCTTAGAAAAAAGTTGGTTATAGAAAATTATTGTACAAAATAGACAATTATCTATGTACATTTAATTAACTTGTTAAAACCATTTTAAATATGCATTGTATTGTAAATATGCATTGTATATAATTTAAAATGTGAGTATGTAAGTAAATTAAATTGTCAAGTCTAAAAATATAAATTCTATGAACATGTCTTAACTCACAAAAAAAATTTAAATTTAAATAAAATCTGTCTATTCAAATTAATTCATAGTAACAAATAAATATTCGTAAAAGATTGACAGGTGTAATTGGCGCACACCAATAAAAGTAAAAAAAAAACAGCTCAACAAAACCACCGCCAGCAGTAGCGCATAAGACATCAACGCCAACAAAAACAATCGCTGCAGACTAACGATGCCGAAGAGAACAAAGGAAAGGGAGGGTCAGAGAAGCAAAAGCAAAAAGAAGCAGAATTCTATGAGCAGTCAGACGTTTATACATATACCGAATTTAAAGCTCTCCAAACTCCAAGTATCCGTGCATCCCGTGACAGTCATTAGCCAGGCAAGCAATATCAAAGGATTTGCCGTCATTCGGTGGCGACCCAGACGATTGGCCAATGTTTGTAAGCACCTTTGAGCACAGCACTGCAGTGGCAGGACTTCCAAAAGTAGAAAATATGCTGCGGCTACAAAAATGTCCATTTGTCGCTCGTATTCGCATTCGCATTCGGACGTGTTTATACCCGCCTACCCAAAGGGTAGAAGGGTATTATGACTTTGTGCCGACCGAAAATGTATGTAACAGGCAGAAGGAAGCATCTCCGACCCCATAAAGTATATATATTCTTGATCAGCGTCAACAGCCGAGACGATATAGCCATGTCCGTCTGTCCGTATGAACACCTAGATCTCAGAGACTATAAGAAATAGAGCAACAAATTTTTCGCGACAGTATGTCTTATTGTTGCACGCAGATCAAGTTTGTTTTTGATTTTGGCCACGCCTCCTCCCGCCCCCATAAATCGAATAAAACCGAATTGCAAGCGTCGTTTTAAACCTAGAACGTTCATTTGGTACGCACAATACTAATCACCATCTTAATGATCTCCGCGAATTTGGTTACAAGCGGATAAAAAACACAGAAGTTATTAAGATATTACTTTTATAAGGCGTTACCACGTGCAACTGCTAGTGCTGCCTAGTTAGTTGCTATGACACTCCGCGACATAATAATGGTGTTCAATAAACTAAAGTGCCGCCAAGCTAATAATTTCGAACAAAGAAAATGTTGATATATTATTTTGGTATTTTTTAGTATATATTTTTTGTATTTTTTCAGTATATTTTGGAAAATATATATAATATAAATAAAATATTATAAATAATATTTGGATGGTAAAATTGGGTGGCGGGTATCTCACAGTCGAGCAAACTCGACTGTAGCTTTCTGACTTGTTTTTTTTGCTGTCAAACTAACATTTGTTATTTTACCCTTCCTGCGCCTTGTTGACGACAATTTTGTTTGCAAACTAACAATACCTGTGCTATACGTCGATGTGTTTAGTTCACAGTGTAATAACATTGAATAATATACAATTTATTGTGATGTTTAAATATATTAACAATTTGTGAAGCCTAATTTTCTGTTTGTGAGAGCTTACAGTAAATTTGTGTTTTGTTTTGAACTGCTACAGCACATTGTTGGTATATGTATCATTACATATCGCGCTCTTTCCGATCTCGCGCACTTTCCGCTCTCGCGCTCTTTGTACTGTATTTTGTTGTTGGCTGTTTTGGCTATTCTTTTCTCTGCTTTCGTCGCGCCCGCGATTGTGATTTTGTGCTTGCTGTTTTTCTCTAAATAGATATCAGCGTACTAATACCCTGTTATTAACACAAATTTTATTCTTATTTAAATTTTTGGTTTCATTTAATTTTTATTTGCTCTAAAAACCTGCAGTATGTTTGTCTGCTATAATATAAAATTCCGTGTACCAGCAAGCGCAAAAATGGGTTTCGTTTGCCGCTGGCTCTGTGACAATGTTTCACATGCAAAATGCGCTGGCTTCACCGGCCGTATGGTCGACCTAATTGGCTCAAAATCTGGTTTAAGATGGACATGTGAGTCATGCAGGGATGTTGCGGGATTCATACGTCAGACGAAGCAAGGCTTTGGTGATCTATTCGCAGGTTTCAAAAACTTGCGGATAGTTTCGCAACTTTGGACTCTGGGTTTAAGGGCATGAAGCTTTTAACCGAGTCGCCAAAGCGTAAAAAAGCTAATACTCGTGTGTCCATTGGCCCAAACGAACTTGATGTCCCTGAACTGGTCAACAACTCGTCCGTTCCGAATAATCTAATGCCATTTACATCTCCCACCCCTCGACACTCCTCAGCTTCAATGATTGCCGACAATGACATTGTTCCCATGGATGTCATTTGTTCTGATCCCGTTTCAGTCTCGGTACCTGCAGTAGTTGTTAATGTTGCAGAAACTCAACATGATCAACCCTCTGCTGTACCTAACGTTCTACCAACTAGTACAGATCCTCGTATCTCGACTTCTGCTACAGTTGCTCAGAACACTATAGTAGGTGTCCCACCTATGAAACAAATTTTTGTTTCCAGGCTTGCCCCTAATACGTCATCTGACGACATTAGGACCTTTATTCGGTCCAAAATTCAAGCATCATTAAAGGTGGAAAAATTTAATTTCTCATATGATCGGGAAATTGCATCTTTCAAAATAAGTGTTCCTGCCGAGCATTTTAGTAAAGTTTACTCTAAAGACTTTTGGCCGGAATACTTAATTATTAAAGAGTATGTAAATAAAAAGAAAAATCGGCCACCCATTTTACTTCCAAATGTTACCACTAATTCCTCTAAGCCTCAAACTCCATCTGATAGCTCAAAAAACTAACTTCTCTCCTGCTTGGCTATCAAAATGTAAGAGGCCTTTGTAGTAAACTTAATGTTTATTTAGATAGCTTAAATTTTCCTTTTCATGTCATTGCTTTCAATGAAACTTGGTGAAGGCATGATCTGAATACTGAAATCTTTACTAACATATTTTCTGTCTATAGACGTGGTCGCATTCGGCGTCGTGGTGGTGGTGTACTTATCGATGTCGATGCTGATATCTCTTCTGAGCACGTAGATTTATGTAGTGATTTAGATATCGAATTTGTAGCTGTAAAACTAATTTATTGTAGTTTTAGTATTTTTATCACCTGCTCATATATACCTCCTGCCTCAGATAACTCTCTGTATTTATCCCATTTTTCTGTAATCAATAGTATTTCTGAAATGCTTTCTGATCGTGATTGGAGATTTTAATATCTGGAATTTCGTGGCTTTCGTCATGTGAGTCCAACGTATTGAATCCTTCGTCAACTCATGTCTTTGTTGATAGCCTTTTTGATATAGCTTTGTCTCAAACCAATTCTATACCAAATTGTCTAGGTAAAATGCTTGATCTGATTTTTGTTTTGGATCCCAATACCTGCACGGTGTCCAGATCAAATCCTATTTCCTCACCTGAGGATCCCTACCACCCTACTCTGAAGGTGTTGATTGACTTACCAACAAGTGTTTCGGATGCAGATGTTTTACCGGAGAAGCGAGTTCGTTGTTTTCGGAAAACCGATTTTAAAAAACTTTCTTTGCTTTCGCGTACTGACTGGTCCCAACTTTCTTCGTGTATTGACCTGGACAAGGCAGTTGAAATTTTTTATTCTACATTAAACTCTCTGTTTGATGCTTGTGTTCCCTTTGGTACTCCACAATTGTCTAATAGACCGTTATGGTTTACTAAAGAACTAACAAAGTTAAAGAATAAAAAATCAAAGCTATATACAAAACATATGGAAACTGGCTCCCTCGTATATTTTTCTCGCTACACTGTTGCTCGATCCGATTTCTCCACGGTTAATAATCTTTGCTTTAAGGATTATTTGAGAAAGTGCAGACTAACGTTTCAGCGTTACCCGAAACGCTTCTATGACTTCGTCAATTCGAAGCGGAAGACGTCAACACTTCCAACAATATTATTTTTTGATAAAAAGACAGCTTTTAATGATCGTGGCATTGCCGATCTGTTTGCTGATTTTTTTCAAACGACATATTTCACATCAACTTTTTATAAAGCCCAGTCTTATCCACATCAAGTAAACCAAGCGAATTGCATTTCTGATACCATACTTTCTGAAAGTTTACTCTTACGTGAACTTAAGTCATGTAAACCAGTTTTTTCTCCTGGCCCTGACGGAGTTCTGTGCAGAGGGACTTTGTAAACCACTTTTAAAATTATTTGAATTGTCTGTAGAGTTGTGCTCTTTCCCTAATCTTTGGAAAGAGTCTTACATTATACCTCTCTTGAAAAAAGGAAATAAATTCAACGTTCAAAACTATAGAGGTATCTCTAAGTTGACTGCTATTCCCAAAGCATTCGAGAAGCTAACAACTTCTCAACTGCAACACTGCTGTAAATCTATATCCCTACCAGCATGGGTTTGTGAAATATAGGTTTGCTACCACTAACTTATTAGAATTCTCATCAGTTGTTATTGAAGGGTTCCAATCAAAAATGCAAACGGATGTCATTTACACTGATTTCAGTAAGGCTTTTGATTCTGTCAACCATAGTCTCTTATTATACAAGCTCAATCTTCTTGGATTTCCACAGAACTTAATTTTGTGGATATCTTCATATCTTACATGTAGAATTCAAAGAGTATTTTATAAGGGCTCTGTGTCCAAGACTGTCCAAGTTACTTCTGGCGTACCCCAAGGAAGTCATTTGGGCCCATTGCAGTTTACATTATTTATAAATGATCTACCGTCCATAATATCATACTCTCGCATACTTATGTATGCAGATGATGTTAAGATTTGTCTGACTTTTAATGATCCCATATATAGCCTCAGATTGCAATCTGACCTTGATTGTTTTCAATCGTGGTGTGCTAAAAATGTATTAAATCTTAATTGCAATAAATGTAAACTTATGACATTTTTTAGGGGTATTCTTTCTCCATTTAAATAATTATCTTCTTAATGATACTCCACTTAAGCGAATAGAGTCAGTAACTGATTTAGGTATCCTTCTTGATTCATAATTAAAATTTGGTTAACATGTTTTGTCTGCTTCTAATAGAGCCATGGGTGTCCTTGGATTTATTAAACGTTGGTCAAAAGAATTTAACGATCCCTACATTACTAAACACTTGTACATCTCACTGGTTCGTCCTATTCTGGAGTATGGATCTAATATCTGGTTCCCCCAGTGTAGGGTTCATCAAGATAGGCTTGAATCAGTGCAGAAACAATTTCTTCTTTTTGCTCTTCGTAGTCTTAGCAGGAATCCCACAATTATATTGCCTTCGTATTGTAGTAGACTTTTATTACTAAACCTTCCTTCTCTTTCTGACGGTAGAACTATGCTAGGTGTAGTGTTTCTACATAGACTAATTATTGGCGAAATTGACTCCTTGCAGTTGACAAGCCAGAATAGCTTTGCCGTTCCGGTCAGAACGACTAGAAATTTCCTTTCCCTCTCGCTTTCCCGTTGTAGTATTAAGAATGCCAGTCACAATCCTTTTCGTATTTTATGTGTAAATTATAATAAATTTTCTTATCTTGTTAATAATACTAACACTATCTTAGAAATAAAAACATTACTCCTACATACATTAGTTCGTATTTAAGAATAATTCTATTTCTTATTATTAGTAGTATTAGTATTATTATTATTATTTTATTCTTTTTATTAATACTATTTGGTTGTTTTGTCTATGTTAATTGTTTGCGACCTCCGTTCCCGCACGTTATGCGGTTGCCCCTCGGTCGGATGGGCGGGTGGTCGTGTCTGCCTAGGTCCGCTCGTTAACAAGCCCGAGCTTGGTATCGCTGGGCCACTTGATCGTAGTACGTCAACATCACTGGTCACTGGCCAGCGAAATGCGAAAAAGTTTATGCAAGCACCGTTGACAAGAGATGGGAGATAGTAAAATCGGGAAAGGCCTGTTTTAAACGTTTGAAAGACCATCGCGAGGGATGTCAAAAAGAGGGATGTTAAAAAGGACTGCGGCATAGACGGTTAGGCCAAGAAGCACCATCCGTTAGTACATTAGATGATTAGACCCAGTGCTGCGCAGATCGTAGAAAGTTTTGTAAGCGCACATCGAAATGAGGGTGTTGGAAACTCAATTTTTCGAATAGTAATAGTAAAGCTGCATTACCAAGGCAAGTCGGCTGAAACATATGCATTTCTAGACGAAGGGTCATCGGTATCCTTATGCATGTAACGATATTTAATGAACTCGAAGTCAAAGGGACCCCAGCGCCGCTGTGCTTGCAATGGACCAGCGATACAACCCGGAACAACCCATGGGTACGAGCTTCATTTTAGATATCCGGGAGTCATTTAAACAAGCTTTATTGGTTAAATACCGTTCAGTCCATCAAACATTTAGCATTGTCAAGGCGAACGGTCGATGTGAAGTAATTTCGCAGTAAGTTTAGATAACTCAGAGATGTACCATTGCAGTCCTACTACAACCAACAGCCTATGCTATTAATTAGGACCAACAACTGGAAGATTGCCGTACCTCGGCAAATCCGCAAAGGCAAATGGAATGAACCTATAGCTTCTAAATGTCTGATGGGTTGGAGTAGTCAAGGCTTACCAACTTCAGAGCGCTCTATATTTATGCACCACTGTGATTGTAACTAGCAAGAGGTTCATGATAGCGTAAAGGAAAACTTTAATCTCGATGCCATCACGCCCAGAAATATTCATTCAAACGACAATAATCGAGTAATTGAAATCCTGGATCAGACATGCCAGAAAAAGCATGAACAGTACGAGTTCGAACTTTTGTGGCGCAACGAACTAAAGGCACTACCGGAAAGCTACACAAATGCATTAAGTCGACTGGACTGCCTAAAAAGAAAAATTAAAAATGAACCAGAACTGTATACAAAAATCTACGAGCAAATTCAAAATTTCCTGTCAAAGGATTATGCATACCAACTCTCACAAGCTGCGATTGAGCGGCCAGAAACTTATATTTGGTACTTGCCAATATTTATTTCACTGAACCCAAATAAACCAGCCAAAATACGCCTTGTTTGGGACGCTGCAGCAAACTCGCACGGGATATCACCTAACGACAACTTATTCAGCGGCACGGATCGTCTGAATCCTCTCATAGGCATAGTGCTAGCTTTCAGAGTAGGAACTAGAGATGGGCATGGGCCGTGCCGTTCCGTGCCTCTTGAAGAAAAAACCGTGTTGGCCGTGTTGAGCTAATACATTTTTTAGACGTGCGGGTCCGTGCCTCATCTTGAGGCATATATATTAAGCGATATATTAAGCACCACGGTTGTTGTAACTGATAACGGTAAAAATATTGTATCAGCTTTAAGATTGTATAAACGTCTTTCTTGTGCATGTCACAATTTAAACTTAGTCATGGACGACATAATCGAAAATCATCCTTCTGAAGAAATCAAGTCGTTAATTGAAAGTTGCAAACAGCTAGTTCATTATTTTAAGCACTCAGGCCTTAACAACAAATTATCGAAAACATTGAGACAACACATAAAAACTCGTTGGAATTCAGCATATGTTGTGTTACATAGTATACAGTATAGTAAAAACAAGGTAGCACCATTGAAGCCTTTATCAATCCCACGAATGGAACTTTAGGCAGCCGTAATGGGCGTACGTCTGGCGCAGAAGGTCATCGGCGTACGAAAGCTTCATATCGCAAGCGTCACATATTGGTTGGACTCCAAAACCGTCGTGGTTAGTCATGGATCCACGTAACTTTCAACAGTTCGTGATGCACAGAGTCGGAGAGATCAGGGAACTCTCTAACGCTGAATAATGAAACTGGGTTCCAACAAAAGCCAATGTCGCTAATGGAGCTACAAAAGTAAACAAGAAACCACAGCTGCCACAATGGATATCGGTGAACCTGACTTCCTAAAGACTAAAAGCAGCGACACCTGATAACCACGAGATAAATGACACATCGGAAATTCGTCAACATGTCCTCGTTATCCGAGATCATGCTCAATCTGGAATACTTTTCTGACTGGCGTTGCCTATATCGAGCCGTTGCAACATTTGTACTCTACATTAAGCGACTACGAGAAAGGAGTGCTAGACGCGCTATGCCATCTACTATTACAAAAGTGCATATAGATACAAAACAAGCTCTGCTGTATATGCAGTCACAAGCGCTGAAGAGTAAAATCGTTAACTTCCAAGTTGGCCCTTAATCGTAAGAGCAGATTGATTGTATACGTGGACAGCAGAAACGTTATACGAGCGCAAGGAAGATAGAATGCAATATACTTTATGGAAGATGCAATAGTCCTTCCATTCGAAAGCTTTACATCATTTTTGGAGATACAAAAGTATCACGAGCAGTATCATCATCTCGTTCTAAACGATAAAAAAGTCACCTACGAGTTTTATATAAATTGGTTCGGAAGAAATACCAACAATATAAGGTGAGTAGAGCCGAGCCGGAGACACCCCAAATGGCTCCTATACCCAAGGCCAGATTGGGTAGTTTTGAAAAGCCTTTCACATATACGGGTGTGGACTATATTATTATTATTATTTGTAAAAGGGAGTCTCCCAACAGAGAAGGTGCGAGGCACTGCGACCATGGAGGACTTTTGTGCCTATAGGCGCTCCCTAGCTAGACAAAAGATGCTCTGCTTCCCTAATGAAGCAGAGCAGATCTTTCGTCGAGGAATGCACAATATGCTCGGGACCTGCGGTATCCACGTGCAGATGTTTCCTCCTAGTCCATACCAAGGCTGGACAGTCGCACAGAATGTGTCTGGTTGTCTCGTCGTCCTCTTTGCAAAGTCTGCACTCAGCATCAGAAGACAGACGCATTTTAGTGAGGTGAAGATCCCTCCTGGAAAGTAAGCTGGTTTTCCGGTCGACCACGGAATTGATAAGCTCCTTGGCTTGCCGCATCCCTGGTTGGACCGACCAGTAGCGATCAGTCAACCTAACAGTCTAAAATTTTCACAATAGCTGAGATGGTTGACCAACCCATGCCACAGAAGGGCTCAGGGCCGGAAAAGGTAGCTGACGAACCGGCCCTCGCAAGTTCGTCCGCCAGCTTATTGCCCTGGATACCAGAGTGTCCAGGTACCCATAGAAGGGTGTCATTGTTAATAAGAGACAGTCTCAGGAGACAGTTCCAGCAATCGGCCACCAGTCGAGAGCTTACTCTTTTGGAGGAGAGGGCTAAGATGGCGGCTTGACTGTCAGAGAAGATGCAGATGTTCACTCCTCTAATCCCCTTCTCTAGGATCAGACGGCAGCAGAGCTCGATAGCATGAACTTAAGATTGGAAGACTGTGAGCCACTTGCTCATAGCAATTGAGGTTTTGGAATTGGGTCCACAGATCCCAGCTCCAACCCCATGATCCGTTTTTGACCCGTCAGTATACCAGTGAATACCGTAGGGGTCGCTGATGGGGTTGCCAGTGTTCCAGTCCTTCCGGTCCGGGATGAGGACTTAGTCATAATATCTGATCTAGTGCAAATATCTAAGCCAGGAATGTCTTTGATTAGGCTAGCATGTCCTGATTCGGTAGCTAGAAGCCCTGATTGAAGCTTGATTCTAAGAAGGCTCATAGCGGCGACTTCTTTAATTTGGATATGCAGCGGAGTCAGATTCAGTATCGATTCCATTGCTGCGGTGGGACAGGTACGAAGTGCACCTGTCAGTGAGAGGCACAGCAGCATGTGCAATTTATTGCATTTGCTGATGGCAGTGACCTGCGTAACCTTTGGCCACCACACAATAGCAGCATAGGTGATGATCGGTCTGACCATCATGGCAAAAAGCCACCGGATGGTGCAGGATTTAAGACCCCAGATTCTACCAAAGAATCTCCTGCAGGCCCACATGACATGGGTCGCCTTTGTGAGGGTGTTTCTGGGGTGGGAGTTCCAATTTTGTCTTTTATCAACGGTTAGCCCTAGATATTTGACTTTGTTGAATAGCCCCACAGGGGAGCCGCTGATATAAAGTTGACCAATGTCAACGGAATACCGCCTAGTGAAGGGAACTATAATAGCTTTTTGTGGATTGATGCTAAGACCAACATCTGCGCACCATCTACTTACCGTGTTCAGTGCTGAATGCATCAACTCACGGTGTTGGTATAGTTCCCGGTCACTATTAGAGCCAGGTCGTCAGCATAGCGGATCGCTTCAACGCCCTGATCGGAGAGTAAGACTAGTAGTTCGTCAACTACTAGGGACCAGAGTAGGGGGGATAGAACCCCTCCCTGGGGACAGCCTTTGACTGCATTAATGCATGCAGTCGTGGACTCCAGGGTGGAAGTGATCATCCGGTGCTTGAGCATAGCTTCAAACCACCGGATCAATGGACGGGCAGTTCCCCTACGTTCTAGAGCAGTAGAGATTGACCAGTAGCCGGTATTATCAAAAGCACCTGCTATATCCAGAAAAGAGCACAAAGCAATGTTCCTGGATACGAAGGCTCTTTCAATTTTTCCCACTAACCTGTGGAGAGCGACCTCCGTCGATCTGCCGGCTATGTACGCAAACTGCGTGGGATGCAGAGGTGTCGACGTCTACAGAGAGCACCGAATGTGCATATCTATAAGCCTTTCCGCCGTCTTAAGCAGAAAGGAGGTAAGACTGATCGGCCGATAGGACTTAGGCTGGATGAATACCACATTTACTCTCCTCCAAGAGATGGGTATGTATCCCCAAGTAAAACTAGCTCTATGAAGGCCGACCAGTGGACCAAGAATATGAGCCATGCTGTTTTGAATAAGGGCTGGGAAGATTTTGTCACCCCTTGGGGCGTTGAAAGGAGCGAAAGAATCTACAGCCCATTTGACCTTTTCGGGGTCGAAGATGGATCCAGATAGGCTGAATCCTCGTGAGTCTGGTGACAAAGTGGCGTCATCGCGACCGGAGAGATCTGGATTCGCCACAGAACCCGGGAAGTGGACTTGAAGTAGAAGCTCAAGTGTTTCCCTGCGATCTTGAGTGAAAGAGCCATCTGCTCTTTTAAGAAGCCCTATTCCATTAGACGACCCTTTGGCCAATACTTTATGGAGTCTCGCTGCCTCTGGCAACGATTCTAAGCTCGTTCAGCTCGTCTAATGCTTTTGTTGTAGTTGGTGCGAGCGTCCCTGTAGACGTCCCAACTAGCACGGTTAGATTTAGCCTTATTAAAAAGGCTTCTAACCCTCCTTCTAAGTACAGCCAGTTTCTCATTCCACCACGGAATTTTCAGATTGACCCTTAGGGTCTTCTGTACTGAGCTGTCTTCGAAGGATGAGATAAGCACATCTTGGAGCAGACTGGCAGCGAGATCTATCTCACTGATAGAGTTAGGATTGCTGACCAATAGGTCTG
The DNA here is from genome assembly GCA_018150935.1 of Drosophila pruinosa. NCBI lineage: Eukaryota > Metazoa > Arthropoda > Insecta > Diptera > Drosophilidae > Drosophila > Drosophila pruinosa. The sequence goes on from JAECWR010000034.1 coordinate 106,732, forward strand.
CTTTGAAGGCTACAGAGGAGGTAGGTCAAAACTGATGTGCTGATGGTCTGAAAAAGTGGCTTCGTCTGTAACCCGCCAGTTAATAAGCGAACTCGCTAACGAGATGCTGATTAGGGTGAGATCTAAAACCTCTTCCCTAATAGCATTAATAAAAGTGGGTTTGCACCCTATTTTAGCTACATCTAATTGACAACACAATAAGTAGTCTAAGAGGGACTCACCACGTTTGTTGATGTCGCTGCTCCCCAGATCGTGTGATGTGCATTAGCATCATTATCCATAAGTATAGCAGTGCGTGGGGCACCTCCCATACGGTCAACTTACATGATGCACATGATAGTCCACGTATTTGGCCATCGATCAACCATGGTTCTTGGACGAGAGCCAGGTTGATTTGATCATCACAGACGACCCTGCACAGTGTGGCCGACGCTGCTCTAGCGTGGTGCAGGTTCGCCTGGAGCACTTTAAGTTTGCTCATTTTCCCTCCTGATGGCGGTCGAGACAAGGCCACTTGCCTTGCCCCTCCGAGAGTCGTTACCGCGAATGCCTTTCGGCGGTCGGGACGAGCCACTCGGAGGAGGTCGCCTTGCGAGCCCGATCGCGTGAGGTGCCCTTGCGGGTGGGTTGCGGCCTGAGGTGCTGGCAGTGGGCCTGACCGAGGCACCTCTGACGGTTGACGGACGGTGACCACTTGTCACACGTCTAGTTGGGCCCTTCGGGGCCGTGACCACGATGGCCGGTGGGGTGGGGGAAGGAATCTTGGGTACCAATCCGGTCGCAGCGCTCGTGGAGGCCACAGGGTCAGCCAATGCTGAAATCCCTGAGGGAACCACTGGCGCCGTTGCCGGAGGGGCACTGACAGGAGAGGGAGCGGGTGAGGATGAGGATGGAGCAGGGGTGGCGGAAGAGGCTTTGGGAGCTGAATTCTTAAGGATCAATTTGACCCTGCCAAAGCAGAATTTCACCCTCCCTTGGCACTCCGTCAGAACCCTGTACGACTCCTCGTCAACCAACATTGCGAGGTGAGTTAAGGCTGTGCTGCACCACCCGCCACAGCTTCGTGGAGAAGCTGCTGGCGTTCTGGAGCAATTTCACGTTGCTAACCACTTGGCTGAAGAGTGGTTTCGTGGACTCCTTATGAGTCTTTTTGGGCCACTTTGAAGAGCTAGTGGGCTCGACGATGGTATCGTCAGCGCGCATCCGTTTAGCCTTGCGTGTTAACGGGGGGCGCAGTAGCGATAGCCAGAGCCTCCTCTCTGTTAGAACCCTTTGCGAGTGCAGCTTTAAAAAGCTTCTTCTCGCGGCTATATTGGTCAATCTCGGTAGGCGCAAGGGGAAGAGATGGATTGCACTTTTTACTTTACGTGGAGATTGCCCACAGCTTGGACACGAGCTCCTGCGTTATGTGTTTGTGCAATTTTATGCAATGCGAGGAACTACGAGAGAAATATTCTCCGACAACGAGACAAACTTCAAAGCAACAGAGAATGCCGTACGAAAAGAGCTAGTTAAACTCGACTAGTTAAACTATCGATTAAGAAATAGTATCGATATCTGATTCTCTCGCGAGTCGATGATAGAAGGAGGGAGCGAAGACACAGAAAGTTTTCTAAGCTCGCGCGAGTTACCGCCTAAGCATTCACACTCGGCGGTCCCCCACCGAAACCCCCTCGGCAGCCAGAGGCTTAATTGCCGCCTTAGCCACTACTCTCGGTGATCTCCACCGGCAACCGCAGATTAGCTGACTCGCACAATATTGGACACCAAACAACAATTGAAATGCAGAGTCAGTACAAACGTCGGGTTCACCCGATACCCCTCGACACCACAGAACCGCATCCGTTCTAAATGCCACTGTTCGACCAATTCAGCACTTTTGTAAACAATGTAATAGAGTTGATAATAACTGAAAATTAGAAGTAAAAATTATTCTGAATATTGAAGCAAAACCAACCAGACGTGTTTCTTTCCCCGAATGCAAAGCTAAAATGTTGAGATCCAAATCAAGGATATATATTAAATCTATATCAACCACCACTTCGAACCTATTGATTAGATAATTGGCGCAGCCGGTAGTCCTTTGGCCTAAGAACGGATTCAACAAGGAAGGATTCGTGACGACCAAGGATGTGGAGGATAATATTAATAATATCATTGTAAGGAAGGATTTAAAGAATTAAGACAAATGTCACAAAATAAAGGCAGAATGAGAAAGAAAGAAATAACTGAACTAACTGAAATTACGGAGAGAGAAAAAATTAAATCAAAATTTATAATCACGGTGAAGTAGACAAAGCAAATTCGTTATTAGAAAAATTAAAATTACAGAATAAATAAATGGAAATATTAGCAAGTTAAAGTTGCGGTCGAAGAGAAGTACACATGTGAAGAACGTTGGTTCGATTCGAATGGTCGGTCGACGTCAAGCAGGTTCGGTCGGTTGGAGTTGGAAGTTGGTGCATAGCTTGAAAGTACCAACAAGTTCGATGGTATGACGCGATAAGAGAGAACGATCGAATGTAACGGTTCGATGGCAAAGAACGTTGCATACAAATACAGGGGCGGATCGAAAAACACCGCGGGGCCTGAAGTAGGAAAATTTAAATAAGTTGGACTCGTTCACATGTATTAGGCAGGACGCTGTGTAAACAGGGTGGCTGCTTAGCATGAATACGAGACCAAAGTAGAAATAATTAAGAGTATAAGACAAACATTCACAAGTATTAGGAGGCGCACTGTAACGCACAGACCGGCCGCTTAGCATAGGAATGGATACGCTTATAGTGAAGAAAAATATGTTCGCATTTGGTTCCGAGGCTGTATCGCACAGCCGAGGAACTAGCTTCAGCATGCAAGGTGTCAATAGACAAGAAACTAGGATACCTTAGCACTGACTCTTCGCGATTGGTTGTGAAGCTGTAGGGCACAGCTAAGTAACTAGCTTCAGCATGCAAGGTATTTCGAGAGAAATAAGACAAATATATAACAAGCGACAATTATTTGAAACCTCATTTTATTGAAATTTACGTTAAATGTTGAAAAATTATTAAAAATGATTAATTGCGGAAACCCCATTTCACACGCGGACACTTGAGGATCCACTATAGATATAGCACATACACGGAGATCGATTCTTAACATACACATAATTATTAAGTAATTAAGCATAACATTAGAATAAGTACACAAGGGAATAACACACAACACAAACTAGAAACATACACAAAACAGAACAGGAAATTCAGCTAAGACAGTTGATATATAGTAACAAGACAATAGAGAACAGCAGGGATGGCAACTGCAGCTGTATTAGAAGCAATCAAGGTGATAGATCTAGTGGAGATTATCCCGAAGTATGATGACAAAGGAGGAAAGCTAGATGGGTTTATAGCCGCAGTCGAAAAAATATTAGGCCTGATTAAAGGAGAGGATAGGGTAGAAAATCAAAAGATTAAAAGAATTGAGTCAGCCAATATCGACAGACAGGAACCGGATCCGGTATAAGTAGGGAACATCGTATTTAGAAGAGAGAACAGGAGAGGTAAACTCACTCAGAGGTTCTCGAAACACAAGGTGTTGGAAGATAACAACCTAACCATAACGACAACCAAACCTCAGAAAATCCACAAAGAAAAAATCAGAAGAATTAATAAACCAGGCGAATAACATTAATTACAGGTGGTTAATCGCTGGAGCAGAAGAGAACAGATTTGAAGTCATACCCTTAAAAGGGAATGAACCATTGGCTCAGATACAATTGGGAACAGCAAGGTAATCCAGACACATAAAATATTCATACATATTGTAAGACTACAGGAATACCAAGAAACGATAGAGAGAATGGAAAATACACTTAGGGAGATTGTAGAGGATGCCGAAACCAAAGACCTAGTTAAATCACTCCAGAACAAATCGCAGATGATAAAAACAAGATTAGAAATTATATGCCCCAAACGTAGGAAAACAAGGGGATTAATCAATGGAATAGGGTCGGTTATTAAATCTGTAACAGAAAATCTAGATGCGGACGACGCAATAAGACTAGAAGAGGAAATAAGGAAGATAAAAGAAGAGGAAGAGTAGTTTAGACAAAAAATTAGCTTACAGGAGAAGACAAGTAAAAAGGTTAGCATTATGTTCAGAAACTTGACAAAATATATAAATGAAGAACAGAGTAGAGTAAATACATTTATAAATAATTATAGAAATGGCATAAGTACGACATTTAGAGAGGAGGATGAGAGAATTTATAGATTAGAATATATCGATAGAATTTCATTAACAATAGATATGCTGGGATTGAATTTAAATGATGTTGTAGAGTAATAGTAATAGTAAGCTTACTATTGGCTAAAATAGGTGTCATCTCAAGATTTATACTTGACAGACACGAAACAAATAAATGTATTCAGGAATTAGAAGATCATGGAGTACACTTATTATCAGAAGAACACGTGTACGAATTCCTAGAACTAAGAGCAATAATGAACAGAGCAGATGTAATATTCTCTATTAAGCTACCTATCTTTAAAAAGGAAATGTTTTCTTTGCGAAGAATGATCGCACTTCCCATGAATAACACAGAATTTGTGATAACACCAAATTATGTGGCGAGTCATGGCGAAGAAATATATTATTATGAGGAAAAATGTCAATTCATAAGAAATATATATGTATGTAAGAACGATAAAATTGTAAATCAGGCTAACGAGAAATGTATTAGAAGGTTGATAAGTGGAATGAAGGCGGAATGTGAAACAAAGGATGCAGGATTCATCACTACGATATTCGAACGAGAGGCTGGCTATATCGCGATATTTAATGGGGAAAATGTCAAACTACAAGCAGATTGCGGACCAGAGAAGACGCTAAATGTATCGGCGTTAATAAGATTTAGCCATTGCAGGGCAATGGTGAATCACGTACAATACGAAGCCGTGGAAAGCTTGGCATAGCCAGACTCAAGTCGGATATACCCCGGATAGAGACTATTAAGAAAAACAGAACAACCCAGGAATTGGGAATACATGAATTAAGGATGGAGGATCTCGAAACCAAAATGCAGATCAACGAAATACAATGGGGAACCACGGTCCACACGACAACCACATACACAATGCTCGGCGCCTTACTGATAATGGTATCCGCCGTGGCTTGGTTTTCCAAGAAGACAACCATTTTCGTGCCGGATGACACACCACTGGCCACCTTCACACTCACCATCGCTCCAACGGCAACTTTCACTGCAACCATGCCCCCGCTATGGTCGGCGCTTCAGTCTGAGGGGGAGGAGTTACCGCCTCAGCATTCACACTCGGCGGTCCCCCACCGAAACCCCCCGGCAGCCAGAGGCTTAAGTGCCGCCTTAGCCACTACTCTCGGTGGTCTCCGCCGGCAACCGCAGATTAGCTTACTCGCACAATATTGGATACCAAACGACAATTGAAATGCAGAGTCAGTACAAACGTCGGGTTCACCCGATACCCCTCGACACCACAGAACCGCATCCGTTCTAAATGCCACTGTTCGACCAATTCAGCACTTTTGTAAACAATGTAATAGAGTTGATAATAACTGAAAATTAGAAGTAAAAATTATTCTGAATATTGAAGCAAAACCAACCAGACGTGTTTCTTTCCCCGAATGCAAAGCTAAAATGTTGAGATCCAAATCAAGGATATATATTAAATCTATATCAACCACCACTTCGAACCTATTGATTAGATAATTGGCGCAGCCGGTAGTCCTTTGGCCTAAGAACGGATTCAACAAGGAAGGATTCGTGACGACCAAGGATGTGGAGGATAATATTAATAATATCATTGTAAGGAAGGATTTAAAGAATTAAGACAAATGTCACAAAATAAAGGCAGAATGAGAAAGAAAGAAATAACTGAACTAACTGAAATTACGGAGAGAAAAAATTAAATCAAAATTTATAATCACGGTGAAGTAGACAAAGCAAATTCGTTATTAGAAAAATTAAAATTACAGAATAAATAAATGGAAATATTAGCAAGTTAAAGTTGCGGTCGAAGAGAAGTACACATGTGAAGAACGTTGGTTCGATTCGAATGGTCGGTCGACGTCAAGCAGGTTCGGTCGGTTGGAGTTGGAAGTTGGTGCATAGCTTGAAAGTACCAACAAGTTCGATGGTATGACGCGATAAGAGAGAACGATCGAATGTAACGGTTCGATGGCAAAGAACGTTGCATACAAATACAGGGGCGGATCGAAAAACACCGCGGGGCCTGAAGTAGGAAAATTTAAATAAGTTGGACTCGTTCACATGTATTAGGCAGGACGCTGTGTAAACAGGGTGGCTGCTTAGCATGAATACGAGACCAAAGTAGAAATAATTAAGAGTATAAGACAAACATTCACAAGTATTAGGAGGCGCACTGTAACGCACAGACCGGCCGCTTAGCATAGGAATGGATACGCTTATAGTGAAGAAAAAATATGTTCGCATTTGGTTCCGAGGCTGTATCGCACAGCCGAGGAACTAGCTTCAGCATGCAAGGTGTCAATAGACAAGAAACTAGGATACCTTAGCACTGACTCTTCGCGATTGGTTGTGAAGCTGTAGGGCACAGCTAAGTAACTAGCTTCAGCATGCAAGGTATTTCGAGAGAAATAAGACAAATATATAACAAGCGACAATTATTTGAAACCTCATTTTATTGAAATTTACGTTAAATGTTGAAAAATTATTAAAAATGATTAATTGCGGAAACCCCATTTCACACGCGGACACTTGAGGATCCACTATAGATATAGCACATACACGGAGATCGATTCTTAACATACACATAATTATTAAGTAATTAAGCATAACATTAGAATAAGTACACAAGGGAATAACACACAACACAAACTAGAAACATACACAAAACAGAACAGGAAATTCAGCTAAGACAGTTGATATATAGTAACAAGACAATAGAGAACAGCAGGGATGGCAACTGCAGCTGTATTAGAAGCAATCAAGGTGATAGATCTAGTGGAGATTATCCCGAAGTATGATGACAAAGGAGGAAAGCTAGATGGGTTTATAGCCGCAGTCGAAAAAATATTAGGCCTGATTAAAGGAGAGGATAGGGTAGAAAATCAAAAGATTAAAAGAATTGAGTCAGCCAATATCGACAGACAGGAACCGGATCCGGTATAAGTAGGGAACATCGTATTTAGAAGAGAGAACAGGAGAGGTAAACTCACTCAGAGGTTCTCGAAACACAAGGTGTTGGAAGATAACAACCTAACCATAACGACAACCAAACCTCAGAAAATCCACAAAGAAAAAATCAGAAGAATTAATAAACCAGGCGAATAACATTAATTACAGGTGGTTAATCGCTGGAGCAGAAGAGAACAGATTTGAAGTCATACCCTTAAAAGGGAATGAACCATTGGCTCAGATACAATTGGGAACAGCAAGGTAATCCAGACACATAAAATATTCATACATATTGTAAGACTACAGGAATACCAAGAAACGATAGAGAGAATGGAAAATACACTTAGGGAGATTGTAGAGGATGCCGAAACCAAAGACCTAGTTAAATCACTCCAGAACAAATCGCAGATGATAAAAACAAGATTAGAAATTATATGCCCCAAACGTAGGAAAACAAGGGGATTAATCAATGGAATAGGGTCGGTTATTAAATCTGTAACAGAAAATCTAGATGCGGACGACGCAATAAGACTAGAAGAGGAAATAAGGAAGATAAAAGAAGAGGAAGAGTAGTTTAGACAAAAAATTAGCTCACAGGAGAAGACAAGTAAAAAGGTTAGCATTATGTTCAGAAACTTGACAAAATATATAAATGAAGAACAGAGTAGAGTAAATACATTTATAAATAATTATAGAAATGGCATAAGTACGACATTTAGAGAGGAGGATGAGAGAATTTATAGATTAGAATATATCGATAGAATTTCATTAACAATAGATATGCTGGGATTGAATTTAAATGATGTTGTAGAGTAATAGTAATAGTAAGCTTACTATTGGCTAAAATAGGTGTCATCTCAAGATTTATACTTGACAGACACGAAACAAATAAATGTATTCAGGAATTAGAAGATCATGGAGTACACTTATTATCAGAAGAACACGTGTACGAATTCCTAGAACTAAGAGCAATAATGAACAGAGCAGATGTAATATTCTCTATTAAGCTACCTATCTTTAAAAAGGAAATGTTTTCTTTGCGAAGAATGATCGCACTTCCCATGAATAACACAGAATTTGTGATAACACCAAATTATGTGGCGAGTCATGGCGAAGAAATATATTATTATGAGGAAAATGTCAATTCATAAGAAATATATATGTATGTAAGAACGATAAAATTGTAAATCAGGCTAACGAGAAATGTATTAGAAGGTTGATAAGTGGAATGAAGGCGGAATGTGAAACAAAGGATGCAGGATTCATCACTACGATATTCGAACGAGAGGCTGGCTATATCGCGATATTTAATGGGGAAAATGTCAAACTACAAGCAGATTGCGGACCAGAGAAGACGCTAAATGTATCGGCGTTAATAAGATTTAGCCATTGCAGGGCAATGGTGAATCACGTACAATACGAAGCCGTGGAAAGCTTGGCATAGCCAGACTCAAGTCGGATATACCCCGGATAGAGACTATTAAGAAAAACAGAACAACCCAGGAATTGGGAATACATGAATTAAGGATGGAGGATCTCGAAACCAAAATGCAGATCAACGAAATACAATGGGGAACCACGGTCCACACGACAACCACATACACAATGCTCGGCGCCTTACTGATAATGGTATCCGCCGTGGCTTGGTTTTCCAAGAAGACAACCATTTTCGTGCCGGATGACACACCACTGGCCACCTTCACACTCACCATCGCTCCAACGGCAACTTTCACTGCAACCATGCCCCCGCTATGGTCGGCGCTTCAGTCTGAGGGGGAGGAGTTACCGCCTCAGCATTCACACTCGGCGGTCCCCCACCGAAACCCCCCCGGCAGCCAGAGGCTTAAGTGCCGCCTTAGCCACTACTCTCGGTGGTCTCCGCCGGCAACCGCAGATTAGCTTACTCGCACAATATTGGATACCAAACGACAATTGAAATGCAGAGTCAGTACAAACGTCGGGTTCACCCGATACCCCTCGACACCACAGAACCGCATCCGTTCTAAATGCCACTGTTCGACCAATTCAGCACTTTTGTAAACAATGTAATAGAGTTGATAATAACTGAAAATTAGAAGTAAAAATTATTCTGAATATTGAAGCAAAACCAACCAGACGTGTTTCTTTCCCCGAATGCAAAGCTAAAATGTTGAGATCCAAATCAAGGATATATATTAAATCTATATCAACCACCACTTCGAACCTATTGATTAGATAATTGGCGCAGCCGGTAGTCCTTTGGCCTAAGAACGGATTCAACAAGGAAGGATTCGTGACGACCAAGGATGTGGAGGATAATATTAATAATATCATTGTAAGGAAGGATTTAAAGAATTAAGACAAATGTCACAAAATAAAGGCAGAATGAGAAAGAAAGAAATAACTGAACTAACTGAAATTACGGAGAGAGAAAAAATTAAATCAAAATTTATAATCACGGTGAAGTAGACAAAGCAAATTCGTTATTAGAAAAATTAAAATTACAGAATAAATAAATGGAAATATTAGCAAGTTAAAGTTGCGGTCGAAGAGAAGTACACATGTGAAGAACGTTGGTTCGATTCGAATGGTCGGTCGACGTCAAGCAGGTTCGGTCGGTTGGAGTTGGAAGTTGGTGCATAGCTTGAAAGTACCAACAAGTTCGATGGTATGACGCGATAAGAGAGAACGATCGAATGTAACGGTTCGATGGCAAAGAACGTTGCATACAAATACAGGGGCGGATCGAAAAACACCGCGGGGCCTGAAGTAGGAAAATTTAAATAAGTTGGACTCGTTCACATGTATTAGGCAGGACGCTGTGTAAACAGGGTGGCTGCTTAGCATGAATACGAGACCAAAGTAGAAATAATTAAGAGTATAAGACAAACATTCACAAGTATTAGGAGGCGCACTGTAACGCACAGACCGGCCGCTTAGCATAGGAATGGATACGCTTATAGTGAAGAAAAATATGTTCGCATTTGGTTCCGAGGCTGTATCGCACAGCCGAGGAACTAGCTTCAGCATGCAAGGTGTCAATAGACAAGAAACTAGGATACCTTAGCACTGACTCTTCGCGATTGGTTGTGAAGCTGTAGGGCACAGCTAAGTAACTAGCTTCAGCATGCAAGGTATTTCGAGAGAAATAAGACAAATATATAACAAGCGACAATTATTTGAAACCTCATTTTATTGAAATTTACGTTAAATGTTGAAAAATTATTAAAAATGATTAATTGCGGAAACCCCATTTCACACGCGGACACTTGAGGATCCACTATAGATATAGCACATACACGGAGATCGATTCTTAACATACACATAATTATTAAGTAATTAAGCATAACATTAGAATAAGTACACAAGGGAATAACACACAACACAAACTAGAAACATACACAAAACAGAACAGGAAATTCAGCTAAGACAGTTGATATATAGTAACAAGACAATAGAGAACAGCAGGGATGGCAACTGCAGCTGTATTAGAAGCAATCAAGGTGATAGATCTAGTGGAGATTATCCCGAAGTATGATGACAAAGGAGGAAAGCTAGATGGGTTTATAGCCGCAGTCGAAAAAATATTAGGCCTGATTAAAGGAGAGGATAGGGTAGAAAATCAAAAGATTAAAAGAATTGAGTCAGCCAATATCGACAGACAGGAACCGGATCTGGTATAAGTAGGGAACATCGTATTTAGAAGAGAGAACAGGAGAAGTAAACTCACTCCGAGGTTCTCGAAACACAAGGTGTTGGAAGATAACAACCTAACCATAACGACAACCAAACCTCAGAAAATCCACAAAGAAAAAATCAGAAGAATTAATAAACCAGGCGAATAACATTAATTACAGGTGGTTAATCGCTGGAGCAGAAGAGAACAGATTTGAAGTCATACCCTTAAAAGGGAATGAACCATTGGCTCAGATACAATTGGGAACAGCAAGGTAATCCAGACACATAAAATATTCATACATATTGTAAGACTACAGGAATACCAAGAAACGATAGAGAGAATGGAAAATACACTTAGGGAGATTGTAGAGGATGCCGAAACCAAAGACCTAGTTAAATCACTCCAGAACAAATCGCAGATGATAAAAACAAGATTAGAAATTATATGCCCCAAACGTAGGAAAACAAGGGGATTAATCAATGGAATAGGGTCGGTTATTAAATCTGTAACAGAAAATCTAGATGCGGACGACGCAATAAGACTAGAAGAGGAAATAAGGAAGATAAAAGAAGAGGAAGAGTAGTTTAGACAAAAAAATTAGCTCACAGGAGAAGACAAGTAAAAAGGTTAGCATTATGTTCAGAAACTTGACAAAAATATATAAATGAAGAACAGAGTAGAGTAAATACATTTATAAATAATTATAGAAATGGCATAAGTACGACATTTAGAGAGGAGGATGAGAGAATTTATAGATTAGAATATATCGATAGAATTTCATTAACAATAGATATGCTGGGATTGAATTTAAATGATGTTGTAGAGTAATAGTAATAGTAAGCTTACTATTGGCTAAAATAGGTGTCATCTCAAGATTTATACTTGACAGACACGAAACAAATAAATGTATTCAGGAATTAGAAGATCATGGAGTACACTTATTATCAGAAGAACACGTGTACGAATTCCTAGAACTAAGAGCAATAATGAACAGAGCAGATGTAATATTCTCTATTAAGCTACCTATCTTTAAAAAGGAAATGTTTTCTTTGCGAAGAATGATCGCACTTCCCATGAATAACACAGAATTTGTGATAACACCAAATTATGTGGCGAGTCATGGCGAAGAAATATATTATTATGAGGAAAAATGTCAATTCATAAGAAATATATATGTATGTAAGAACGATAAAATTGTAAATCAGGCTAACGAGAAATGTATTAGAAGGTTGATAAGTGGAATGAAGGCGGAATGTGAAACAAAGGATGCAGGATTCATCACTACGATATTCGAACGAGAGGCTGGCTATATCGCGATATTTAATGGGGAAAATGTCAAACTACAAGCAGATTGCGGACCAGAGAAGACGCTAAATGTATCGGCGTTAATAAGATTTAGCCATTGCAGGGCAATGGTGAATCACGTACAATACGAAGCCGTGGAAAGCTTGGCATAGCCAGACTCAAGTCGGATATACCCCGGATAGAGACTATTAAGAAAAACAGAACAACCCAGGAATTGGGAATACATGAATTAAGGATGGAGGATCTCGAAACCAAAATGCAGATCAACGAAATACAATGGGGAACCACGGTCCACACGACAACCACATACACAATGCTCGGCGCCTTACTGATAATGGTATCCGCCGTGGCTTGGTTTTCCAAGAAGACAACCATTTTCGTGCCGGATGACACACCACTGGCCACCTTCACACTCACCATCGCTCCAACGGCAACTTTCACTGCAACCATGCCCCCGCTATGGTCGGCGCTTCAGTCTGAGGGGGAGGAGTTACCGCCTCAGCATTCACACTCGGCGGTCCCCCACCGAAACCCCCCGGCAGCCAGAGGCTTAAGTGCCGCCTTAGCCACTACTCTCGGTGGTCTCCGCCGGCAACCGCAGATTAGCTTACTCGCACAATATTGGATACCAAACGACAATTGAAATGCAGAGTCAGTACAAACGTCGGGTTCACCCGATACCCCTCGACACCACAGAACCGCATCCGTTCTAAATGCCACTGTTCGACCAATTCAGCACTTTTGTAAACAATGTAAAAGAGTTGATAATAACTGAAAATTAGAGGTAAAAATTATTCTGAATATTGAAGGAAAACCAACCAGACGTGTTTCTTTCCCCGAATACTAAGCTAAAATGTTGAGATCCAAATCAAGGAGATATATTAAATCTATATCAACCACCACTTCGAACCTATTGATTAGATAATTCGCACCTCGTGACATGCACTTAACATTATAATTTTATTTTTATCAATATTAATTAAGTATTATCGTAATAGTTTCTAGTATTTATTCAAGCAGAGTGCCGCTGTAAGAGATTCATTTAATCCGGCTGCTGCTATTGTTTTGGTTGACGTTGACTATTTGACTGCTGGATGTGCATTTGCTGATTTGTTCTTTTATTTCAGTGTGCTTACGCCGTTAACACCTGTATGATTTTTACGCAATTTGATATTATTTTAAAATAAATACTATAGATATAGATTATATTTAAGTTTCAGCACATTTTATTGTGATTTAGCAAGTGTCTGGTGGACAGCAAAGCCGAAAAACGCGTGCGGAAAAGATCTCTTATTAAAAGAACAGTATATAATATAATATATATAATATAACAGAATTTTTTATATTAGCTTACATAATAAGTCGAGGCAGTTGGCGTCAAACCAAAACCGTCAAATTCGTTTGTGAGAAACTATAACCACTAACCATGAAATGGTATATCTACGTATTATATGATTAGTGTTATAACATTGTCTTATCGGATGGTTTGTCTGGTATCAACTTAAGCATATGTTATTGTTAACTTTTGATCTATGGCACTGCCATTGATCACTGCTTCCACTTTATTTGCTTCATTCTTAAACGTTTCGAATTTGACACTGTTAAACTTCATTTGGAATTATCAATACTCAACTTAGCAACAGATTGTTAGAAATTACATTGTTAGCTTTGACGGACGGTAGTTGAAAATGAACAAGCCAATTAAAGAATTGGCATGGAAGAATGAAACTTAAAACAATTGATAAAGAAAAATTTTGAATTTGGTAGATAAAATATATATATTACCGTGAAACGAGTATATCACAAACAAGAACCTTAGTTTCTCGCTAACGTGTCTACCATACTTTTGCTGCCTTGATTCTTTCTTGCCCACGAAGGCCGCTCGCTGAAGAGTATGTCTCTGTTATGTTGCGAGCCTCGGACAGTAGCGGTAAAGTTTTATTAAGCTTGTTCTGTACATTTTATTGTATGCTCTGAAGGTCAAATTTCGTGCCCACCGCTGGCTAAAAATATTTATAATATTTAAAAATATAAATACGAGGGTCGTTTGATAAGTCCGTGACTTTTTGTATTTGCCGCGCACCTGCTCTAAATACAACACTGCTCCTGTCAGCAGTTATCGATTAACAGCTGACTGTAAAATTTTGAGAAAGCTGCGTTTTTTGGTTTGCGTTTTATAGGCATTGAAAGCAGACGATCTCGTGAATTTTAACGAAAATGGAAAAAAGTGAATTTCGTGTGCTAATTAAGCATTATTTTTTGCGTAAAAAATCCATCACCGAAACCAAGGAAAGACTTGATAAATATTATGGGGACTCTGCACCATCAATTTCAATGGTTAAGAAATGGTTTACTGAGTTCCGTTGTGGTCGTACCAGTACAAGTGATGCCGAACGTTCAGGTCGCCCAAAAGAGGTCGTCATGCCAGAAATCGTCGACAAAATCCATGGAATGATATTGGATGATCGGAGAATGAAAGTGCGTGAGGTAGCTGAGGCTGTAGGCATCTCAACTGAACGGGTACATCACATTTTACATGAATATTTGGACATGAAAAAGCTTTCCGCGCGATGGGTGCCGCGATTGCTCACACACGACCATAAGCGCAACCGTGTGACCATTTCAAAGGAGTGTTTGGCGATGTTCAACCGCAATCCAAACGAATTTTTGCGCCGTTTCGTTACCGTAGACGAAACATGGATCCACCACACCACACCAGAGACCAAAGAACAATCAAGACAGTGGGTTTCTCCGGGTGAACGTGCACCAAAGAAGGCCAAGGTGGGTCTGTCGGCCAACAAGGTCATGGCCACAGTTTTTTGGGATGCACAAGGTATCATTCACATCGATTACCTTGAAAAGGGTAAAACGATCACCGGCGAATATTATTCAGAGCTTTTGGACAGATTCGATATTGATTTGAAGCAGAAACGACCGCATTTGGCGAAAAAAAAGTGCTGTTCCATCAGGACAATGCACGGGTGCACACGTGTGTAGTCAGCATGGCAAAATTTCATAAATTGGGCTACGAACTGCTACCCCATCCAGCATATTCTCCAGATTTAGCCCCCTGTGACTATTTTTTGTTTCCAAACATGAAGAAATGGCTCGGCGGTAAGAGATTCGGGTCAAATGAAGAGGTCATCACAGAAACAAACGACTATTTTGAGGGCCTTGAGAAAACCTATTATTTGGAAGGAATAAAAAAATTGGAAAAACGCTGGACTAAATGTATAGAGCTAAAAGGAGATTATGTTGAGAAATAAAACGCTTCTTTGACGAAAAAAATATATTTTATTCAAAAAGTCACGGACTTATCAAACGACCCTCGTATGTATGTGTGTTTTTGTACAGCATATATTCGCTCGTATTCGCATTCGCATTCGGACGTGTTTTTTTTGCTGTCAACTAACATTTGTTATTTTACCCTTCCTGCGCCTTGTTATTAAATAATTTTGTTTGCAAACTAACAATACCTGTGCTATACGTCGGAGTGTTTAGTCACAGTGTAATAATATTTAATAATTTACAATTAATTCTGTGTTTTAATATATCAACAATTTGTGAGGCCTAATTTTCTGTTTGTGAGAGCTTACAGTAAATTTGTGTTTTGTTTTGAACTGCCACGGCACATTGTTGGTATATCATTGCATATCGCGCTCTTTCCGATCTCGGGCACTTTCCGCTCTCGCGCTCTTTGTGCTGTGTTTTGTTGTTGGCCGTTTTGGCTATTCTTTTCTCTGCTTTCGTCGCGCCCGCGATTGTGATTTTGTGCTTGCTGTTTTTCTGTAAGTAGATATCAGCGTACTAATACCCTGTTATAAACACAAATTTTTTTTATTCTTATTTCAATTTTTGGTTTCATTAAATTTTTATTTGCATCAAAAACCTGCAGTATGTTTGTCTGCTATAATAAAAAATGCCGTGTACCAGCAAGCGCAAAAATGGGTTTCGTTTGCTGCTGGCTCTGTGACAATGTTTCACATGAAAAATGTGCTGGCTTCACCGGCCGTATAGTCGACCTAATTGGCTCAAAATCTGGTTTAAGATGGACATGTGAGTCATGCAGGGATGTTGAAAGGGATGTTGCGGGATTCATACGTCAGACGAAGCAAGGCTTTGGTGATCTATTCGCAGGTTTCAAAAAACTTGCGGATAGTTTCGCAACTTTGGACTATGGGTTTAAGGGCATGAAGCTTTTAACTGAGTCTCCAAAGCGTAAAAAAGCTAATACTCGTTTGTCCATTGGCCCAAACGAACTTGATGTCCCTGAACTGGTCAACAACTCGTCTGTTCCGAATAATCTAATGTCATTTACGTCTCCCACCCCTCGACACTCGTCAGCGTCAATGATTGCCAACAATGACATTGTTCCCATGGATGTCATTTGTTCTGATCCCGTTTCAGTCTCGGTACCTGCAGTAGTTGTTAATGTTGCAGAAACTCAACATGATCTACCTTCTGCTGTACCTAACGTTCTACCAGCTAGTACAGATGCTCCTATCCCGAGTTCTGCTACAGTTGCTCAGAACACTATAGTAGGTGTCCCACCTATGAAACAAATTTTTGTTTCTAGGCTTGCCCCTAATACGTCATCTGACGACATTAGGACCTTTATTCGGTCCAAAATTCAAGCATCATTAAAGGTGGAAAAATTTAACTTCTCATATGAACGGGAAATCGCATCATTCAAAATAAGTGTTCCTGCCGAGCATTTTAGTAAAGTTTGCTCAAAAGACTTCTGGCCGGAATACTTAATTATTAAAGAGTATGTAAATAAAAAGAAAAATCGGCCACCGATTTTACTTCCAAATGTTACCACTAATTCCTCTAAGCCTCAAACTCCATCTGATAGCTCAAAAACTAACTTCTCTCCTGCTTGGCTATCAAAATGTAAGAGGCCTTTGTAGTAAACTTAATAATGTTTATTTAGATAGCTTAAATTTTCCTTTTCATGTCATTGCCTTCACTGAAACTTGGTTAAGGCATGATATTCTGAATACTGAAGTCTTTACTAACAAATTTTCTGTCTATAGACGTGATCGCATGCAGCGTCGTGGTGGTGGTGTACTTATTGCTGTCGATGCTGATATCTCTTCTGAGCATGTAGATTTAGGTAGTGATTTAGATATCGAATTTGTAGCTGTAAAACTAATTTATTGTAGTTTTAGTATTTTTATCACCTGCTCATATATACCTCAGATAACTCTCTGTATTTATCCCATTTTTCTGTAATCAATAGTATTTCTGAAAAGCTTTCCGATCGTGATTTCTTAATAGTTCTTGGAGATTTTAATATTTCTGGAATTTCGTGGCTTTCGTCATGTGAGTCCAACGTATTGAATCCTTCGTCAACTCATGTCTTTGTTGATAGCCTTTTTGATATAGCTTTGTCTCAAACCAATTCTATACCAAATTGTCTAGGCAAAATGCTTGATCTGATTTTTGTTTTGGATCCCAATACCTGCACGGTGTCCAGATTAAATCCTATTTCCTCACCTGAGGATCCCTACCACCCTACTCTGGAGGTGCTGATTGACTTACCAGCAAGTGTTTCGGTTGCAGGTGTTTTACCGGAGAAGCGAGTTCGTTGTTTTCGGAAGACCGATTTTAAAAAACTTTCTTTGCTTCTTTCACGTACTGACTGGTCCCAACTTTCTTCGTGTATTGACCTGGACAAGGCAGTTGAAATTTTTTATTCTACATTAAACTCTCTGTTTGATGCTTGTGTTCCCTTTGGTACTCCACAATTGTCTAATAGACCGTTATGGTTTACCAAAGAACTAACAAAGTTAAAGAATAAAAAATCAAAGCTTTATAAAAAATATAAGGAAACTGGCTCTCTCTTATATTTTTCTCGCTACACTGTTGCTCGTTCCGATTTCTCCACGCTAAATAATCTTTGCTACAAGGATTATTTGAGAAAGTGCAGACTTACGTTTCAGCGTGACCCGAAACGCTTCTATGACTTCGTTAATTCGAAGCGAAAGACGTCAACACTTCCAACAATATTATTTTATGAAAAAAAGACAGCTTTTAATGATCGTGGCATTGCCGATCTGTTTGCTGATTTTTTTCAAACGACCTATTCCACATCAACTTTTTATAGAGCCCAGTCTTATCCGTATCAAGTAAATCAAGCGAATTGTATTTTTGGTCCCTTACTGTCTGAAAGTTTACTCTTACGTGAACTTAAGTCATGTAAACCAGTTTTTTCTCCTGGCCCTGACGGCGTTCCTAGTTGCATGCTTAGCTTCTGTGCAGAGGGACTTTGTAAACCACTTTTAAAATTATTTGAATTGTCTGTAGAGTTGTGCTCTTTCCCTAATCTTTGGAAAGAGTCTTACATTATTCCTCTCTTGAAAAAAGGAAATAAATCCAACGTTCAAAACTATAGAGGTATCTCCAAGTTGTCTGCTATTCCCAAAGCATTTGAGAAACTAATAACTTCTCAACTGCAACACTGCTGTAAATCTATAATTTCACCCTACCAGCATGGGTTTGTGAAATGTAGGTCTACTACCACTAACTTATTAGAATTCTCATCAATTGTTATTGAAGGGTTTCAATCAAAAATGCAAACGGATGTCATTTACACTGATTTCAGTAAGGCTTTTGATTCTGTCAACCATAGTCTCTTATTATACAAGCTCAATCTTCTTGGATTTCCACAGAACTTAATTTTGTGGATATCTTCATATCTTTCATTTAGAATTCAAAGAGTATTTTACAAGGGCTCTGTTTCCAAGACTGTCCAAGTCACTTCCGGCGTACCCCAAGGAAGTCATTTAGGCCCATTACTGTTTACATTATTTATAAATGATCTACCGTCCGTTATATCATACTCTCGCATACTTATGTATGCAGATGATGTGAAGATTTGTCTGACTTTTAATGATCCCATAAATAGCCTCAGATTGCAATCTGACCTTGATTGTTTTCAATCGTGGTGTGCTATAAATTTATTAAATCTTAATTGCAATAAATGTAAACTTATGACATTTTTTAGGGGTATTCTCCATTTAAATAATTATCATCTTAATGATACTCCACTTGAGCGAATAGAGTCAGTAACTGATTTAGGTATCCTTCTTGATTCAAAATTAAAGTTTGATAAGCATATTTTGGCTGCTTCTAATAGAGCCATGGGTGTGCTTGGATTTATTAAACGTTGGTCAAAAGAATTTAACGATCCCTACATTACTAAACACTTGTACATCTCACTGGTTCGTCCTATTCTGGAGTATGGATCTAATATCTGGTTCCCCCAGTGTAGGGTTCATCAGATAGGCTTGAATCAGTGCAGAAACAATTTCTTCTTTTTGCTCTTCGTAGTCTTAGCTGGAATCCCACAATTAGATTGCCTTCTTATCGTAGTAGACTTTTATTACTAAACCTTCCTTCTCTTTCTGACCGTAGAACTATGCTAGGTGTAGTGTTTTTACATAGACTAATCATTGGCGAAATTGATTAAAACATTACTCCTAGATACATTAGCTCGTATTTAAGAATAGTTCTAATTATTATTATTAGTAGTAATAGTATTATTATTATTATTTTATTCTTTTTGTTATTACAATTTGATTGCTTTGTCTGTGTTAAGTGTTCGCGACCTCCGTTCCCGCACGTTATGCGGTTGCCCCTCGGTCGGATGGGCGGGTGGTCGTGTCTACCTAGGTCCGCGCGTTAACAAGCCCGAGCTTGGTGTCGCTGGACCACTTGATCGTACTGCCGTTAGTACGTCAACGTCCAAGATATATAATAATAGTGAAATCCTATTTGCCAATTTGCTATTCACTCTTTAAACAAGAATCTGTGATTGTATGTACACGCATACAAAACAAATTTTTTAGGGTTTAGAAATCAACGTGCATATGTGGAAAACACCAATGGCTCAATCAATGAGCTTTTAAATTATCAAAGAATATCATCAACCTTATCATCAAAATAAACCGCAAACAAGCAACAAAGCTATTGACGATTTTGCTCAACTGTCTGATACCTGCCACTAAATGCAACAATTATTAAGAGCGACGATCATATATTATAGTTTTCGAAAATATAATGAAAGTACATATATTCCAATTACATACCAAACCTGGTTGCAAACAATTTGTAGTCGCACTTGGCCACCCAGCGATTCTCGTTTTGATCACAAGCAACATCAACAATTTATAATCAATAACAACAACTACGCAAAAGAGTAAAAACTATAATTACTGTCGATAAATAATTGATATGGATGAGTATTATGTATGTATGTGTCTTATGTCTTATAACTCTCGGCAGTTATTAGCAGCGATTGATCAGAGAATCCAAAATAACAACCAAGTAAACCAACCAACCAATCAATCAACTATTAGCAATTAAGCATAAGTTGCTTTAAATATTTCTAATAAACTTTGTTAAATAGTTAAGTTGAATGCAGACCATAACGAAGCATCCACGATCGGCGACTCAATTTACATACATATATTTTAACTTTAATAACAACGCATAATTCTCGATTTATCGATCAATCGCAATTAACAACTCCTTAACGCAATCCCACCAATTGATAAATGTTTTTGAAAATCACAGAAAATACAATTTTTCGATATTTAGCAAAGTTATTAATGCAAAATCAAAGAGAGTTTTTATCAAATTTATCGACACTAAATTTTAAATTATACAATAAGTACCACAAATTGTTTTTGTTGAGAAATATCCATAATTATTATTGCGTAAAATATAGAAAATAAAAACAAACCAACAAATGTCAATATAAATATATATTTACAAAATATTATATATGGAATATATACATAAAAAACATGCTGGAATGGCTACAGTTAAAGATTTGTTCCCATGAAACTCATAATTTACAATAAAAACAAATAAGAAAGCTACTGTGGAGTTTGTTCGACTGTGATATGCCTGCCACTCATTTTAACGGAATGTAACAAAAATTAAGAACGAAATGTTATATTTTTCGAAAATATACTAAAAATAACTATAAAATATACCGAAATTAAACGCGTTGAATATTCTCAGCTTAGTTGCACTTTATTATTATATCACTAAGTAACGTGGCAGCTGCAGCCCAATAAAAGTAATTAAGTAATTTTTTAACGCAAGGGTCCTTTTTATACCCGCCTACCCAAAGGGTAGAAGGGTATTATGGCTTTGTGCCGACCGAAAATGTATGTAACAGGCAGAAGGAAGCATCTCCGACCCCATAAAGTATATATATTCTTGATCAGCGTCAACAGCCGAGACAATATAGCCATGTCCGTCTGTCCGTCCGTATGAACACCTAGATCTCAGAGACTATAAGAGATAGAGCAACAAATTTTTCGCGACAGTATGTCTTATTGTTGCACGCAGATCAAGTTTGTTTTTGATTTTGGCCACGCCTCCTCCCGCCCCCGTAAATCGAATAAAACCGAATTGCAAGCGTCATTTTAAACCTAGAACGTTTTGGTACGCACAATACTAATCACCATCTTAATGATCTCTGCGAATTTGGTTACAATCGGATAAAAAACACAGAAGTTATTAAGATATTACTTTTATAAGGCGTTACCACATGCAACTGCTAGTGCTGCCTAGTTAGTTGCTATGACACTCTGCGACATAATAATGGTGTTCGAACAAAGAAAATGTTGACATATTATTTTAGTATTTTTTAGTATATTTTTTAGTATTTTTTCAGTATATTTTGAAAACTATAATATTTAGATGGTAAAATTGGGTGGCGGGTATTTCACAGTCGAGCAAACTCGACTGTAGCTTTCTTATTTGTTTTTTGCTGATTGCAACCAAATTTTTAGAGATCATTAAGATGGTGATTATTATTGTGTGGAGCAAAAATGAACGATTTAGGTTTATTGGATAGTCTATTAGATCTATGGAGGTGTTTATACAGATAGACGGACAGACAGGCAGGGTTACTTGGACTCGGATGTTGATGCTGATCAATAATATGGGTCGCAGATGTCTCCTTCTATTTGTTACGCACTTTCGGACAATGGCAATTGGTCATGCATTTTTGCTGCTGCTTTCAAAGTAATTAGATTGGTAGCACTTTATTTGGTTTATTGAACACCATTATTATGTCATTGAGTGACATATCAACTGAACAGGTGCAGCTACACTTGATAATCATATTTTTTTTTTTTTTATTAATTTTTCATTTATTTGTTGGATCTTCTCTCCATAATAGATACTAACAACAATATTTCAAAATCTTAACTTAATAATATAACTAAGAATCCATTTTAGCGATGGGTTTAGTTTTAAATACGGCTCTAATTGTATTGGGACTGAGCGAGTGGATGATCGGAACGTTGAAGTCTACTCCAACTATAGGTTCTGGTTAGCGAGCGTGCAAGAGGATTTGGTTGAAATGTTAGTTTAGCGTTGTGTTTTGCTTTTTGCTGTAAAATTTCGTCAGAAACAGTGTTTATATTTAAATCTCCATGAATATTTTCGTTTCTTATATACGAAGGAGCACCAGTGATGAGTCTAAGCGTCTTAGATTGAACTCTTTGAATTACTTCGATGTTACTACGACTGGCATTTCCCCAAAGTTCAGAGCCGTATTTCCATATTGGCTTGATCATGGTGTTGTAGAGAAGTATTTTGTATTCAAGGCAAAGGGGGGATTGAGAGTTGATTAGCCAATGGAGCTTGGTGGTTTTCAACTTTAGTTTAATTTTTTTGGCTGCTATGTGCGAGCGCCAGGTGAGTCTCCTGTCAAGATGGATACCCAAGTATGTGACGGTGTTTGCCTGGGGGATTCGTGCTCCGTTTAGAGTTAGGTGAGGACAGGTTTGTCTGTTCAGTGTGAATGTTACGTGCTTACATTTCCCTTCATTTACTTTAATTCTCCAGTTAGCTAACCATTTTTCAAGAGATTCCAAATTATTTTGTAGAATAGCCGTTGCTCTAAGGGGACATTTACTCCGGCTAAGAATGGCAGTGTCATCTGCAAACGTGGATGTGGTAAGTTGAATGTTTGTCGGAATGTCCGATGTTTTTTTTTTTTTTTTAAATTTATTTTCTTATTTATTGAATCTTCCCTTTTACTTAAGAGACTAACAATAAGTTTTCAAATCTTATTCTAAGCTAGATAATTATCATTTTATGAAATGATTCGTGCTATGTAGCCTAACAAATTTAACGCCGGGCTGGTTGATCGTTGCGGTGCAGTCGACTTTGGCTGCATACTCGAAGAAGATTTCTTGCAAGGGGATTTGGATGTGAGCCTAGTTTTTCCTTGTATTTTACTTTTCTCTCTGATATTGTCTCAATGACAAGTTTTATATGTAGGTCTCTGTGTATATTCTCGTTCCGAAGATACCATGGAGCTCCAGTTATGATTCTCAGAATCCTAGTCTATGCTCGCTGCACGATGTCGATGCTGCTTTTCGATGCATTGCCCCATAGCTCGGAGCCATAGGTCCATATGGGTTTAAGAACGGAGTTGAACAAAAGGACTTTGTACTCCAGGCTTAGGGGAGACCTAACGTTTATAAGCCAGTGTAGATCCTTTGCTTTTAGTCTCAGGTGCGTTGTCTTGGCCTCTATGTGTTTCCGCCAGGTGAGTCGCCTGTCCAGATGAATTCTAAGTATGTTACGTTATCGGCTTGTGGGATGCGCGTTTGGTTCAAAGCCAAGGGCGGGCAGCTTTGTTTGTTAAGGGTAAACGTAACCTGTTTGCATTTTTGTTCGTTTACTCGTATGCGCCAATCTGCAAGCCAATGCTCTACACATGTTAAATGGCGTGCTAGTTGCATCGTAGCTTTTACTGGACATCTGAATCGACTCAGTATTGCGGTGTTATCAGCTAATGTGGATATTGTTAGCTGTTGGGATGTCCGCCGTGTATAGGGTGTATCGAATTGGACCTAGAACACTTTCTTGGGGCACTCCAGCTTCTATAGTATAATCGCTTGAAGTGCTTGAACTACATCTAACCGCGAACACTCTTTGGTATAGGTAAGATTTTAGAAGCTTATGTAAGTTTTGAGGCAGCAGTTTGATTATTTTAAACATAAGTCCATCCAACCATACTCTATCGAATGCTTGAGCAACGTCTAAGAATAAAGCTGTGCAATATTCACGATGTTCAAAAGCAGTGCGAATTTCTGTTGTGATGCGGTTAACCTGCTCAATAGCTCCATGTTTTGCCGAAAACCAAATTGGTGCGATGGGAGTGTGTCGTGTATTTTGAGGTGGGGACTGATTCGTAGCAGCAGTACTTTTTCAAATAACTTGGAGAGACAAGTAAGTAGGCTTATTGGCCTGTATGATGAAGGCTGTGTTTTGTCTTTCCCAGGCTTAGGGATCATAACTATGATTGATTTCTTCCACTTTTGAGGGAAGTATCCAATTTTGGTAATTGCATTGAAGAGTATGCAGATTTGTAGAACTGCACACATTGGGAGCTCGATGATCATTTTCGGGGTTATTGAGTCGAAGCCAGGTGATTTTCCAGTCCTCAGTTGCTCTTTAATGACTTTCGTTATTTCGCTTGGCCGGAATTCTATGGGGTCTTGTGGTGCTAAGTCAGATGCAGTTAAGGGTGGGAGAGTAAATGAGTTAGTAGCTGGATTTGGTTGGAATCCTTTTTTGAGATGATCAGCGAAGGCTCTTGCTCTGTCCATGTCACTACGAGACCAGTTTCCGGTAGAGTTACGAAGGGGTACGACAGTTTCTGCTGGTGCCTGTAGAGTCCTGTGGGCTTTCCACAATGAGTTCTTTGTGCTGGTGGGCGTGAGATTCTCGATGTAACGGAGTTGTGCGTCCGCATCTTCTTTCTTAAGCGCTTTAGTAAGTCTGCGAGAAGCTGCTTTTAGTCTACTCTTTGCGCCAGGTAATCTGTGCTCCTGCCACTCCCTTCGAAGTCGTCGTTTTTCAGGCACAAGGAGTTCTATATCTCGACTTGTCTTGTTGAACTTTATACTGCATCCGTGGGTATCTTGTGGAGTTGACGCTTTTGCTGCTGCAACTAGTGTTGATTCTAGGTCATCAGCAACTGATCGATGTCTTGCTCGGTTTCCAATGAGCTAGAGAAGTCGGTATGGGAACAAACATATTTTTTGTACCTCTCCCAGTTGGTTCTGTTGCTTGTAAGCCTATACGGCCCCTCGATGTGTTGCAGTTGGTACAAAAGATTAAAGAGCACCGGACAGTGATCAGATGAAAGTTCTGAAAGTGCCTCAGCTGTGATCATTGATTGGGATATCCTTTTGGTGATGGCAAAGTCAATCAAATCTGGAAGCTTCTTAGGATCTGCTGGCCAGTATGTAGGCGCACCCGGAGAAACTTAATTAAGCTTGCTTTGTGGTTTAATGATTGCGTCGTACAGTTGTTTTCCTTTAGGGTTCGCTATCCGAGATCCTCAGTACATGTGCTTGGCATTCTAATCACCAGCTGCAACAAACCTTACACCGAGCGAGTTGAAAAGTGTTGTGAATTTGTCCTCAGATATTTTGAAGCGGGGTGGGAAATAGACAGCAGCCAGAGTGAGAGCACCGTTATAGCATTGGAGGCTTATAGAGGTAGATTGTAGGCAGTCTTCTTGCCAATTGCTAAGAAAGTGGTGTTTAATTCGCGATCGTATTAGTATACCAGTGCCTCCATGGGCCTTGCCATCCGGGTGATTTGTAAAGTAAAATTTGTATCCTGGTATTTGGTAATTGTACTTTTCAGTAAGGTGAGTCTCTGAGAGTAGCATAACGTCAATGTTTCTGTCGGCTAAGAACTGAGCAAGTTCTGGCTTGTGCCGCGAAACGCCATTAGCGTTCCAGGTTGCTATTATTAAGGGAGTCATTATCCTGTTTTAGAAGAAACGAGCATTTGAATAAGGATGTTTTGGTTCCTCATAAGCTCTTGCATAGTTACTTGCACGAATGCCATGAAGTCTTTCATGTTTTGCTGCATCGAAAGTACAATCGTTTCAACGCCAATTGGCTGCTGTTGCATGTTCTCGTGAGCGTTTGTTTGATGAATGGGAGTATCTGCTGTTGGTGCTTGGATCCCTGATTTTAGTGCACTTGCAAAGGAAATATTGGACGCTGTTCGGTGCCTGATAGACGAAGGGATGTTGGTTGAAGTCGGTTCCATTGCTTCGTGAATTGTTGGTGTGGTACAATCACGAGCTGAAGCCACTCGCTTATTTAGGCGACTCTTGAGTTCCTTGTAAACAATGCATCCTCGCCAGTTGGCTGTGTGATTTTCGCCACAGTTGCTGCATAATTTAATTGAGCTGTCGTCCTTGTTCTTAGGACAGATTGCGGTGCTGTGAGCATCGCTGCAAACGACGCAGATAGATTTTAGGGTGCAGTACGCTTTGGTGTGGCCATATTCTTGGCAGTTGGTGCACTGCACAGGCTGCTTGCGCTTGTGTGGCTCTTCGACGGTTATTCTCCGGTGCAGTAAAAATTGTTGTTTATAAATAGGATGTACTTCATTTCTGCTGATTTTTTCACTCGGTGGCTCCAGTTCGACTTTGAATAGTGGCTGCGGCTCTTTCTTCCTGTTAAGAATGTTGATCACCGTTTTTGCGTTGAAGTTTTTCTCTTTTAGTGCCTCGATAATTTCGGATAGGGTCACTGATGATTCTATTCTTTTAATGACATCCTGCAATCCTTTGGCACTTTTAAGCTGGTAGGTATAATTATTCTGTCCTGCTTCATCCAAGTACTGGTCACTGGTCACTGTTCGATGGCTAGACTCATCCGGAGTCTGCACTTTCGTTTCGTGTATATTTCCCTTGGTAAGAGGTATAACGTGGAACTTATTTTCTCCGATGATTGTAGCTAGTTTGTTAACCAGAACACTTGAGGTTTTCTCACGTATAAATATTGGTGGCGGCTTCTGCTCCTGTGCTTTGGTTGGATGCACTTCGCAGTCATCCAATAGTACAAACCTATTTGAAGTTGAGTTATTGTCAACGTTGGCGCTACTTATTTTCGGCTGATTACCAGCCTGTTTGTGTTGTGGGCTTCGCTTTCGCTTTATTTGGATGTAGCGATCCAGCCCTGTTTGAAACAGTTTTGTGTTTTGTTTTGGTTCTTGTCCGCTTTTGCTTTAAAGAGTCGGAGTGAGTGCACTTGCTTTGGTTGTTGTTGATTCAGCAGAAATGTACACCGCTCTCGGTACTGAGCATAGTGTTGATGTTGTTGTTGTTGCTATAAGTGCAGTTGCAGTAGATATCGAGGTTACTGTGCTGGTCGCTACAGAGCTTGACACCGTTTGGAATGGGGAGAGCGTGAGAGAGACGCTCTCAGTGCGTTCAGGCTCGCGTCGTGCAGTCCGATGAGAACGCTTCCTTGAGGTACTCCAGCATTGATTTCATGCTCAGCAGATGTTGAGGCGCTGCATCTTACGGAGAATATTCTTTTATGTAGATAGGATTCGAGGAGTTTGTGCATACTATTGGGGAGTAGTGTTTTTATCTTGTACATAAGTCCATCAAGCCACACCCTGTCAAACGCTTGGGCAATATCAAGAAATATAGCAGAGCAGTATTCTCATTGTTCCAACGCAGTGCGTATCTCCGAGGTAATATGGTTTACCTGTTCTATTGTACCATGTTTTTCTCGGAACCCAAATTGTTGCATTGGGATTATATTATTTTTATTAAGATGGGGACCGATGTGCGATAGAATGAGTTTTTCGAATAGCTTTGATAAGCAGGATAGAAAACTTATTGGTCTATATGAAGATGCTTGAGTTTTGTCTTTTCCAGTTTTCGGTATCATAACTATTGTTGACTTTTTCCATCTTTGAGGAAAATAACCATATTTAGCCATTGCGTTGAAGAGCGTGCATAAATGATTTACAGCACAACTCGGTAGTTCTATGATCATTTTTGGAGTAATTCGATCGTGGCCCGGTGCTTTGTTCGGCTTTAACTGCTCTTTGATTATTTGATAATTTCATTTGATCGATATTTGTTATATAAGAGCTTGAGAATGCAGGGAGCTCAAATAAGTTGGTCGCAGGATTTGGTTGGAAGACTTCATGGAGGTGTGTTCCAAACACGTTCGCCTTTTCTGAGTCAATTCTAGCCCATCTTTCTGTAAGACTTCGGATAGAACTGTCTGTTTCAGTAGGTGCACTGAGTGCGCGCTTTCCAGAGTAGGTTTTTGGCACATGTTGGAGAGAGTTGTTCGATGTATTGGTGTTGTGCGAGTTTCTTTTCTAGTTTCAGTACTCTAGAGAGTTTTCGAGTTGCAGCTTTTAATTTCGCTTTGCTTGCTGGTGATCTGTGTTTTTGCATTCTCGCCGTAAATGTCTTTTTATACCCGCCTACCCAAAGGGTAGAAGGGTATTATGGCTTTGTGCCGACCGAAAATGTATGTAACAGGCAGAAGGAAGCATCTCCGACCCCATAAAGTATATATATTCTTGATCAGCGTCAACAGCCGAGACGATATAGCCATGTCCGTCTGTCCGTCTGTCCGTCCGTATGAACACCTAGACCTCAGAGACTATAAGAGATAGAGCAACAAATTTTTCGCGACAGTATGTCTTATTGTTGCACGCAGATCAAGTTTGTTTTTGATTTTGGCCACGCCCCCTCCCGCCCCCGTAAATCGAATAAAACCGAATTGCAGGCGTCGTTTTAAACCTAGAACGTTCAATTTTGGTACGGACAATACTAATCACCATCATCTTAATGATCTCTGCGAATTTGGTTACAATCGGATAAAAAACACAGAAGTTATTAAGATATTACTTTTATAAGGCGTTACCACGTGCAACTGCTAGTACTGCCTAGTTAGTTGCTATGACACTCCGCGACATAATAATGGTGTTCAATAAACCAACTAAAGTGCCGCCAAGCTAATAATTTCGAACAAAGAAAATGTTGATATATTATTTTGGTATTTTTTAGTATATTTTTTTAAAGTATTTTTTTAGTATATTTTGAAAAATATAATATTTGGATGGTAAAATTGGGTGGCGGGTATCTCACAGTCGAGCAAACTCGACTGTAGCTTTCTTACTTGTTTCTAAAAAGATCTGTTGAATTTGCCTATTTGTACGGTACTGATGTGTTACTTTTGGTTTAATTTGGGGCGTAGATACGCATGCAGCAGTGGTGAGAATGGATTCCAATGTCAGCCTCGTTGTACAGTGTTGGGCTTAACTCAATGTGTGAGCTTATATATTTTTTGTAGCGAAGCCAGTTTGTTTGGTTGGATGTAAGCATATCAGGCCGTTCTAGCGTTTGTGGTTGTTCGAATAGGTGAAGAAGGATATGAGAGTGGTCTGAGGACAGGTCAGCTATTGCTTCTATCCGCGTTAGTTGTTTTGGTATGTTTCAGGTTATAGCAAAGTCTATAAGATCAGGTTTTTTGTTGGGATCAGCTGGCCAATATGTAGGGCTACCCGGAGATATGAAGTCAAGTTTATTCGATCTTGAGATTAGAGCTTTGTATAATTGCCTTCCTTTTGGGCTTGTAAGACGGGAGCCCCAGTGCGTGTGTTTGGCATTATAATCGCCTGCTGATATGAAGTGGGCCCCTAGTTGGTTGAAGTATTCCATGAAGTCTTCTCCCGAGATGGAAAACCGTGGTGGGCAGTATATTGAGGCAATACTAAGACTGGCGAATGAAACTTTAATGCTTATTGACGTAGCTTGCATGTAATTTGTTGCGAATGGCTGCAATTGATGGTGCTTGATGCGTCTCTTGATAAGGATGCCTGTTCCGCCATGAGCTTTTCCGTCTGGATGATTTTTTTTTTTTTTTTTTATTATACTTTGCTTTTATTTATTGAATCTTCTCATTTTTGAGACTAACAATAAGTGTATCGAATCTTATACTATAACCTAGCTAACAGTCATGTAGACTGGAACATTAGAAATGGCCCTGACAAATTATGGCTGGGTTGGAAGGTCGGTACGTTGCAGGCGGGATCGGTTGGAAACCCGAGTCAAGACCCTTGCGAGGGGATTTGGGTGGACAGAGAGTTTTTCATTATAGGACGCTTTTTGCTTGTCTATTTCATCTTTTACTGCGAAAATGCCGAGGTCCCTGTGGATGTTTTGGTTTCGAATATACCATGGTGCCCCAGTGATAGTTCGCAGGATCTTTGATTGAGCGCGCTGTATGATATCAATGTTGGTTCTGCTCGCGTTCCCCCAAAGCTGGGAGCCATACGTCCAGATTGGCTTAAGAGTGGAGTTATAGAGCAGGACCTTATAGTCCAGGCACAAGGGCGATCGGGCGTTTATAATCCAGTGGAGGCTGCTGGCTTTCAGCTTTAGGTGTAGTGTTAGACGTCTGTCGAGATGGATGCCGAGATACGCTACTTCGTTGACTTGGGAGATCTGCGTGCTATTCAGGCAGAGCGGAGGCCAAGTTTGCCTGTTAAGAGTAAACGTTATGTGTTTACACTTTTGTTCGTTTATTTTGATACGCCAGTCAGATAGCCACTTCTCGACTACCATGAGATGTTTGGCGAGTTGGGTTGATGCACGGACTGGGCATCTGGAGCGGCTAAGGATCGCAGTGTCGTCAGCAAAGGTGGATGTTGTTAGTCGGTCACTTGTGGGAATATCCGCTCTGTAGAAGACGAATAGAGTTGGCCCAAGTGCGCTGCCTTGTGGGACTCCAGCTTCGATAGTGTAGTTGTCGGATATTGTTGTGTTGCACCTCACTGCGAAGGCTCTGTTGTAGAGGTAAGATTCAAGGAGTTTATGAGTGTACCCAGGCAAGTGTGTTTTAATTTTATGCATAAGACCTTTGAGCCAGACGCGGTCAAATGCTTGAGATACATCGAGGAATATCGCTAAGCTCGAAGGCTGTGCGAGTCTCTGATATTATTCTGTTAACTTGCTCGATAGTTCCGTGTTTTTCTCTGAAGCCAAATTGATGGGCTGGGATAATGTTGTGAGCTTCCATATATGGTATTATGCGCGTTAGAAGGCATTTTTCGAAAAGTTTGGACAGGCATGATAATAAACTTATTGGTCTGTAAGATGACGGGATCGTGTGATCTTTTCCAGGCTTCGGTATCATTATTATAATTGATTTTTTCCATTTACTTGGGTAGTAGCCGAGACTTATGATACCATTGAAGAGCTTACAGATGACCTCAACAGCACAGTACGGAAGTTCCATTATCATTTTTGTAGTTATTAGGTCCTGGCCTGGAAACTTTTTTGGTTTTAGCTCCCTAATGATTTTTGTAATCTCGTTCGGCCGAAATGAAGTTGGCGTTAATTCCGTCTCGGAGTGAATTTGCGGAAGAACATGTGCATTTGCTGAGGGGTTCGGATGGAAGACGCCTCTGAGATGTAAGGCAAATGTTTCGGCTCTGTCTTTGTCGCTGCGGGCCCAGCAACCTGAAGAATTTCTTATTGGGGTTACGGTTTCAGTCGGAGAGCTTAGATTTGGGTGAGCCCTCCACAAGGGATGCTTTGTACTAGTTGGCGATAGTTTTTGTATATATTTTAGTTGTGCGTTTTCAGCATCTTGCTTCAGAGCCCGGCTTAGTTTGCGGGTGGCTTCAATAAGACGTTGCTTTGAGCATGGTGACCTGCTGGTTTGCCACGCCCGTCGCAGACGCCTTTTTTCCAGAACCAGCTGTTCAATTTGCAGGCTGGTTTTGAACGTCTTAATTTTCACATCCTTCCCTTTTGGTGTTGAGATCCTGGCTGCTGTGACGAGTACCTCTTCCAGCGCGGCGGTAGAGTAGTCGATGTCCGATTCGATATTTAGTTGAGGAGTTAGCTCAATGTGGGAACTCACATACTTTCTGTATTTCATCCAGTTGGTGTTGTGCGACGTCAGCCTATGGGGGTGGTCCGTAATTTCTGGGCTTTGGAGAAGGGTTAACAACAAGGGCGAGTGGTCGGATGAGAGATCCGACAGGGCCATGGCGCTTATAAGATGGGGTCTGCAGGCCAATATGTGGGGCTACCAGGAGAGACGTAGTCCAATTTATTGCTCACTTTTATAAGTGCGTTATACAGTTGCCTTCCCTTGGGGGTCACGAGGCGTGATCCCCAGTGCGTGTGTTTGTCATTGTAGTCTCCTGAAACTATGAAGCGATCCCCCAGTGTGTTGTAGAAGTCCATGAATTGACCTTCAGAGATAGTAAATCGAGGTGGGCAGTAGACAGCGGCAATGCAAAGGTTGCCGTTTCCTGACTGCACATTTATGGACGTGGCTTGCAGGTAATTTGTTGCAAACCTTTGGTGAAAGTGGTGATTGATGCGTTCTCTGATTAAGATGCCGGTTCCACCGTGGGCTTTCCCATCCGGATGATCTGTGCGGTAGAAGGTATAACCTCTTATATGGAAGTTATATCTCCCTGTGAGGTGTGTTTCAACCAGCAGCATGACGTCGATGTGATTTATATTTAGGAATTTCGTTATTTCCAGGTTATGCCGTGAAATGCCGTTGGCATTCCACATAGATATACGTAGGTTAGACATTTATTATTTGGACTGTTGAGCTACAAGCAACTGAATCACCATGTTCTGATTCTGAACAAGTGTTTGCATAGTTGTTTTCATGAATGACATGAGTTCCATCATACTTTGTTGCATGGTATACATCATAGATTCCAAATTGCTTTGCGGCTGCATCGGGACCTGCTGAGTGTTTTCTGAGTGTGGCTGAAGTGGATTTTCCATGCCTGATCGCAGTGCTTCGGCGTATGAGAAGCCCTTAGTGGTATTTAGCGGACCGAATGATGATCTGGCTGCCTTGGCGAAAAATACGTCTGGCGTACTTTTTGAGTTATAATACGCATTTTGCGTATTTTGTTGACGCGTAGCTGTCGCTCGTTGCATGCGACTCTTCAGCTCCTTGTAGACCGCACAGCCTCTGTAGTTTGCCGTATGGTTTCCTCCACAGTTGCCACATTTTTTCTTTAAGGGGTCTTCTTTGTTTGCGGGGCAGTATACGACGTTGTGGAAGTCTCTGCAGACTACGCAGACTGCCCGAAGTGTGCAGTATGTCTTTGTGTGTCCATACTCCTGGCAGTTTGTGCATTGAAGAGGGCCGATGCGTTTGTGTGGTTCTTCCACGATGATCCTTCGATGCAATAAGAGCTGCAGCTTGTAGATTGGGTGCACTTCGTTTTTCTTTAAGGCTTTGCTATCTGGTTCGAGCTCGACCTTGAAGAGTGGTTGCGGTTTTTTATTCCTGTTGATAATGTTGCTGACATTTTTGGCATAGAAGCCCTTGGCTTTAAGGTCTTCTTGAATCTCAGAGGGGGCGACGTCGGGTTCAATTCCTTTAAGTACAACTTGCAGTCCCTTGCTGCTTTTTAGTTGGTAGGTGTAGAAGTTCTTTTTTGTTTCCTCCAGGTACTTAGACACAGCTCGGAAGTGTTCTTCGGACTTCGTTTGAACTTTAGTTTCGTGGATGTTCCCTTTAATAAGCGGAACAACATGAAAATTATCGTTCCCGACCAGCGCAACAATTTTGTTGACCAGGGCGTTAGAGCTTTTTTCCCTTATATAAATAGGTGGGGGCTTTGGTTTCTTTTGGGTCTCCTGCCCCAGCTCTGCTTGGTTGTTCTCCGCCTCTGCTAAGATGGAAAAACGGTTATCATTGGAACTTCTAGTTTGGTCGTTGCTTTTGTTGATACGGTTGATCTTTGGTTTATTACCAACCGTGTTTACGCTTACGCTTAATCTGAATGTAGCGATCCATACCGGTCTGTATAGCCGGGACCGCTTGTTGCTTATCGAAGCTTACGGTTTTTGTTGACATTGCAATTTGCTCTGCGGCCGTTGGCACCGAATTCGCAATATTGGTAGTTGGTTTTGTTGTTGGTGGTGCTTTTGCTGCGACTGCGGAAATTGTAGCGCTGCTTGTTGTTGGAGCTTCTTCCATAGAAGTCGGCGGTGGTGGGGTTGGGCATTGGTAGCTCCATGATGTAGGAGTTGGGGTGAGCGGAGTGGGTGAGCAAGAGCTCGCTCTCTTGCTGTCGACGGTCAGTAGAGCCGGGTTGCAATTTGTTGACTTGCTTTCTTCAACGATATCGCGTGTTGAGATGTAAGAGTGACAAGCGTTTCTTGGATTTAGGAAGCTTCTACGCTCATTCTTTGGAACGCTGCTCATTTTTTGAGCTTATAACGCGTGGCACTTATTAAATTAAGTCAAATATACACTTGAACTATCATAACACCAGTTATAATTATATATATTTTTCTTTGGCGTTACTTTGCGCAAGGTGCCTGACAATTGTTATTCATGTAGTTTAGACTACTAATTTCAAATTCGCTACTTTTTCTCCACTTTGATTTGTTAGTTCTTATTTTCACCGACAAAAGACGGAGAACACCGACCGACGAAGCCTCGCACTAAAAAAACGCGTCCAACTCGTACAACGGTCTGATCGCGAAAATCAAGTCTGGATGATTCGTTGAGTAAAAAGTATACTCGTTGAGAAAGAAGTTATTTTTATTTGTGAGATGTGTTCCGGAGATTAGTAGTATGTCAATGTCATGTTCCTTTAGGAATTGAAGGAGTTCGTTTTTGTGCTGTGAAATGCCGTTAGCATTCAAGAAACATATCTTTAAGAGAGTCATTTATGGTTTGGAGTGGTGGGATGCAAGCATTTGCATGAGTACGTTTTGGTTTCGCATGAGGTCTTGCATTGGAGATTGCATAAACTTCATAAATTCCATCATGCTTTTTTGAAGTGAAATAATAAGTGATTCAATTCCAGTTGATGGCTCTTCTAAGGTGTCTTATTTCTCTGGTGGTGTTAATTGGGCAGCTGGTATTGGGAAAATTGCCAACTTGGAAGCTGGCTTTACTATGCGTGATGTCAAGGCATTTGCAAATGATACTGCTGGAATTGTATTTACAGGTGCAAAGGAGGACCTAGCTGCTTTGGCGAACCAGACTCCCTGTGTTGTTTGAGATGGAGTTACAGAGTTCTGTTTGGGGAATGTTTGCTTAGAAATGCGACTTTTTACGTCTTTGTAGACTGGACACCCTCTGAAGTTTGCTGTGTGGTTTCCACCACAGTTGCCGCATTTCCTTAGATTAGGGTCGCTTTTATTGTTTGAACGGATGCTAGACTCGTGCACGTCTCCGCAGCCTACGCATACTGGGCGTAGTGTACAGTAGGTTCTAGTGTGTCCATACTGCTGGCAGTTAGTGCATTGCGCAGGAGGACAGGACCCGATTTCGCCTTATGAAAGTAATTCGATAATAACTTCTGTGTTTTTTGTTCGATTGCAAATTTTCAGAGATCATTAAGATGAGGATTACTATTGTGCGCGTCAACGTTCTAGCTTTAATATGATGCTTGAAAATCGTTTTTTTTCGATTTACGGGGGCGGAAGGGAGCGTGGCCAACATCTAAAATAAACTTCAGCTGCCCATCAAGTTTTTACATATTGTATCCAAATTTCCTAGCTCTAGCTTTTATAGTTTCTGAGATCTCTATGTTCATACAGACATACGGATCGATAGACAGGGCTATATCGACTCGGGTGTTGATGCTGATCAAGAATATATATAGTTTATGGGGTCGCAGACGCCTCCTTCTTCCTGTTACGCACATTCGGACAAATGCACAATGTCATGATTTTTTTAAAATCCATGACCTAAAAACACTGCACACCGGAATTCAAATAAAAAGAAAATTTAGCACACAAAATTTGGCGGCAAGAAACAAACCAAAGAATAATCGGATCAATCTTAGTCAGTTAACTGAGAACCAAGAGTACACCAACAGATTTGGAATACTGGTTGATAATAATGAGCATTTTTCCCCCACCACTGACGAAAGAGACAAAAAGAAGCCGAAACTTTTCTTGTAAAAAAATAATTGAGATAGTTGAAAAAAACAACTTCTAAATAGTACCTCCATGAAAACAAGCTCGAAGTAAAAACCGAAGAGATCTTTAGGAAAAATTTTTTAAAGAAAATAACAAAAGCTTCTACTCTATCCAATTGAAAAGTAGAAGGGACCTTCAAGCCGTTTTCAAGGGTGTAGAGTCTGAAATACGAAAACTGTCTTAAACATCCTGAACAAAGACGGAAAACCACAACCGCTAAAGTAACGTCTGTACGCGTCCAAAATGATCCGAATACACTTATACCCTCAAAAAAGTCCCATATATCTTTTTCTTATCCAAAGACAGATCCTCATATGGACCTGCGATTAGACAACCTAGTTCTTCGACACTCTTTCTACATTCCGCCCAAGCTGATCCAATACCGAATCCCCTATCATCGACGCAACAAAAAGGCAGTATTGAAACCATGATGCATACTTTGCCGCAGCATATGATTGAATTCGTGTTCTTCATGCGGACTACCATGCAAGACCTTTCGCGTAAACAAAATCTGTTAATGGAGATGATCATATCATAACGTTCCATATAATCAATGGCTGCCCTACGAATATCAATATAAACGGTACAAACTTGAAAAAGCGCAATTTCTTCACGACAATCACATTGACGTCATGCTAATGTCGCAAACACATCTTATTGATAAATACATCTTTTAAAAAAGCTGTTTTTTGTTCTACAAAACAAATCATCCAGACGGAAAAGCACTGCTCGGAACAGGTATCCTGATTAGAAACCGTATCAAACACCAACTAGTTACAGCCACATCTATAAACGTATAACAAGGAAGCGACAATCTTACCAGCTATTTTGTATACTGTCATTTTTATGTATCCGAACAATAATTCATGGACTTCTTCAACACCCTAGGGGATCTCCTCATTGCTCAAACTCACCCACTGGGGATCATGCCTCGTTTCACCTAAAGGAGAACAATTGTATAACGCCATCATAAAAGCAAATAGAATGCTTAACTACGTCTCTTCAGGCAACCCGAACAAATTTCCTGACTTGATTGACTTTGCAATTACTAAAAATATCCTTCGAAACCTTCTTAGTGCCGAATTTCTCCTGCACCTATTATCTGCCCACTCGCCAGTCCCTTTAAACCTCAACCTGCTCTAATGCCCTGAGCATTGATTGATTAACATCAAAGAGAACAAACTAGATCAAGTACGGAAAATTTATAAGTTCACACATTGAGCTGAATCGAGAGCTAAGCTTCGATGCCGATATTGAATTTGTAGTAAATACCCGGGAGAGTGTTATCGCTGGAGCTGCTCGCATCTCTGCGCCTCAATTGAAAAATGCACTATGCTGCCCTATGATGACAAACCTAGAAATCAAACGATTTGTAATGCGAACAATATGACGGGAGTGGCAAGTTCGATCAAGCAAAAAATCTCACTGTGAAAAACTCATCCCGGTTTAACCACGCCGCCAAAAACTTTTTCACTTTTAAGAAACATCGCAGGTGGATGGGTGCGATGCGATAAAGAAAGCGCGACCGCATTTGCAACGCACATAAAACATGTGTTCCATTCGAGGTCTTCTACACATTCGTTTGTATTATCAGCGCTAATATACGACAAACAATCACATGAGCCAATCGAGTTTCGACCTAATGAAGTAGCTAAATTCATAAATACAACTGAACCCAAAAAAGGACCCACGATGTGATCTAATAACTTCAAAGATGACTTTTGAACATTCATACTGTGCAGTATGCACTATTTCCCTGTTTTTGAACGCTATCACAAAGTTCGGGTATTTCCTAGAGAAATGGAATAAGTCGATCAAGAATAAGGATACCAAAGGCGGAATAAGATCATTTAGTTTCTTTATCGTAGAGGTCTTTTGTTGTGTCTTGTCTTTATATATATATACTTTATGAGGCCGGAGATGCTTTCTTCTGCCTGTTACAAAAATTTTCGGTTGGGACAAAATTATAATACCCCTTTCTACCCATTGGGTATGCGGGTATCAAAAAAAAAAAATTAATTTTTGTTCTCAAGCAAATATAACTGTTGAGAAATTTAAATTTAACTCTGCCAGGGAGATCTACTCTTCTAAAATAAGTTTTTCGGCGGAAGTACTTAAATCTTTTGCTTCGGTTACTTTTTGGCCCTAACATCTAATTAAAAAAGAGTATGTCGAATCTGAAAAGAATCGGTTCCTGATTGCACTGACTCCTATTACTTATGTCGCTTCATTTTTTTTCCTTTTTTTTTTAATATGTTGCTTTATTTATTCAATCTTCTCGTCATGAGACTAACAATAAGTCTAAAAAACTTTAAGATGAACATAACTAACAGTCACTATTGCCACTGATATGAGTTTTTTGTGGCCCTTATATTTAACGTTGGGTTGGCATATCCATCCGACGCAGACTAGTTCGGCTAAATAGCCGTGTTAAGTCTCTCGCTAGGCTGTTCGGATGGGCATGTAATTTACTGCTAAATTTTTCAATTTGTTGGGCTATTCCATCTCTGACCGGAAGTTTGAATAAATCCCTCTGGATGTTTTTATTACGAACGTATCACGATGCGCCAGTGATAGTTCTCAGGATGTTCGATTGGGCTTTTTGAATGACTTCTACACTGTTACTGGCGTGCCCCCATAATTGGGAACCATAAATCCATATAGGTTTTAAGACGGAGTTCTATAGTAGGACCTTATATTCCAGTCGCAGGGCCAATGTAGACTATAGGCTTTTAGTTTGAGGTATGTTCTATTTGCCTCAATGTGTCTACGCCATGTGTTCAGTTGATATTGGGAGTAAAGTATTATTTATTATTTATTCGTTAATGAAGGGCAGTCTTGTCTGTTAAGGGTAAACGTTACGTGTTTGCATTTCTGCTCATGAACTTTGATTCGCCAGTTACGTAGCCATTTCTTAATATCTACCATATGGAGAGCGAGTTGTGCCGTAGTATGCCGTTGTAATTTTGAGCGGCTTAGTATTGCAGTGTCATCGGCAAATGTAGATAAGCTGTCTCGTTTTTGGTATATCGGCCGTATATAGCAGGTAAAGGGTTGGGCCAAATACAGTACTTTGAGGAACCCCAGCTTCTATGATGTGGTCTTCAGACATAAAAGTGCCGCATCTAACTGAGAACACTCTTTTGTTCAGATACGACTTTAAGTACTTATGGGAGCAGCCCGGGAGTGATGATCTAATTTTATGCATTAGGCCATCTAACCAGACTATGTCAAATGTTTGGGAGACATCGAGAAATATGGCAGTGCAGTACTCTCGCTTTACGAATGCAGTTCAAATTTCAGATGTTATTCGATTGACGTGTTCGATTGTTTCATGTTTCTCTCGAAAACCGAATTGATGTTCCAGAATTATATTATGATATCGCAAATAGGGAATAACAAAGGTGAGCAGATATTTTTCGAACAGTTTTGATATACATGGTAGTAAGCTTATAGGTCTGTATGATGATGGGACTGTATGATCCTTTCTAGGCTTAGGTATCATAATGATTTTTTTTTGTAATACTTTGCTTTTATTTATTGAATCTTCTCATTTTCGAGACTAACAAAAAGTGTATCAAATCTAATACTATAACCTAACTAGCAGTCATGTAGACTGGAACAGTAGAAATGGTAGAAATGGATTTGGGTGGGCAGAGAGGTTTTTATACCCGCCTGCTTTGTGTCGAGCGAAAATGTATGTAGAAGGAAGCACCTCCGACCACATAAGGTATATATATTCTTGATCAGCGTCAACAACCGAGACGATATAGCCATGTCCGTCTGTCCGTCCGTATGAACACCTAGACCTTAGAGACTATAAGAGCTAGAGCAACAACCTTTTTCGGAATAGTGTGTGTAATTATTGCACGCAGATCAAGTTTGTTTTAGATTTTTGCCACGTCCCCTTTCGCCATCGTAAATCTAATAAAATCGAATTACACGCGTCATTTAAAACCTAGAATATTAAATTTTGGTACGCACAATACCAATCACCATCTTAATGATCTCTGCGCATTTGGTTACAATCGGATAAAAAACACAAAAGTTATTAAGAAATTACTTTTATAAGTTACCACGTGCAGCTGCACCTAGTTAATTGCTATGACACTCCGCGACATAATAATGGTGTTCAATAAACCAACTAAAGTGCCGCCAAGCTAATAATTTCGAACAAAAAAAGTTTTGGTATATTATTTTGGTATAATTTTACTATATTTTTTTTAGTAATTTTTTCAGTATATTTTTGAAAAATATAATATTTTGATGGTCAAATTGGGTGGCGGGTATCTCACAGTCAAGCAAACTCGACTGTAGCTTTCTTACTTGTCTCTCTATTATATATATTAATTTTCTGCTCCTCGTCCTCCTACTCCTCCTCCTCCACCGGGACTCATTTTGACGTTTGACCTTTGACCTTTAACCTTTAACCTTTAACCTTTAGCCTTTAGCCTTTAGCCTTTAGCCTTTAGCCTTTAGCCTTTAGCCTTTAGCCTTTAGCCTTTAACCTTTAACCTTTAACCTTTAACCTTTAACCTTTAACCTTTAACCTTTAACCTTTAACCTTTAACCTTTAACCTTTAACCTTTAACCTTTAACCTTTAACCTTTAACCTTTAACCTTTAACCTTTAACCTTTAACCTTTAACCTTTAACCTTTAACCTTTAACCTTTAACCTTTAACCTTTAACCTTTTAACCTTTAACCTCTAACCTTTAACTTTTGACGTTTGACCTTTGACCTTTGACCTTTAACATTTAACCTTTAACCTCTCTATTATATATAATCCTCCTCCTCCTGGAAATGAGATTAGGAGGAGGAGGAGATGGAGGAAATGGGGGAGATGGAGAATATGGAGGAAGAGGAGGAAATGGAAGAGGAGGCGGAAATGGAGGAGGAGGAGCAGGAGATCGAGAAGGAAGGGGAGATGGAGGAAGAGGAGGAGATGGGGGAAGAGGAGGAGATGGAGGAAGAGGAGGAGACGGAGGAAGAGGAGGAGATGGAGGAGGAGGAGATAGAGGAGGCATTAAAATTGAATTGAAAGAAAGTTATAAAATTTTTTATTATATATTATATTATAAAAAGTGACTCTCTATTATGTATAAAAGTAGGCGATGTGTTGAAAATTCAACTCTAGAGCAAGCCGAAAACGTAAATATAATCAGAATGTAATAGAGCTTGAGAGAAAGCGTGTAGAAAATTTAACTGGAGAAAAAGTGCGTGGCAGAAAGCGTGTTGACATATCTCTCTATTATTTATTTATAATTTTTGTTTAGTTATTAATTAAATTATTTATTAATTTTTATTTTATTTATTTGTTTCGCGTGACAGAAAGCGTGTTTTAAAATTTATTTATTTGTCTCTGTTATATATATTACTTGCTCCTCCTCCACCCCTTCCACCGGGAATCATTTTGACCTTCGACCTTTAACCTTTAACCCTTAATCTTTAATCTCTAATCTTTAATCTTTAATCTTGTAAACTTCTTGGTTTTTTCAGTTAAATATCTAATTTTAAATAGTTTATTTCTCTGTTTTTTGAATTTTTCCTCGCAGCTTTTCTTTTTTGCGCGCGCGTTGCCTGGCGTCCCTTATTCAAAAGTGACCAACGCGACTTTATTGCCAAATCCCTTACTTTCTAGTATATACTGACTTAGATGTGAACATCGATTAAGACTTATCGATAGGTTAAAACTACAGTGTTTACATTCGGCCAATCTGACTATAGATCGACCTCGATCTTAAATTTACATCACAATATATCGCTTTTTGATTGTTTACAAAATATTTGTACGTATTAGCTACATAAATTTATCGTTTTATTACACGCATCCATCCATGGCTTTAGTCTCGCTGGTTCGAGGATTCCACTGTATGGGAATTGTGTCAGCTGGCAGCTATCAACATCGGTCACTTCATATCGGTCGTTAGGCAGAACACGATTAATTTTGTATGGCCCTCTATATTTGGGCGCAAACTTTTTACAGGGTCCTGCAGTAACATCGACATTTCGAATTGCAACAAAATCATTAACTTTGTACTGTCTAGGTGCTTTATGCTTCAAAGCATATTGCCTTTCATTTTGTTCTTGCGACTTTATTATACTCTCACTAGCTTCTGCCCTAACAGATTTCAAATCACACGGCTTACAACTATCCAACTTTTCTTCAATATACTCTGATAATTCATCAACTATAGGACCACGTTGCTCGGTACCGAACAGCAATACACTAGGGGCTTTACCAGTACTTTTCTGAACACAATTATTCAAAGCAAACTCTACACGGTTAACAAACTTATACCAATCAGCCTGGTTTAAGGGCTCAGACAGCTTTCCCAACATAGGTGTTAACACTCGATTAATACGTTCAACTTGACCATTTGCTTGTGGAGCGGCCGTAGCGACTTTAATATGTTCGATGTTACGAGCATTCAGAAACTCAGTAAATTCGAATGACGTAAAACATGTTCCTCGATCGGATATTATTCTCCTAGGTCGGCTGTAGTATTCGAAATATTTAACAAGAGAACAATTCACCTCACGGGTACTCGTAGAGTTAACTGGAAATAACTTTACATATTTAGTAAAAGCATCTACTACCACTAGCAAGTGTTTTCTTTTTGAATTGATACTAGGCAATGGTCCCAAATGATCGATGTGGATGGTGTCAAAAGGAATTGGAATCTTTGGTATACTATGAAGTGTTCGATGATGCATACTTCTCGGAACGGAATGTAATATACATGGCAAACAGTTTCGAATATAAGATTCCACCTTCGTTTTCATACAAGGAAACCAATACTTCGCCTTCAGATTACTGACACACTTGTCGACTCCTAGGTGGCCTAGTTTTTCATGGATCACACGAATTAGCTGATCCTGCATATGAATAGGAGCATACATTCGGACCTGACCATTTGCAACATCTTTATAAACGATACCATCTATTAATTCAAAGCCCTCAAGGCTTCCTTTCTCCAATTTATCTCGGATTTCCATTATTATCGGGTCTCTATTTTGTTCGGTTTGCAACAATAAATCGACATCATCGGGTGTGGCGCCCACAATCCCGATCATAC
Source organism: Drosophila pruinosa (assembly GCA_018150935.1). Taxonomy (NCBI): domain Eukaryota; kingdom Metazoa; phylum Arthropoda; class Insecta; order Diptera; family Drosophilidae; genus Drosophila; species Drosophila pruinosa. Next base: position 149,768 of record JAECWR010000034.1, read on the forward strand.
TTTCACAATCCTCCAACAGTTTCTGGGTATTACACGGTTCTAGCGGCTCTAGTGTACTACACGGTTCTAACGGCTCCACGGTAACACACGGTTCTATCAACTTTACGGAATCACACGGTTCTAGTGTACTACACGGTTCTAACGGCTCCACGGTAACACACGGTTCTATCAATTTTACGGAATCACACGGTTCTAAATCAGATTTTTCAGGAACTACACAGGGGTCACAACACTCATCAGCAACAGACTCCAATAGCTCAGTTTGTCGGCTCAAGGCATCTACATGTGCCATGCTGGAACCAGGTCTATGAACGATAGAATAATTATAATTTTCCAACTCCAGGGACCAACGGGCAATACGTGGGTTAATAGCTTTCTTACTCAAGGTTTGCACTAACGAATTACAATCGGTTACAATACGGAACGGTTTATGCTCTAAATACACACGAAATCTTCGTAGCGCATAAATTATCGCCAAGGTTTCGAGCTCAAAACTATGATAACGAGCTTCAGCAGCTGTAGCTTTACGGGAATGGAAAAAGATAGGATGCAACTTGCCATCGGTTTGACGTTGTAAAAGTACCGCGCCAAATCCATGCGAACTGGCATCAGTATGCAATTCAGTTTCGGAATCCGGGTTAAACAAACTCAGGACAGGAGGGCTAGACAAAGCAGTCTTAAGGAAATTGAAAGCCTCTGATTCCAATTTTCCCATTGGAAAGGGCCCACCATTTTTCAATAATTCATTCAAGGGTTTAGCTATTCGTGAGAATGACGGAACAAATTTGCGAAAATAAGAAAATAAGCCTAGGCACGAGTGAAGACTTTTACTATTTAAGGGTTCGGGATATTCTCTAATGACCTTTAAATGTGCATCACTGGGTAAAATACCATCTACACTAACCTTGTATCCCAAATACTCAATTCGCTTTTCCAAAAAAATACTCTTCTTACAATTGATTTCAAGATTATTCTCTACAAGTCGGTCCAACAACTTTGCTAACAGTACCATGTGCTCATCAACAGTTTTTGTTGCAAGAATTATGTCATCCATGTACACATACACCTGATGAGAATGAATCATATCATTCAAAACATTTGAAATAAAGCGTTGGAATACTGCGGGCCCATTCATAAGGCCAAAAGGCATGCGGAGGTATTCGTAATGACCATCGGGTGTTATGAAAGCGGTGTACTTAACAGATTCTGGATCCATACCTATCTGATGAAATCCACTTTTCAAGTCTATAACGGAAAATACGACTTTACTCTCCAAGTATTCCAAACAATCCTCAATCAATGGCGATGGAAAGTTATCACGAATAGTTACTTTGTTCAGTCCGCGGTAATCCACACACATACGGACATCTCCGCTTTTCTTTCTGACTAACACTATAGGAGATGCATAAGGCGATTCGCTAGGTCGGATAATCTTCTGAGCAAGTAACTCATTAACGGTGTCATTAACAATTCTCCTCTCATAATAAGACAACCTTCTAGGGGATGAATGAAATGGCGTCGTATCTTTCAGATGAATGCTCTTTAGACATTTCGGCTGTGCAGACTTATTTATGCTCATGCCAATGTAATGATCCTGTAGGACACTCAAACACCTCGCGGCCATGACACAACCGAACTCGGAACCAACATGCATACCAGCCGAGTCCATTACCGACGAACAAACACTATCCCTATCAGCCAGCCAATTCTCCAACGGTACCTCATCGGCCATGGATGCATGCATATTTACAGATTGTTTGTTTAAATTAGTATAGTGATTAATAGGGTTATCAAAATTATAATTAGATAAATTGTCTAGCAAGGATGCACATATAGATTCATAACTAAAAGATAAACCTTTATTCATTCTTTTCTTTACGAGTTCAATATTCATAATTTTAAGAGCGTCTCTGCCAAGGAGCAGTGCTGTAGGTAGTAACATATCAGGTATAACATAAACTTCAATTTCAAAATATTTTTTATCGTACAAAATAAAACATTTAACTTTTCCAAAAGTGTATATTGATCGGCCTCCAAGGCCACGAAAGGAACTTTTCTTCAAATGAGAATCTTTTCGAAACTGGGGAATTATCGAAACTCCAGCAAAACTTACTAGGCTCCCGGTATCTAATAAAGCCAAAATATTGTGAACAATTATGCATCCTGCTGTACTTTTCATTTTTAAATTTACTGTTTGTGTATACGGCTTATTATTATTAATATTACTTTCTTCCTCGGTTGAAGATAGTCCTATGGCACGGTTAGGGCACTGTCGATATTGATGACCCACTTCGAAACACTTGAAGCATCCTTGATCTGGTCTCTTCGGCTTCGGGCAGTCCTTAGCGGTGTGACCCATCTCCCTGCAGTTGTAGCATCTGATGTCTTTGGACGGGGATGGCTTAGTCCGTATCACCGGATCTGGACGTTTGCGTTCCATACGCACTGTTTGGAATCGCATTAACTTCTCACGTAATTCATCCAAAGTAGAACAGTAGTATAGCGGGTTGGCGGTCTGGTCACCAAGTCCATCGACGATATATTTTACGACATCTATCTCGTCGAAATTACTCTGTTGAGCAATATTACGCATCGCAATAAAATAATGGAGTAGGCTCTCGTCTTTGCCTATTGACCGCTTCTCCAATTGTTTGGCAACTTCCTGAGTTGACTTCTGGTATCCAAACACCTTTATCAAGAGGACTTCCAATTCAGTCCATGTTGACACTTTCTCATACGTTAGGTATTCCTTAGCTGATCCTTGCAACAGTCTGATGCCAAGAGATAAACATTGCTTATCGTCAAGAGAGTATACTGACGCTGATTTCTCCAGTTCTCGAATCCAGGCATGCACAGACAAGTTGTTGTCCCCAGAAAATGGAGGTATCATGGCTTCGATATCCCTCAGATCCAACTTGCTACGTGCTTGTGTAGCACCCAGCTTCGCCTCTGTTTCTACAACGGCGAGCTTAAGCTCTGCAAGTTTTTACGCGCTGCGTAAATTTCAGTGGCTTGTGAAATTTCACGCATCTCTGCCGCAATGCACAATTTGTTGTCTCCACAATCATTCGCCAATTCACCAATTGCTTCGTTGATATGTACTTGCTGACCACATTGACTCAGGATCTCATCATCATCCTTAACAGTCTCATCATCAGCTTCAAAAGTCAATATCGTCTTTGCCGCCATACGTAATTGGTGCAATGACGCAGTAGCGTCTAACGGAACTCCTTTTCCGACTAACAGCTCATGTAGCTCTTCCTTTTCCAACCTCAATATGTCGTTGTATGTGAGCATATTGACTTTATTTGGGCAAACCCCACACCTGATTTGTAAACTTCTTGGTTTTTTCAGTTAAATATCTAATTTTAAATAGTTTATTTCAAATCCAAATCCCTTACTTTCTAGTATATACTGACTTAGATGTGAACATAGATTAAGACTTATCGATAGGTTAAAACTACAGTGTTTACAATCTTTAATCTTTAATCTTTAACCTTTAACCTTTAATCTTTAACCTTTAATCTTTAATCTTTAATCTTTAATCTTTAACCTTTGACCTCTGTATTATATATTATCAAGTAAAAAGTTCGTTCGGATTTTTTTTGATTTTTAAAAGCTGATAACTTTGTGTACATTTGTCCGATTTAAGTCAAATATGCGCCGTTTTGTTCGTACACTTGTTGCCAACGAGATGCTAATGCTTTCAGATGCTTTCATTATACCCCTCTCGTAGAAGACTGCGTCCCTATTGGTAAAAAACTCAGAGAGCCAATTTTCACAGGCCTCTCTTGAGGCCAACTTCTCACCATTAAGCGCGTTCGCCATGGACAGGAAAAGATGGTAATCACTTGGTGCCAGGTCCGGACTATAAGGTGGATGCATTAGGACCTCCCATCCGAGCTCCCGGAGCTTCTGACGAGTCATCAACGAAGTGTGTGTTCTGGCGTTGTCCTGATGAAACACAATTCGGCCTCTGTTGATCAAAGATGGCCTCTTCTGGATGAGTGCTGCCTTCAAGCGGTCTAGTTGTTGGCAGTAGAGGACCGAATCGAGCGTTTGGCCATAGGGGAGCAGCTCGTAGTAGATGATTCCTTGCCAATCCCACCAAACACACAGAAAAACCTTCCTGGTCGTCAATCCTGGCTTGGCCACCGTTTCCGCCGACTCACCGAGTTTCGACCACGAACGTTTGCGCTTGATGTTGTCGTAAGTGACCCATTTTTCATCGCCAGTCACAATCCGCTTCAGAAACGGGTCGATTTTGTTGCGATTCAGCAGCGATTCGCAGATAGAAATTCGGTCCATCATGTTTTTATGCGATAGTTCGTGTGGCACCCATACATCTAGCTTCTTTTTGAATCCAAGGTTATGCAAATGGTTCCAAACGATTTTCTGGCTTATCTTTAGTTCCTCAGCAATTAAATAAGTGCTCACGTGAATGTCTGTTTCCACTATTTCCATGATTTTATCGCAATTTTCGACGACAGGCCTCCCGACACGTGGTGCATCTTTGACAACGAAATTACCAGAACGAAACCTAGCAAACCACTTTTGTGCTACACGTTCGTTTACAGTATCGGGCCCATAAACTGAATTAATTTTTTCAGACGCTTTGGCTGCTTTTTCGCCTTGATCGAAGAAAAATTGTAAAATATAGCGAATTTTATCTTTGCTGGTGTCCATCTTTGACGAGCGCTAGCAACGTACTGAGTCAATTAATCGATAAACTGTCAAAGACAAACTTTTAGCGCAAATAAACACGTTTTCAGCGCCGTATAACACGACATGCGACACGTAACACTAGTACTACGGACAATAACGCCATCTCTTAGATAAAACCCGAACGAACTTTTTACTTGACCTATATAATACTCCTCCTCCGGGAATCATGTTTTCTGCTCCTCCGAGGTAGGAAGATTGATGATTGCCGGAGGAGGAGTAGCAGAAAAAGAGGAAATGGAGCAGTTGCAGGAGGAGGAGGAAATTGAGAAGGAGGAAGAAATGGAGGAAATAGGGAGACGGAAGAGGAGGAGGAAGAGGAGGAGCAAGAGGAGGAGGAAGAGGAGGAGGAAGAGGAAATGGAAGAGGAGGAAATAGGGAGGAGGAGGAGAAGGAGATGGAGGAAATGGGGAAGAGGAGATGGAGGAAATGGGGAGGAGGGAGAGGAGGAGATGGAGGAAATGGAAGAGGAAATGGAAGAGGAGGAGATGGAGGAGGAGGAGGAGGAGGGGGAGATGGAGGAGGAGGAGGAGGAGGGGGAGATGGAGGAGGAGGAGGAGATGGTGGAGGCATTAAAATTGAATTGAAAGAAAGTTATAAAAAATATTGTGTTTGAGGAAGCCTTACACTAAACATTGAGTTTTTATGTAAGCGCAAGTGGAGTGGAGTGAGTGGGAATACGGGGGCGCGGGCGGAAGCTCCGCGTAGCGTAGCGAAGCAGAGGACACCTCGTTTCAGTATATTTTTGAAAAATATAATATTTTTATGGTAAAATTGGGCGGCGGGTATCTCACAGACGAGCAAACTCGACAGTAGCTTTCTTACTTGTTTATTGTAGGACGCTTTTTGCTTGTGTATTTTATCTTTTACTGCGAGAATGCCGAGGTCCCTCTAGATGTTTTGGTTTCGAATATACCATATTGCCCCAGTGATAGTTCGCAGGATCTTTGATATATGTTGACTTTGCTCGCGTTCCTCAAAGCTGGGAGCCATTACGTCTAGATTGGCTTAAGAGTGGAGTTGTAGAGCAGCACCTTGTAATTCGATCGGGCGCTTACAATCGAGTGGAGGCTGCTGGCTTTTAGTTTGAGGTGTAGTTTCTTGCATTTGATTTGTCTACGCCATGCTAGACGTCTGTCGAGATGGATGCCGAGATACATTACCTCATTGACTTGGGGGATCTGCGTGCCAAACACCAAACGCCTCTGAGATGTAAGGTAAATGTTTCGGCTCTGTCTTTGTCGAGAGAGCAGGAGAGCTTAGATTTGAGTGAGCCCTCCACAAGGGATGCTTTGTACTAGTTGGCGAGAGATTTTCAATATATTTCAGTCGTGAATTTTCAGCATCTTGCTTCAGAGCCCGGTTTAGTTTGCGGGTGGCTTCAGAAAGACGTTGCTTTGAGCATGACGATCTGCTGCCTTGCCATGCCCGTCGCAGACGCCTTTTTTCCAGAACCAGCTGTTCAATTTGCAGGCTGGTTTTGAATATTTTAATTTCCACATCCTTCCGTTTTGGTGTTAAGATCCTGGCTGCTGTGACGAGCGGCGATAGACTAGTCGATGTCCGCTTCGATATTTAGTTGAGGAGTTAGCTCAATGTGGGAACTCAAATATTTTCTGTATTTCTTCTAGTTAGTGTTGTGCGACGTTAGCCTATAGGGGTGGTCCGTAATTTCTGGGCCTTGAAGAAGGGTTAACAACAAGGGCGAGTGGTCAGATGAGAGGTCCGGTAGGGCCATGGCAATTAATAGATCGCGTGGGATGTTTTTTGTCACCGCGGAATCAATTAGATTTGGGATTTTTCTGGGGTCTGCAGGCCAATATGTGGGGCTACCAGGAGAAACGTAGTCCAATTTTATTATCTTGGACGTTGAAGTACATCAAGCTCGGGCTTGTAAACGCGCGGACCTAGGCAGACACAACCACCCCCCCATCCGACCGAGGGGCATACCGTGCGAGAACGGAGGTCGCGAACAATTAACACAGACAAAACAACCAAATTGTATTAATAAAAATAATAAAATAATAATAATAATACTATTACTACTAATAATAATAATTAGAACAATTCGTAAATACGAGCTAATGTATGGAAGAGTAATGTTTTAATTTCTAAGGTAGTGTTAGTATTACTAACAAGATTAGAAAATTTATTATAATTTACCCATAAAATACGAAAAGGATTGTGACTGGCATAGTTAGTACTACAACAGGAAAGAGAGAGGAGAAGAAAATTTTTAGTCGTTCTGACCGGAACGGCAAAGCTAATCTGGCTTGTCAACTACAAGGAGTCAATTTCGTCAATGATTAGTCTATGTAGAAAGACTACACCTAGCATAGTCCTACGGTCAGAAAGAGAAGGAAGGTTTAGTAATAAAAGTCTACTAGAATACGAAGGCAATCTAATTGTGGGATTCCAGCTAAGACTACGAAGAGCAAAAAGAAGAAATTGTTTCTGCACTGATTCAAGCCTATCTTGATAAACCCTATACTGGGGAAACCAGATATTAGATCCATACTCCAGAATAAGTCGAACCAGTGAGATGTACAAGTATTTAGTAATGTAGGGATCGTTTAGTTCCTTTGACCAACGTTTAATAAATCCAAGGGCACCCATGGCTCTATTAGAAGAAGACAAAATATGCTTATCAAATTTTAATTTTGAATCAAGAAGGATATCTAAATCAGTTACTGACTCTATTCGCTCAAGTGGAGTATCATTAAGATGATAATTATTTAAATGGAGAATACCCCTAAATAATGTCATAAGTTTACATTTATTGCAATTAAGATTTAATAAATTTATAGCACACCACGATTGAAAACAATCAAGGTCAGGATTGCAATCTGAGGCTATATATGGGATCATTAAAAGTCAGACAAATCTTAACATCATCTGCATACATAAGTATGCGAGAGTATGATATAACGGACGGTAGATCATGAATAATGTAAGAAGCAATGGGCCTAAATGACTTATTGGGGTACACCAGAAGAGACTTGGACAGTCTTGGATACAGAGCCCTTGTAAAATACTCTTTGAATTCTACATGTAAGATATGAAGATATCCACAAAATTAAGTTCTGTGGAAATCCAAGAAGATTAAGCTTATATAATAAGAGACTATGGTTGACAGAATTAAAAGCCTTACTGAAATCAGTGTAAATGACATCCGTTTGCATTTTCGATTGGAACCCTTCAATAAAAATTTCTGAGAATTCTAATAAGTTAGTGGTAGTAGACCTACATTTCACAAACCCATGCTGGTAGGGTGAAATTATAGATTTACAGCAGTGTTGCAGTTGAGAAGTTGTTAGTTTCTCGAATGCTTTGGGAATAGCAGACAACTTAGAGATACCTCTATAGTTTTGAGAGTTCGATATATTTCCTTTTTTTAAGAGAGGAATAATGTAAGACTCTTTCCAAAGATTAGGGAAAGAGCACAACTCTACAAACAATTTAAATAATTTTAAAAGTGGTTTACAAAGTCCCTCAGCACAGAACTCCGTCAGGGCCAGGAGAAAAACTGGTTTACATGACTTAAGTTCACGTAAGAGTAAACTTTCAGAAAGTAAGGGACCAAAAAGACAACTCGCTTGGTTTAATTGATACGGATAAGACTGGGCTCTATAAAAAGTTAATGTGAAATAGGTCGTTTGAAAAAAATCAGCAAACAGATCGGCAATGCCATGATCATTAAAAGTTGTATTTTTATCAAATAATAATGTTGGAAGTGTTGACGTCTTCCGCTTCGAATTGACGAAGTCATAGAAGCGTTTCGGGTCACGCTGGAACGTTAGTCTGCACTTTCTCAAATAATCCTTGTAGCAAAGATTATTTAGCGTGGAGAAATCGAAACGAGCAACAGAGTAGCGAGAAAAATATAAGAGAGAGCCAGTTTCCTTAAATTTTTTATATAGCTTTGATTTCTTATTCCTTAACTTTGTTAATTTTTAAGTAAACTATAACGGTCTATTAGACAATTGTGGAGTACCAAGAGGAACACAAGCATCAAACAGAGAGTTTAATGTAGAATAAAAAATTTCAATTGCCTTATCCAGGTCAATACACGAAGAAGGTTATGACCAGTCAGTACGCGAAAGAAGCAAAAAGAAAGTTTTTTAAAATCGGTCTTCCAAAAACAACGAACTCGCTTCTCCGGTAATGCAGGTGTATCCGAAACACTTGTTGGTAAGTCAACCAACACCTCGAGAGTAGGGTAGTAAGGGTTCCTCAGGTGAGGAAATAGGATTTGATCTGGACACCGTGCAGGTGGGATTCAAAACAAAAATCAGATCAAGCAATCAGATCAATCAGCAGATCAATCAATTAGACAATTTGGTATAGAATTGGTTTGAGACAAAGCTATGTCAAAAAGGCTATCAACAGATATGAGTTGACGAAGGATTCAATACGTTGGACTCACATGACGAAAGTCTCGAAATTCCAGAAATATGAAAATCTCCAAGAACTATTAAGAAATCACGATCAGAAAGCATTTCAGAAATACTATTGATTACAGAAAAATGAGATAAATACAGAGAGTTATCTGAGGCAGGAGGTATATAAGAGCAGGTGATAAAGTTACTAAAACTACAATAAATTAGTTTTACAGCTACAAATTCGATATCTAAATCACTACATAAATCTACGTGCTCAGACGAGATATCATCATCGACAGCGATAAGTACACCACCACGACGCCGCATGCGATCACGTCTATAGACAGAAAATTTGTTAGTAAAGATTTCAGTATTCAGAATATCATGCCTTAACCAAGTTTCAGTAAAGGCAATGTCATGAAAAGGAAAATTTAAGCTATCTAAATAAACATTATTAAGTTTACTACAAAGGCCTCTTACATTTTGATAGCCAAGCAGGAGAGAAGTTAGTTTTTTGAGCTATCAGATGGAGTTTGAGGCTAATGTCGTCAGATGACGTATTAGGGGCAACCCTAGAAACAAAAATTTGTTTCATAGGTGGGACACCTATTATAGTGTTCTGAGCAACTGTAGCAGAAGTCGAGAGAGGAGCATCTGTACTAGCTGGTAGAACGTTAGGTACAGCAGAAGGTTGATCATGTTGAGTTTCTGCAACATTAATAACTACTGCAGGTACCGAGACTGAAACGGGATCAGAACAAATGACATCCATGGGAACAATGTCATTGTCGGCAATCATTGAAGCTGAGGAGTGTCGAGGGTTGGGAGACGTAAATTAGATTATTCGAAACGGACGAGTTGTTGACCAGTTCAGGGACATCAAGTTTGTTTATGCTACTGAACAAACGAGTATTAGCTTTTTTTAAAAGCTTCATACCCATAAACCCAGAGTCCAAAGTTGCGAGTTTTTGAAACCTGCGAATAGATCACCAAAGCCTTGCTTCGTCTGACGTATGAATCCCGCAACATCCCTGCATGACTCACATGTCCATCTTAAACCAGATTTTGAGCCAATTAGGTCGACCATACGGCCGGTGAAGCCAGCGCATTTTGCATGTGAAACATTGTCACAGAGCCAGCAGCAAACGAAACCCATTTTTGCGCTTGCTGGTACACGGCATTTTTTATTATAGCACACAAATATACTGCAGGTTTTTAATGCAAATAAAAATTAAATGAAACCAAAAATTGAAATAAGAATAAAATTTGTGTTAATAACAGGGTATTAGAACGCTGATATCTACTTACAGAAAAACAGCAAGCACAAAATCACAATCGCGGGCGCGACCAAAGCAGAGAAAAGAATAGCCAAAACGGCCAACAACAAAACACAGCACAAAGAGCGCGATATGTAATGATATACCAACAATGTGCTGCAGCAGTTCAAAACAAAACACAAATTTACTGTAATCTCTCACAAACAGAAAATTAGACCTCGCAAATTGTTGATATATTAAAACACCACAATTAATTGTAAATAATTAAATGTTATTACACTGTGACTAAACACACCGACGTATATCACAGGTATTGTTAGTTTGCGCAGGAAGGGTTAAATAACAAATGTTAGTTTGACAGCAAAAAAAAAAAAACACGTCCGAATGCGAATGCGAATACGAGCGAATGCTCACTTTTATAAATGCAAGCAACTGAATCACCATGTTCTGGTTCTGAACAAGGGTTTGCATAGTTGTTTTCATAAATGACATGAGTTCCATCATACTTTGTTGCATGGTGAACATCATAGTTTCCAAATTGCTTTGCGGATGCATTGGGATCTGCTGATCGTTTTCTGAGTCTGGTTGGAGTAGATATTCATGCCTGTTCGTAGTGCTTCTGCGTAGGAGAAGCCCTTAGTGGTATTTAGCGACCGAATGATGATCTGGCTGCCTTGGCTTTTTCAGTTATAATACGCATTTTGCGTATTTTGTTGACGCGTAGCTGTCGCTCGTTGCATGCGACTCTTCAACTCCTTGTTGACCGTATAGCCTCTGTAGTTTGCCGTATGGTTTCCTCCACTGTTGCAACATTTTTTCTTTGTTTGCGGGACAGTTTACGGAGTTGTGGAAGTCTCCGCAGACTACACAGAGTGCCCGAAGTGAACAGTATGTCTTGGTGTATCTATACTCCTGGCAGTTTGTGCATTGTAAAGGGCCGTTGCGTTTTTGTGGATTTTCCACGGTGATCCTTCGATGCTGTAAGATCTGCAGCTTGTAGATCGGGTGCACTTTGTTTTTCTTAAAAGCTTTGCTATCTGGTTCGAGCTCGACCTTGAAGAGTGGTTGCGGGTTTTTATTTCTGTTGATAATGTTGCTGACATTTTTGGCACAGAAGACCTTGGCTTTAATGGCTTCATGAATCTCAGAGGGGGCGACGTCAGGTTCGATTCCTTTTAGTATAACTTGCAGTCCCTTGCTGCTTTTTAGTTGGTAGATTTAGAATTTTTTTTTTGTTTGCTCCAGGTAGTAAGACACAGCTTTGGTTTCGTGTTCCCTGCCCTTAAATAAGCGGAACAACAAATATAAGCGCCCTATTGACTAGGGCGTTAGAGCTTTTTTCCCTTATATAAATAGGTGGGGTCTTTGGTTTCTTTTGGGTCTCCTGCCTCAACTCTACTTGGTTGTTCTCCGCCTCTTCTAAGATGGAAAAACTGTTAGTTTGGTAGTTTGGTCGGCTTTTGTTGGTACGGTTGATCTTTAGTTTATTACCAACAGGTTTAGTGGACTAAGCTTACGCTTAATCTGGATGTAGAGATCCATACCTGTCTGTATAGCCGGGACCGCTTGTTGCTTATCGAAGCTTACGGTTTTTGTTGACATTATATTTTGCTCTGCGGCCGTTGGCACCGAATTCGCGATATTAGTAGTTGGTTTAGTGGTGCTTTTGCTGAGACTGCAGAAATTGTAGCGCTGCTTGTTGTTGGAGCTTCTTCCATCGATGGGGTTTGGCATTGGTAGCTCCATGATGTAGGAGTTGGGGTGAGCAAGAGCTCGCTCTCTTGCTGTCGACGGTCAGTAGAGCCGGGTTTCTCTTTGTTGACATGCTTTCTTCATCGATATCGCGTGTTGAGAAGTAAGAGTAGCAAGCCTTTCTTGGATTTAGGGAGCTTCTACACTCATTTTTTGGATCGCTGCTCATTTTTCGAGCTTATTACGCGTGGCACTTATTAATTTAAGTCAAATATGAACTTGCACTATCATACCATGAATATGATTATGAATATACTCTTCTTTGGCGTTACTTCGCGCAGGCTGCCTGTCAATTGTGATTCACGTAGCTTAGACTTTTGAATTCAAATTCATTAATTTGTGTTTACTTTACTTTAGATTTGTTGTTAATTCTTATTTTTTACCGACAGAAGACGGAGAACACCGACCCACGAAGCCTCGCACTAAAAAACGCGTCGAACTCGTTCATCGGTCTGTTTTGATTTTGAGGTATCATAATGATGATTGACATTTTCCAATTTGATGGGTAGTGATCAATTCTAGTACTTCCATTGAAGAGCTGGCAAATAGTTTGAATAACACAATAAGGAAGTTCGATGATCATCTTCGGGTTTATTAGATCGTAGCCAGGGCTCTTATTAGGATTTCATTCCTTAATGATTTTTGCAATTTCATTTGGTCGAAATTCTATTGGATCATGTCTCGTTTGGTTTTCAACTGTTCGCTCTGGTAAAACTAAATCGTTCGTTGCTGGGTTTGGTTGAAATACGTTTTGACGATGCGCCGCGAAAGTGGTAGCTCTATGTTTGTCGCTCCGAGTCCATTTACCTACAGAATTTCTTATTGGCATAACCGATTTTACCGGTAGGCTTAGAGATGGGTGTGCTCTCCATAGTGGGTATTTTGTGCTAAAAAGTGATAATTGCTCGATGTAACGTCGTTGTGCACATTTCTGTTCGCTGTTTATCTCTTTTCCTTATCTACGAGTAGCGTTTATGAGTCTTTGCTTTGCAAATGGCGATCTATTAGATTGCCATTATGGTTGAAGGCGGTGCTTTTCCAAAACAAGCTGCTCGATTTGAACGTTGGAGATAATTTAGGAGCACCGGCGAGTGATCAGATGATAGGTCCGGGAAGGTTACAGCGGTTGTATGATTATGTGAGATATTTCTTGTAACAGTAAAGTCAATCAAGTCTGGTATCCTTCTGGGGTCAGTTGACCAGTATGTACCCCCAATGCGTCTGCTTGGCATTGTAGTCTCCAGCAGCTATAAAACGATCACCTAGTGTGTTGAAGAACTCTATGAATTGGTCTACGGATATCGTGAAGCGAGGTGGTAACTATACATCAGCGAGTGTTATTTGGCTGTTACTCATTTGTATATTCAGAGATGTGGCTTGCAAATAGTTTGAAGCAAATTTGTTGCGAAAAGTGTGCTTGATGTGTTTTCTAATCCGGACTCCAGTACCACCGTGAGCTTTACCATACGGGTGACTTGTGCCGTAGAAAAAATAATAGTAAAATAATAATAATTATCTGAAACTTGTATCTATTTGTAAGATGTGTTTCAGATGGATCAATGTGTTTGTCGTGGAGAAATTGAGCTATTTCAAGTTTGTGCCGTGAAACGCAGTTGGCATAGAGTTATACATAAGGGAGCCATTGATTATTTTGATTGTTGCGAGATGAGCATCTTAATCAGTAGATTCTGATTACGCATAAGATCTTCCATGGTTGTTCTCATAAACGTCATGAATTCCGTCATGCTTTGCTGCAATTTAAAAATCATTGATTCGATATTGGCTTGTGGCTGTCCTGTTGGCTGATCAGCATTTTCCTTGTTATGTTCTGTGAGAGGTAATTGCATTGTAGGATTTGTATATGTGAGACCTGATTTAAGCGCACTTGCAAATGTTACGTTTCTGTTGGTACTGGTTAACGAAATAGTTTTTGTTGAGGAGTATAGATTAGGTGCATATTTTGAGCGTAATTTTGTGTTATGTGTGCTTAGTGAACGTACTGCAGACACTTTTTGGTGTAGCCGGTTTCTTAGCTCCTTATATACAGGGTAACCTCTGTAGTTTGCCGTGTGGTTACCTCCACAGTTACTACACTTTCTCGAGCTAGAAGTAGCTTTGTTTAATGGATAGTTTACAGAGACCCGAAGCTCTCCACATGCTACACATACAGGGCGAAGGTTACATTAAGTTCTTGTATGACCATATTCTTGGCAATTTGCACACTGTACGGGCTCCTTGATTCTATGGTGTAAGAGATATTGCAGCTTATAAATACGGCGAACCTTGTTTTTTTGTTTTGTTTGGTTCAAGTTCGACCTTAAAAAGAGGTTGTGACTTTTTATCCTTATTAAATTTGTTAATAACTGATTTCGGCTTACAACCTTGTTCTATTAGGGCTTCCGATATTTCCTTAGGATTTAGTTCAGGTTCAATGCCTTTTATAACAATGTGCAGTCCCTTGCTGCTTTTTAGTTGTTTCGTATAAAAGTTTTTCTTGGCATCGTTAAGATATTTGTTAAGCGCTTTGAAATTTTCCTATTTAAATTGCACTTTGCTTTCATGAATGCTGCCTTTGGTGAGGGGAATTATGTGGAAATTGTCTTTCGAATAAGGTCCATTATATTATTTACGAGAGAGCTGGAACTTTTCTTTCTGACGTAAATTGGAGGCGGTTTTGGGGTCTTCCTAATGGCTTTATCGGCCAAAATGGCAAATCGGTTATTATTGTTGGACATATACAATCGGACATATACAGTTGGGTATATACAATTTATTTTTGATTTGTTACCCAATGTGGAATCTTGCGGACTTAATTTTCGCTTAATTTGTATGTAACGATCTATACCAGTCTGTATAGTGGTGGAATTATTTGCTGGGGGCGCGGCACATACTAAAATTGTTTTTGGTGCTTGCTCAGCAGAACTGGCAGTCGGCGTTGATCGAACTGTTAATGTCGTTGGAGTTGACCATAGCCGATCGACGTTTGCAGTATTTTTGGATAGCGAAGAGACAATTGAGAAATACGCGTTGTTCCGTATCGAAGAGAGTCGACGTTCGTCTTGCTCGCGTTGACGTTGCTCGCGGATGTCGTTTTGACTCATTGTTAAATTACGTGGCTTAGATATTTATTAATTTGTTTTAAAATAAAATAGTTGTACAAAGGAGAGAAATTTGAACAAAAATATTTTATTTTATCTCCGACCATACATCGCATTGAGCGTCTTTTCGCTAAATTTATTTATGGTAAATTGTTGTTATTTATTCACTGTTCGGTTGGAATATTTTGTATATTTCGAAGCACAGATATAAAATAAGCATGTCCGCACCCAATATAAAAATTAATTAACGACAAAATTGTCAAACCCTTAGTCTCTGAATACAATAGCCCCCCTTTTGCTAATCTCCAAGAAAACCCATTCCGAATCACAAACAAAAAAGTGGCGACTCTCCACGCGAGGGCGGCTGGAAGCAGATGTCTCTGCTAGAGGTGCTGACTGATTGTAGTCGGGCGAAGATCGTGAATCTATAAAATACCCCAATCCAAAGTGAAACAGCATGCGCTGATGGATGGATGCATGGCCGGGGGGTAGCCCGGTCTCTAGTATGCGGACTCTAAATACCTCTCGCCCTCCAGTTTCATTTAGACTTTCCACGGTATGCGGGCTATGCCGTGGAAGACCTTCCCTTCCCGCCTACTCGTGCGATCTTTAATCATGGATCAAAATTTCAAAATAGATAAGTCTGATAAGGCTTTAAAAGTATCATCCCTGGGCGATGCCTTCACGGCTGACCCCTACACCAGCACTGCAGCCAGTGGGCTGCTGGCTTCCACCCCCAATAGTACGGGTCTCGACTCTAGTATTCTTGGTTACCCGGATAGGCCACGAACTCCCTTGGACACAGGGTTCGCTAGTGCTGAACTTCCGTCCAGTAGCGGTTCAGGACGACAACAACCCGTCGAGGTATTGTCCTCGGACGAATCAGCTTTGCTGACGACGCTTCCATGGCCTCTCAGAGGTCAGGCCTTACGGAAGCAGGCTCTCAGATCCAGTTGCTGCTGCTGGAATCTAAGGACGCTTTTATTAAACTGAAGAGCCACGAGAAGAAGCTTTTTAAAGCTGTACTCGCAAAGAGTTCTAACAGAGAGGAGGCTGGGCTATCGCCACTGCGCCCCCCGTTAACAACAAGGCTAAACGAATGCGCGTTGACGATACCATCGTCGAGCCCACTAGCTCTTCAAAGAGGCCAAAAAAGACTCATAAGGAGTTCATGAAACCACTCTTCAGCCAAGTGGTTAGCAGCGTGAAATTGGGCTTCACTTCGGCTGATTCAACCAAACCCCTCTCAGCGCAGCAGTTGGCTTCGTTGAAATCCAGTTTATTAAAGGCGGTGCTGTTGCACTCTACACCAAATGTTAGTCCAGGTTTCGAGGGCTGTATACCCCGAAATGAGTGGCTGCTTCTGGTGTGCGAGGATAGCAGCACTGCCAATTGGGTCAGGGGAGCTGTTGGACACATCAGGTCCATAAGAGCCCTTGACGTCAAATTGCTGGAGGAAACGGAGTTTCCCAAGGCTCACCTCATTAGAGGTTACT
This sequence comes from Drosophila pruinosa, assembly GCA_018150935.1. Lineage (NCBI taxonomy): Eukaryota > Metazoa > Arthropoda > Insecta > Diptera > Drosophilidae > Drosophila > Drosophila pruinosa. The sequence continues at coordinate 166,495 of JAECWR010000034.1, forward strand.
TTCCCAGTAGTGCTGAGCTTACTCCTGCAACCATTCCTGGAGTACATTGGGCTCCAGAACGCCAGCAGCTTCTCCACGAAGCTGTGGCGGGTGGTGCAGCACAGCCTGAACGGCACAACGACTCACCTCGCAATGTTGGTTGACGAGGAGTCGTACAGGGCTCTGACGGAGTGCCAAGGGAGGGTGAAATTCTGCTTTGGCAGGGTCAAATTGATCCTAAAGAATTCAGCTCCCAAAGCCTCCTCCACCACCCCAGCTCCATCCCAATCCTCACCTGCTCCCTCTCCTGCCAGTGCCCCTCCGGCAGCGGCGCCAGTGGTTCTCTAAGAGACGTCAGCATTGGCTGACCCTGTGGCCTCCACGAGCGCTGCGGCCGGATCAGTAATTAAGGTTTCTTTCCCCACCCCACTGGCCATCGTGGTCACGGCCGAACCTGCACCACGCTAGAGCAGCGTCGGCCACACTGTGGGTCGTCTGTGATGATCAAATCAACCTGGCTCTCGTCCAAGAACCATGGTTGATCGATGGCCATATACGTGGACTATCATGTGGATCATGTAAGTTGTTATATGACCGTATGGGAGGTGCCCCTCGCACTGCTATACTTTTGGATAACATTGTAAGACATTTCCTATTAACCAACTTCATCCACAAAGACCTGGTAGCAACGGCTATTGAGGTAGCCACTGCAGACGGTGTCCGGGAAGTTGTGATCGCCTCTACATACTTCCCGGGCGATGTGGATGATGTACCCCCAGCAAAGGTCCAGCGACTGGTTGATTCCGTCGCCGCAACAATAAGCCGCTCGTGATTGGCTGTGATGCTAATGCACATCACACGATCTGGGGGAGCAGCGACATCAACAAACGTGGTGAGTCCCTCTTAGACTACTTATTGTGTTGTCAATTAGATGTAGCTAACATGGGGTGCAAACCCACTTTTATTAATGCTATTAGGGAAGAGGTTTTAGATCTCACCCTAATCAGCAACTCGATAGCGAGTTCGCTTGTTAACTGGCGGGTTACAGACGAAGCCACTTTGTCAGACCATCAGCACATCCGGTTTGACCTTCCTGGAAAAGTCGAAATTCGCCAAAACTCCTTCTGTCCGAAATAGATAAATTGGGAGCTCTTTAAAGCCTCTGTAGCTTTCAAAGCAGACCTATTGGACAGCAATCCTAACTCTATCAGTGAGATAGAACTTGCTGCCAATCTGCTCCTAGATGTGCTTATCTCATCCTTCGAAGACAGCTCAGTACAGAAGACCCTAAGGGACAATCTGAAAATTCCGTGGTGGAATGGAAAAACTGGCTGTACTTAGAAGGAGGGTTAGAAGCCTTTTTAATAAGGCTAAATCTAACCGTGCTAGTTGGGACCTCTATAGGGACGCTCTTACCAACTACAACAAAAGCATTAGACGAGCTAAACGCGATACATGGCGCAGCTACTGTGGTAGCTTAGAATCGTTGCCAGAGGCAGCGAACCTTCATAAAGTATTGGCTAAAGAGTCGTCTAATGGAATAGGGCTTCTTAAAAGAGCAGATGTCTCTCTCACTCAAAGTCGCAGGGAAACACTTGATCTTCTACTGCAAGTCCACTTCCCGGGTTCTGTGGCGAATCCAGATCTCTCCGGTCGCGATGACGCCACTTTGTCACCGGACTCACGCGGATTCAGCCTATCTGGATCCATCTTCGACCCCGAAAAGGTCAAATGGGCTGTAGATTCTTTTGCTTCTTTCAAAGACCCAGGGGGTGACAAAATCCTCCCAGCCCTTATTCAAAACAGCATGGCTCATATTCTTGATCCACTGGTCGGCCTTCATAGAGCTAGTTTTACTTGGGGATACATACCCATCTCTTGGAGGAGAGTAAATGTGGTATTCATACCCAAGCAAGGGAATTGTCCGCTTGACCAGCCTACGGCCTATCGGCCGATCAGTCTTACCTCCTTTCTGCTTAAGACGGCGGAAAGGCTCATAGATATGCACATTCGGTTCTCTCTACAGACGTCGACACCTCTGCATCCCACGCAGTTTGCGTACATAGCCGGCAGATCGACGGAGGTCGCTCTTCACAGATTGGTGGGAAAAATTGAAAGAACCTTCGTATCGAAGAACATTGCTTTATGGTCTTTTCTGGATATAGAAGGTGCTTTTGCTAATACCGGCTACGGGTCAATCTCTACTGCTCCAGAACGTAGAGGAACTGACCGTCCCTTGATCCGGTGGATTGAAGTTATGCTCAAACACCGGATAATCACACGCGCAGATGTTGGTCTTAGCATCAATCCACAAAAAGCTATTATAGTTCCATTCACTAGGCGCTATTCCGCTGATATTGGTCAACTTTATATCATCGGATCCCCTGTGGGGCTATCCAACGAGGTCAAATATCTAGGGGTAAGCCTCGATAAAAGATTAAATTGGAACTCCCACCTCAGCAATACCCTCACAAAGGCGACCCATGCCACGTGGGCCTGCAGGAGATTCTTTGGCAGAATCTGGGGTCTTAAATCCTGCACCATCCGGTGGCTTTTTGCCATGATGGTCAGATCGATCGTCCCCTATACTGCTATGGTGTGGTGGCCAAAGGTTACGCAGGTCACTGCCATCAGCAATAAATTACACAGGCTGCTGTGCCTCTCACTGACAGGTGCACTTCGCACCTGTCCCACCGCAGCAATGGAATCGATACTGAATCTGACTTCGCTGCATATCCAAATTAAAGAAGTCGCTGCTATGCGCCTTCTTAGAATCAAGCTCCAATCAGGGCTTCTAGCTATCGATCATGCTAGCCTGATCAAAAACATTCCTGGCATAGATATCTGCACTACGACTAAGGAACTTTTCTTTGGTGCTAAATTCAGAACCCTCATCCCGGACCGGAAGGACTGGGACACTGGCAACCCCATCAGCGACCCCTACGGTATTCATTGGTACACCGACGGGTCAAAAACTGATCAGGGGGTTGGATCTGGGATCTTTGGACCCAATTCCAAAATCTCAATTGCTATGGGCAAATGGCCCACAGTCTTCCAATCTGAGGTTCATGCCATCGAGTTCTACTGCAGTCTGATCCTAGAGAAGGGGATTAGAGGAATGAACATCTACATCTTCTCTGACAGTCAAGCCGACATCTTAGCCCTCTCCTCCAAAAGAGTAAGCTCTCGACTGGTGGCCGATTGCTGGAACTGCCTCCAGAGACGGTCTCTTACTAACAACGTCACCCTTCTATGGGTACCTGGACACTCTGGTATCCAGGGCAATGAGCTGGCGGACGAACTTGCGAGGGCCGGTTCGTCAGCTACTTTCTCCGGCCCTGAGCCCTTCTGTGGCATGGGTTGGTCAGCCATCTCAGCTATTGTTAAAACCTGGGCTGTTAGGTTGACTGATCGCTACTGGTCAGTCCAACCAGGGCTGCGGCAAGCCAAGGAGCTTATCAATACCGTGGTCGAACGGAAAACCAGCTTACTTTCTAGGAGGGATCTTCACCTCCTCGTTGGGTTTCTTAGTGGCCATCATACGGCAAGCTATCACCTCACCAAAATGCGTCTGTCTTCTGATGCTGAGTGCAGACTCTGCAAAGAGGACGATGAGACAATCAGACACATTCTGTGCGATTGTCCAGCCTTGGGATGGACTAGGAGGAAATATCTGCACGTGGATACCGCAGGACCCGAGCATATTGTGCGTTCCTCGACGAATGATCTGCTCTGCTTCATTAGGGAAGCAGAGCATCTTTTGTCTAGCTAGGGAGAGCCTATAGGCATAACAGACCTCCATGGTCGCAGTGCCTCGCACCTTCTGTGTTGGGAGACTCCCTTTCACTAATAATAATAATAATATCCGTTTGCACGGCTCGCGCGTGTGGTTATTAAATGTAATTCTATTTTGTTTGACGAACAAATCTCGCGGAATGCACTGCTGGCGAAACTTCCACCTTGGTCAGCAATTATCCGTCTCTAAACTCATTGTAAGATAGAGGTAGACAAACTTCGTAAGTCTATGTGTACATATTCAATTATGGCGTTTTTGCCAATAAGCTTGCCATTCATGTATATATGAAGAGTATGCCAGGGTATCTGAACTTTGGGAATGGCATGTATTTCCATTTGCACCTTCCCGGGAAGGGCTTGGAGATTTTACAAGTAATACATTCGTCTTCAAATTTCCTTGTGTATCTTAAATGTTGCCAAACCAATATATCTCATATACTTTATATAAAGTTTTCTGTCATCCAAGATGCATTATTGACTTATAGACATGATTTAACATCTGAGGAATTGACAGGCAAACATTGAGTTTTGCCATTCCTTTGTATTTTACGATGCAATAACGCGCTTTTTATTTCATGTGTTCTTGTCTTGTATTTTTGCATCTCACCACTATTCAAAATCAATCAATTATCGCTTATTTCTGCTAAGTCAATACGAATCTCAGTCGAATTAGTAATGAGATTTGATTTCTTTGGTATTGGGCTTCTGGATATACAGTCATCAAGTGCCTATTCACTTTTGTATAGTGAAATCAAATGATTGTAGATAAACCCACCACCGATGTACCCTAGGTGTTAGATCAGTTTATGCTTGACTTGCTTTTAATGAGTTGCACTCTATGTGTAGTGCAAATTTTTGGCCTTGTGGTAATCTCGGAAATATTTTACTGAGTTTCTAACTCATAAGAGTGATATTTGGACTCCGCTACTGTTGTACATTTGCTGCCGTACTTAAACATCCTACATTTGCCATTGATAACTTATATAAGCATTGCACTATAGCCGATGGCACTCGCACACGTATGCAATTGAATGGAGAATTGAGGAACAACAATGCTCAAAACAAATCGACTGGACAATACCTCGGTGATCATTTGACGAATTTGCTCATGCTCATCATATTATTAAGCTTAGAAGTCAAGTGATAAAGTTATTCGGGAAGTCGTGGTACAAATTGCCTAAAGTATAATGCTAGTCTATGAATTATCTCAACTGGACAATTGAGATTGGTTGCGGTAAAGCAGCCAAAAGTTGAATCTTTCTAGGAATTCAGGTACTCTATTTCGGTCTGGAGAAATTAAAATTTTTTTGTATTAAAAGAGAATTTTGCATTTGATAGCACAGCTTTCCTCCTTTGATCCAGCAACAATCAGCACGTCATCAAGATAGACTACATCATAAGAATATGCTGGAAAACTGAGGAGGTTTTTTTTCAGTCCAAATGGCCTAGAAAGGTATTCGTACTGGCGTTGAAACCCCCCTGGCTATGTCTAGATTTGAGAAATATTGAAAATCGAACATAAAATATAAAAATGTGTAATAATTTAATAATAATAATAAAAATTGTAATTATAATGTAATAATATAATTACTATTAGTTTAATAATAATAATTTAATCTATAGTTACTTCAAAACTTTGATGTAATATTTCAAGGCCAATCATTATTTCGTATTTTAATTTATTGTCATTATCAACGTGAAATAGTGCCTCTAGATTAAATTGAGATATTTGTATCCTTTCTAAGATTTGTCGATTACTCTTAACATTATTATTTCGTATTTTTTTAACGATTACCACATTATTGTATCACTTTCTTGACATGAAATTGTATAGCTTATCTTTTAGTAGTAAGTATTCGACCCCTCAGTCAAAAAAGAATTGATTAGAATTAATACGCCATTCTGATATATAATCCACTGGTATCCCACTACTGAGCAGAAGTCCACTCGCTTTACGCCTCTTTCTTTGAGCTTTTGCGTTAGTACATGCAGATACAAAATGACCAAAGATACCACACTTCTAGTATGTCACTCCTGTTTGGACGCGTCCAATCAATGGTTTGGCATCGGATAACTTCGGCTTTGGGCGAGGCACTGCGACCATGGTGATCTTTTATGCCTGCAAAGCTCTCCCTATCTAGACAAAAGTTGATCTGCTTTCGTGATGAAGCAAAGCAAATCTTTCGTCGAGGAAAGCAAGATATGATCGGGATCTGCGGTATCCACGTGCAGATGATTCCACCTAGTCCACACCAACTCTGGAAAACCGCGCAGAATATGTCTGGTTATCTCATAGACTTCTATGCAGAGTATACACTCTGCATCACAATAAAGACCCATTTTAGTGAGGTGATAGTTCACCGTGTGGCGGCCACTGAGATAGCCAACTGGGAGGTGAAGATTCCTCCTGGATAGTAAGCCAGTTCTTCGGTCGACTACGGGATTAATAAGCTCCTTGGCTTGCCGCATCCCTGGTTGGACCGACCAGTAGCGATCAGTCAACCTAACAGCCCAGGTTTTCACAATGGCTGAGATGGTTGACCAACCCATGCCACAGAAGGGCTCAGACCCGGAAAAAGTAGCTGACGAACCGGCCCTCGCAAGTTCGTCCGCCAGCTCATTGCCCTGGATACCAGAGTGTCCATGTACCCACAGAAGGGTAACGTTATTAATAAGAGACAGTCTCTGGAGGCAGCTCCAGCAATCGGCCACCAGTTGAGAGCTTACTCCTTTAGAAGAGAGGGCTAAGATGGCGGCTTGACTGTCAGAGAAGATGTAGATGTTCACTCCTCTAATCCCCTTCTCTAGGATCAGATGGCAGCAGAACTCGATGGCATTTGCTCATAGCAATTGAGGTTTTTGATTTCGGTCCATAGCTTCCAGCTTCAACCCTCTGATCAGTCTTTGACGCATCGGTATACCAGTGGATACCGTGGAGGTCTCTGATGGGGTTGCCAGTGTACCAGTCCTTCCGGTCCGGGATGAGGGTCTGAATTCACCACCAAAGAAAAGTTCCTGTGTCAGAACATCTGATCTAGTGCAGATATCTATGCCAGGAATGTCGTTGATCAGGCTAGCATGTCCTGATTCAGTAGCTAGAAGCCCTGATTGGAGCTTGATTCTAAGAAGGCTCATAGCAGCGACTTCTTTAATTTGGATATGCAGCGGAGTCAGATTCAGTATCGATTCCATTGCTGCGGTGGGACAGGTGCGAAGTGCACCTGTCAGTGAGAGGCACAGCAGCCTGTGCAATTTATTGCATTTGTTGATGGCAGTGACCAGCGAAACCTTTGGCCACCACACAATAGCAGCGTAGGTGACGATGGGTTTTACCATCATTTCAAAAAGCCACCGGATGGTGCAGGATTTAAGACCCTAGATTCCACACATGGCCCACATGGCATGGGTCACCTTAATGAGGGTGTTGCTGAGGTGGGAATTCCCATTTAGTCGTCAATAGAGGGGTACACCCAGATATTTGACTTCGTTGGATAGCCCCACTCGGGAGTCGCTAATATATAATTGAGCAATGTCAACGGAATAGCGCCTAGTGAAGGGAACTATAATTGCCTTTTGTGGATTGATGCTAAGAGCAACGTCTACGCACCATCTCCTTACCGTCTTCAAAGATGATTGCATCAAATCTGTCACGGTGCTGGTATAGTTCCTGGTCACTATTAGAGCCAGGTCATCAGCATAGCCGATCGCTTCAACGCCCTGCTCGGAGAGTAAGACTAGTAGTTCGTCAACTACTAGGGACCAGAGTAGGTGGGATAGAACCTCTCCCTGGGGACAACCTCTGACTGCATTAATGTATGCATTCCTGCAGTACATGGTGGAAGTGATTATTCGGTGTTTAAGCAGAGCACCAATCCACCGGATCAAGGAATGGGCAATTCGTCTGCGCACTAGAGCAGTAGAGATGAACCCGTATCCGGTATTAACAAAATCACCTTCTATATCCAGAAAAGAGCATATAGCAATGTTCTTAGATACGAAAGCTCTCTTAATTTTTCCCACTAACCTGTTTAGAGCGACCTCCGTCGATCTGCCGGCTACGTACGCAAACTGCGTGGGATGCAGAGGTGCTTCAGAGAGCACCGAATGTGCATATCTATAAGCCTTTCCGCCGTCTTAAGCAGAAAGAAAGTAAGACTGATCGGCCGATAGGACTTATGCTGGTCAAGCGGATGATTACGTTGCTTGGGAATGAATACCACATTAACTCTCCTCCAAGAGCTGGGTACAGTGGAGCAAAATTATGAGCCGAAATTATAGACCTTTTCGGGGTCGAAAATGGAGTCAGATAAGCAGAATCCGAATGAGTCCGGTGACAAAACGGCGCCATCGCAAATGGAGAGATCTGGGTTCACCACAGAACCTGGGAAGTGGACTTGTTGCAAAAGATCAAGTGTTTGCCTACGATCTTGAGTGAAAGAGCAAACTGCTCTTTTGAGAAGCCCTATCCCATTAGACTACCTTTGGCCAATACTTTATGGAGTCTCGCTACCTCTGGCAAGCAATTCTATACTACCACACTAACTGCACCATATGTTGCGTTTATCTCGTGAAATGCTTTTGATGTAGTTGGTTAGATTTAGCCTTATTAAATAGGCTTCTAACCTTCCTTCTTAGTACAGCCAGTTCCTCATTCCACCATAGAATTTTACGGTTGACCTTTAGGAACTTCCAGGCTGAACTGTAATCGGAGGATGAAATAAGAACATCTTGGAGCAGATTGGCAGCAAGTTCTATCTTACTGATAGACTTAGGATTGCTAACCAATAAGTCTGCTTTGAAAGCTACAGAAGCTTTAAAAAGCTCCCAATTTGTCTTTTTGGGACAGAAGGAGTTTTGGCGAATTTCGACTTAGCCACGAAAGTCAAACCTGATGTGCTGATAGTCTGACAAAGTGGCTTAGTCTGTGACCCGCCAATTAAAAAGCGAACTCGCAATTGAGTTGCTGATTAGGATGAGAATTAAAACCTTTTCCCTAATAGCACTAATAAAAGTGGGTTTGCACCCCATGTTAGCTACATCGAATTGACAACACAATAAGTAGTCTAAGAGGGACTCACCACGTTTGTTGATGTCGCTGCTCCCCCAGATCGTGTGATGTGCATTAGCATCACAGCCAATCACGAGCGGCTTATTGTTGCGGCGACGGAATCAACCAGTCGCTGGACCTTTGCTGGGGGTACATCATCCACATCGCCCGGGAAGTATGTAGAGGCGATCACAACTTCCCGTACACCGTCTGCAGTGGCTACTTCAATAGCCCTTGCCACCAGGTCTCTGAGTATGAAGTTGGTTAATAGGAAATGTCTTACAATGTTATCCAAAAGTATAGCAGTGCGAGGGGCATCTCCCATACGGTCATATAACAACTTACCTGATCCACATGATAGTCCACGTATATGGCCACGATTAACCATGGTTTTTGGACAAGAGCCAGGTTGATTTCATAATCACAGATGACCCTGCACAGTGTGGCCGACTCTCTTCTAACGTGGTGCAGGCTCGCCTTAATTGCGCTCATTCTCCTTTGCGGGTGGGTTGCGGACCGAGGCGTCAGCAGGGGGCCTGGTGTGGCACCCCTGGCGGTTGACTGACGGTGACCTCTACCAGTCCCAGGCCTAGTTGGGCACTTCGCCGCTTTGCAGGCCGTGACCACGATGGCCGGTGGATTAGGCGAAGGGTTCTAAGGTGCCTTTGCGTCTGCAGGGTTGGTAAAGGCTACAGGGTCAGCCAATGCTGATGCTCCGGTGGGGCCCATGGGCGCCGTTGCCGAAGGGGGACCTGGCTGGAGAGGGAACGGGTGGGGAAGGGGATGGAGCAGGGGTGGCGGAGAAGACTTTGGGAGCTGAATTCTTTAGGATCATTTTGACCCTGGCTGAGCAGAATTTCACTCTCCCTTGGCACTCCGTCAGAGGCCTGTACGACTCCCCGTCAACCATCACTGCGGAGTGAGTCGTGGTGTCGTTCAGGCTATGTTGTACAATTCGTCACAGCTTCGGTGAGAAGCTTCTGGCGTTCTGGAACCCAATGTATTCCACGATAGTGGCGCTACTAGGGAAGCGTCAGTCGAAGTGAAGCCCAATTTCACGCTGCTTTCCACTTGGCTGTAGAGTGGCTCCGTGGACTCCTTATGAGTTTTTATTGGGTCTGTTTGATGGTATCGTCAGCGCTCGTCCGTTTTGCCTTGGCATGAACGGGGGGCGCAGTGGCAATAGCGAAAGCTTCCGCTCGGCTCGAACCCTTTGCAAGTCCACCGCAGCAACTGGTTCACGGAGCCTGCTTCCGTATGGCCTGACCTCTGAGATGTCACAGAAGGGTCGTCAGCAAAGCTGATTCGGTCGCAGTCAACTTCCGACAACTTCAAAGTCAAACTTTTCAAGATGCGTTTTTTATCTTTTGATTCTATGGCTGCCATTCCAACTACTTGATGCCACTTCCAACTAATAAGTAAAGGGTTGATGGACAGTGAAGATTTTTACTTTGGATCTACCGGTTTCTTAGTTTCCACACTATGGATATGCTTTTTTCCTCATAAGCCGCGATATTTTTCTCTGCATTTGAGAGCGTTTTAAAAATGAACTATATGGGTTGATCGTTCTGCGCAAGGATTCGCCAATTGAACCTCTGATAACGTGAAAATATTTATTAAATGCAGGTTGTTATATAATATCTTTACTTAATATTAATAAACTCTTCAATTTTTTAATTGCCTGTTGACTGTTTTTGTCAAAGAAACATTCTTACTGACATGTCCATCTCCGCCTTTCAGCATAAAAGTCAAAGGCCTAGCAAACTTTGCATAATTTCTAATACATCGCTATAATAGCCAAAAGTAAAAATTAACATTGTGGTTTCTGATTTGTATATCTAGGATTAGGAATAATATTTGGCTAATGCGTACCCCTACTTATGCGACAACGAGAATGATTGCATCAGTCAATTTAGTTTCACATTGTGCTTTTTTATCATAGTCTCCTATTTGATATAATTTCAGTATAATAGAAGTAAGATGAAGAGGACGAGAGCAATACTTTTAAGTATATATATATTCTCGTCGTCGAGAGTTGTCATAATTATTATCGTATTATCTTAAGAACAAGAAGTGGTCAAATTTATTATTTTATTAATTACAGTTGTTACGAACTAAACATATGAAATGAATCCATAAATTAAAATGTTAATTTTGTCATTTCCTTCAAATTTTGGGGGCTTCTCTTAATAGCTACTATTTCTCCTATTTTATAATTATTTTCAAATTTTCTTTTTTCATTGAACGTATTTCTATTCTCTTGCTAAATCTTTTCTATATTATCCTGAGCTTTCTTTCTTACTTAATTTCTTTCCACCGTGAGTTCATAGCAGTTTTCTTAGGTCATCGTCTTTTCTGCGCATGTTGACTCCCGCTAAAATCTGAAAAGGTGAAAATGTTGTCGTTCTTGGTGGCATGTTATTAAAAATTTGTTGAATTTTCCCAACGTGTCCGAACAATTAGAAGGGTTTCTATGAAATAGTTTACCTAACATTGGAATAACTTTATGGGCTCTTTCCTTTTGTCCGTTGTCTCTAGGCATACCCATCGTTATATGCAGCAACTGAATCCCTTGGTCAGAACAATAATCTCTGAATGTAGTAGACGTGAACGCTGTGAATCTGTCGTTAATAATACGTCAAGAGTTTCCGAAAATAGCAGCTTGTTACGACCAACCAAGCGAACTTTGCAAACCCGTCTAGAACAGCTAAGATGTGGTTGTATTTCTTTCTCTGAGATCCTACGTGGTCAATGTGACAAGTGCCAAGAGGCTCCTGAGCCTTGTCGATTGGTGCCAACATACCTTCCTTCTTGCCTCGCTTAGATTGTATAATTATACTCTCTATTCAACACTTTTATCTTCTTTTTGTTGACTGTTTTGCATTTAATATGGCTTTTCAATTAATTCTTTCGTTTTCTTGGCTCCAAAATGTCCATCTCAATGCACTATACCTATAATTATACCGTCATATATATATAATTTTATAATTATAGCGTCAACAGCCGAGACGATATAGCCATGTCCATCTGTCTGTCCGTATGAACACCTAGATCTCAGAGACTATAAGAGATAGAGCAACAAATTTTTCGCGACAGTGTGTCTTATTGTTGCACGCAGATCAAGTTTGTTTTAGACTTTCCACCTTCGCCCTCGTAAATCGAAAAAAAAAGAATTTCAAGCAATTTTTTAAGGCTAGAATATTCAATTTTGGCACGCACAATACACATCATCATCATAATGATCTCTTAAAAGTTGGTTACAATCGGATAAAAAATAGAGAAGTTATTAAAGAATTACTTTTATAAGGCGTAATCATGTGCAGCTGCACCAGGTTAGTTGCTATGTCACTCCGTGATAAATAATAATGGTGTTCAATAAACCTACTTAAGAGCCGCCAAGCTAATAATTTCGAAGAAAGAAAATTTTGGTATATTATTTTGGTATAATTTTAGTATATTTTTTTAACTTTATTTTCCAGTATATTTTTAAAAAATATAATATTTCGATGGTAAAATTGGGTGGCGGGTATCTCACAGTCGAGCAAACTCGACAGTAGCTTTCTTACTTGTTTCTTCATAAAAGCTACACCTTACGTGCTAAACATAATATTAACGTGCTTTTAAACATAGTTTCCGATATTGGCGCCATACTCCAACTCATCCTGTTTTACTACGTGGAATGTTACAGCAAAGTTCAAATCACAACTTCCAATTATCACCAAAGTACCTTTTCCAATGCTTCTAAGATGCTTTATTTCGTTTCGAAGCTCGAGACCCCTAAACTTCTTAAATATCGCGTGTCTCATTAAGCATAGGCCACACCCAGAGTCAATCATTGCAGCAAATGAAATATCCAAGGCGACAATAGTTTTGTAAATCATCCTTTCTCTTGGCGATGTGGCTTCGAGAACATTAGCAGACTCACCTTTTTCCTCTACCTTGTCTTTTTCTCGGTACTGTAGAGTATTCAAATACCTACATTATCATGTTCTATGAATACCTAATAAACGAGCGCATATTGGCGACTCAAGATGTACATGTACATAAATACATGTGCATCATTACATAAAGAACAATGAGCGCAATATAAGCGACTCATAGCATGAGTAACAATGTACATATATATATTGTACATATATATACATTGGGGAACATATATATATTGTACATATATATACATTGAAGTGCCTTCTGCACAACTCATGCCCTAAATCGATGAATGTGAATATATATACATAAGCGCAACAACATTGTCGTTGCATAAATATACAACGGCAATGTCGCAAATAAAGTAACTTGAGCCTGCGCTTCAAATCTTCCGCTTGAAGGCAGCGTACATACATACGGATGTACATGCATGCATAACTGCAGTTATGCTGACCGCGCGTTTCCCAATGCAGCGCTAGCCCACTTATGAATATATACACATATTCATAGATGAACATTCCCCTTAGTACATAAGTACATAATTACAAACATAAGTGTTAGATATAAGAATCAGAGCTTGCACGCTCACAGTTTTGAACTTTAATAAAACATTCGGAAAAAGACAATCAATCGGCACAGATGTGCCTCGTTCCTGTATATATTATACTTAAATCGTTGGGGCAACATAACAGTACATTGTTCTGTAAAGGACACCTTTGTTTATCTTGTTGTCAGAAATTCCGTCAATAAAATATAATATAACTTTCCTCTTCTAATTTGATTGGCTGGCCTATTTCCATTCAGCTATACAAAAATTCCACGCAGGCTTCGCTCGCTGCTTAATCTCAACATTCTACGAATTTCGGCTGAATATAGCTCTTCCAAATTCTAGTTCGGTTTTCAATTTTGACCATCCCAGTACATCTGATAAACTCCTTCTTTAAACTCATTCAACCACTGAAAATTACCAAATGCTATCTTTGACATCTCTCAAAGTAAATTGCGAATTACTGGAGCCATTGGATGCTTTATAATACTCGTTACATGAACTTACTGATCTAACTTCATTTGCTACATCATCGGCTACCTCTATTTCGTCAGCAGCAGTCAGCCCATAATAATCAAGAAGACGATCTTGCATGCTCTTTCTACCATCAGTATTCAACGATAATTGACTTAGCCTGGCCTTCAAGGAGGGCACGGTCAATACTAAAATGGATCTCGTATCCATTATTCTACCTCAAGTAGTGGTTTACAAAATAGTAAAATAGTGCGTTAAATATTAAAATTAAGCTTAAAATTAGGTTAGATATGGCACTGCTCTGCACATTTAAATTTTAATGTTTAATGTTGGCCTACTCTAGATGTTACTTTGACTCGTTGTTATCTCTTAATGTTGCTTCTTCTCGTTGTTGTCATCCTCTTGATTTTCCGTTGATTTGCAAATTCTTGTCTCGCTGTTTTGCGCGTTTTGTGTCCTGCGCTTCTTTATTTGCGCATCACAAAACTGTGCGAACGTCTCGGTTTGGCACAAGCACAACTTACAACTTGCTCACTTGGCTTGCTCAATTCGTCTATATTGAACTCTCCCATGCGCTCTTGTCGCGCTGATGCAAATGTGCATGTACCTCCTGGATAGTTTCAGCAACCAACAAAAATTTTGACGAAGTTTTTTCTTCAATTCGTTGAAGTTTGCACGATATCTTTTTGATATATACCAAATTGCTTTGTCTTTTTCGTCTACTTGCACTACTTGCACTCGTCGTTGGGCAATTTCACTATTTTTATGGTGTAATAGTTTTTTATGCAGATTTATTAATTTTTATAATTCACTTTGTATGCGCTACATAATTTAGATCTTTTGTTTTAAATCGATTCCGGCATCCTCAAGCAGGACCTCTTCTTTTTAATCTTCTTATCAATGACCTTCCTTCCATTATTTCTAACCCCCGTGGATTAATGTATGCTGACGTTGTGAATTTATACTTCTTGTACAATGACATAAGCTTACATTGCCTATTGACTGAATATATATATTGAGCTGTGATTACTCCGTGAGAACAGGATTATTAAATTATTGGAACTTGTTTAACACAAATAAAATGCAGCCTACCTAATTATTTTGAACGCGGTATGATCATTGGATCAAAAATGCTCAGTATATTGATAAGGTAAACTAGGAAATACAGAAAATGTGTAGGTAGATTTAAAGAAATCTACAAATAAATCAGAAGAGGCCTGATCGGAATTTGCTATCATATCATCATAAATGATAAAAGAGAATATAGAAGAGGATTTACGTTTCATATTTACAAAATTCTAGAATTGTCGAGGATTATGTGCAAACTGTAAACGACAACAATTTAGATCATTTTTCTAACATCGCGAATTAAGAGATAAAATATTAGATCTTGCAATAACATAATGAGAGAGAACTCCCGAATTCTTGAATTTCTTGTAATAATGCCATTTAAAATTTGTTATACTGTGACGACGCTAGGTCGCACAATAAACAATATTACTCATTGGCACGGAGCCTATCACCATTATATTAAGAGCACGGAGCTTACTATCATGTTATTATTAGTTATTAGATTGTTATTATTAATATTAAGGGCACGGAGCCAATTGTTATTATTATTAGAAGAATTATTAAAAGAATATTAGTAGAATAAGAAATTTCCCAGCGTTAATATTAACATAAGAAAGCGCCACAAGGCGCAAAGCAGCGCACTGATAGCGACGCACAAAAGAGCAAGGGCTCGAACAGCTGCGACGGTATGCTAACAGCAGCGCTAACTGCAGCACTAACAGCAGCGCTAACAGCAGCGCTAACAGCAACAGCAACCCTGCGATCGACAGCACGATCGCCGCCTATAAAAGCAGCGCATCTGCCACAGAGCTTTTCACTTTGTGTTCGGCTCCGGCCTAGTCAACAGCAGCAGCAGGAACAGCTCGGGTAAGTCTTCAGATTTCTACTAAAACTAACCAACTAGCTGGGCAACTGGAACTCGGTTTCCGAATCAGTTCTAGCGCTAGCATCTGAGGCCGGTTTACGAACCACCTTGGAAGCAAGCGACGCCAATCGGGAGTGGGAGATCGGTTTCCGAACCATCTCACAGGCACCACTTCTCTGGAACCAGACTGGGAACTGGTTTACGAATTATCCCCACGTACCTTAGGACTAATCAACATAGTTTGGCACCGGGGCTGGTTTTCGAATCAACCCAGGCTCACCTCTCAGGTCGGTTTCCGAATCACCACAGGAGCAAGCGACGCCACTAGGGAGTGGGAGGCAGGTTTCCGAACCGTCTCACGGGCACCACTCTACTAGAGAACCGGGAACCGGATTAGGAACGGTCCCGGGTAGAGTAAAACCCCCCTCCTCCCAACACCCCTTAACCAGACCAGACGCAGTACGTCCAGGACCGACCCAGACGGACCACACCCACATAACGCCGTGAAAACATAACAACGCAGGAGACTCCGCCTCATCGGCTCCCCAGACACGGAACGGTTACGGCCGCGCATCGAATTCCCCCACTGGACATTTCTGGCCAGGATTCGGTCGCCGGCACAGCCTCGTGCAACCCCCATAACGCAGGAAAACCCGCCTCATCGGCTTCCCAGACACGGAACGGTTACGGTCGCGTATCGAATTCCCCACTGGACATTTCTGGCTAGGATTCGTCGCCGGCACAGCCTCGTGCAACCCCCATAACGCAGCAAAACCCGCCTCATCGGCTTCCCAGATACGGAACGGTTACGGTCGCGTATCGGATCCCCACTGGACATTTCTGGCCAGGATTCGGTCGCCGGCACAACCTCGTGCAAACCCCAGAACGCAGGAAAACCCGCCTCATCGGCTTCCCAGACACGGAACGGTTACGGTCGCGTATCGGATCCCCCACTGGACATTTCTGGCCAGGATTCGGTCGCCGGCACAACCTCGTGCAAACCCCAGAACGCAGGAAAACCCGCCTCCTCGGCTTCCCCGACCCGGAACAGTTAAGGCCGCGTACCGGATCATCCACTGGACATTTCTGGCCAGGATTCGGCCACCGGCACAGCCTCGTACAACCCTTTCCCCTGATACGGGACAACTCGGACCCCAAACCGGACCTTCCCGCTAGACACATCGTGTCAACCTATTTACATTACTTAACAATTATAAATTCTGTTCAATAAATCACCATAACCCCGTGCTCCTAGTCTCTCTGTGGGGGTGGCAGTATCTCTTTTACAGGTAAACGAACTAACGGTAAGTCCTACACAAATAATTTCTGTAGGTCGACCTGGACACCCGCCAGCTACTCCCGGGTCGCTCCAAAAAGAGGTCATTACAGTGGCGCCCGAGCAGGGACCTGATTAGTTCGTTTACCGGCAAGAGTACCACCCTCTACCATGGCTGAGAACCACCCTACCAAACTTCCACGCGGGTGGATAAACAACGTCCCGAAAGCGCAACTGGAATCATATGCCAAGGAGTTCGGGCTAGAACCCGAAGCGCTTTTAGACAACCTTCGGAAGCAGGTCTCTGAATTCATCCGGAATTCTGAGGGTAACAGCGGGGTGCATACAAGGGTACTCGCGCTCGCCGCAAAGTATAACCTATCTGCATCCCCCGCCCCAGCAACCAGTCACAGACCACCCACACCCGCCACTCAGGGTATAAAACTAGTAACACTACAGCCTCCCGAGGACGCGATAATCCCCAAGACGGACCTATCGTCTGGAACCGATGAGAGTGACACGCAGGAACCGCCAACAGCAAACTCGTGGAAAACAGAATTAGCTACCAGCACTCCGGACAACCCAACCACGACCCACGAACATCAACCCCAGCTACTTGTCATAAACCCGAACACCTCATCATCACCATCGCCACTACGGTCTTCCCGTGCCGCCGCCATCGGATTAATCAAGAGTTGGGGGTTGGAATTTAACGGACATGGGGACCCACTGGAATTCCTAAGCCGCGCAGAGGAATTGGCAGGCCCTTATAATGTGGAGTTAGACCACGTAGCGGCCGCTATGGTGATACTACTCCAAGGAGACGCCTTGGACTGGTGGCACACTCATCCGGTCACCATGCCCGACTGGGCCACGTTCAAAACTGAGTTCATGGGGTACTATGTACCACCTGACCACCAAGAACGTGCCTTAGAGCAAACGACGCTACGCCACCAGAGGCCAGGGGAACTAGCAAAGACATTTGTCCAGGATCTACGGAAGCTCATGCGGTTCACCAACCTCAACGAGGAACAGAAGTTGGGATGGGTGTACCGCAACAGCAGCATCCCGTTCAAACATTACGCGAAGCGACGAGACATCCGGGACCTATCGGAATACCTGCGACTCGCCTCCGACTTTGAGCAACTCTCGTTTGGGGCCTCTCCGGTACAACCGCCAAACGGAATCACCTTATCCCGCACCGCCGTTCACCAAACACCCAGAGCGGACCGATGCATGCGATGTGGCGAAGCCGGCCACTACGCCAGACAATGCCCTAACCCCGTACGCCTGGAGTGTTGGGTATGCGGAAGGCTCGGGATTCGAACGATAGACTATTGCCGGCGAAAAGAGGGAAACGGAAGCGGTCCCGGGGGACAAGGCGGACGCCTCGGGACCCACCCAACTCCCGCGACAACTCAACGGGTCTAGAATTCGACGGACGCCGCCTCCTCGCCCACATAACAACAGGGGCAGGACCAATCCAGGGCGCCATCGACACCGGAGCGACACGCAGCTTTATGAGTAGGACAACGGCTCATAACTTACGAAAGTTCGGAACTCGGATCGAGACTGATGCGACCATACGGCTAGCGGACGGCACCCACCGGGACGTCACCACAGGTTTCCGGATAACATGTACCATGGGGAAACAAAAAGCAGACATCTCGTTCCTAGTCCTTCCCGAAGTCATGGGCCACATTCTCTTCGGCATTGATTTCCTGGAAAGATTCGAGACAACACTCTCCTGCGGCGGGTTCACCCTCGACCTGAAAAATTCAAGAAGACAACGTCGAAGATACCGCCGAATCGCAAAGGAGGGAATCCCACCGGACATACCCGTAGCGGCCACACACACCGACGAAATCACCGACATAGAGGACGCACGGGTTCAGGCCTTCCTCAGGGCCGAGCTAGCGCAGTTCGAAGGGATGAGCGGGACCAGTCCCATAACCTGTCATCAAATCCACATGAAGGACTCGCAACCCATCAAACAAAGATACTACCCCCGCAACCCGGCAATGCAGAGCATCATCAACCAACAAGTGGATGAGTTAATCGAGCAAGGTCTGATAGAACCATCCCACTCCGCATACAGCGCCCCAGTAGTACTAGTCCGGAAGAAAAATAACGACTGGAGGTTATGCATCGACTACCGGCAACTCAACGCCCATTCCAAGCGGGACGCCTATCCCCTGCCTAGAATGGACCACATCCTGCAACAATTACGGGAGGCTCGATACATCAGTACCCTAGATCTGAAGAGCGGTTATTGGCAGATCCCGATGGAAGAAAGCAGCAAACAGTACACCGCATTTACCGTCCCAGGAAGAGGCCTTTTCCAGTGGAAGGTCATGCCCTTCGGATTGCACACGGCCCCTGCCACTTTCCAACGGGCGCTAGACTCGGTCATCGGTCCAGAGATGGAGCCATACGCGTTCGCATACTTGGACGACATCGTGGTCATCGGTAGGACACCACAGGAACACTTGGAGAAACTGGCCGAAGTTTTCCGGCGATTGAGGAAGGCAAACCTCCGTATAAACCCAGATAAGTGCCACTTCTTCCAAAAGGAACTCAAGTACTTGGGACATGTGGTGAATCGCGATGGAATCCACACGGACCCTGATAAAATCAAGGCAATCCAACAGCTACCAAGACCCCAGACTACGAAAGACGTGCACAGCTTCCTGGGGGTCGCATCATGGTATCGGCGTTTCGTCCCGAATTTCACCGAAACTGCCAAACCACTGTTTGCTCTACTCAAGAAAGGCAGGAAGTTCGAATGGTCCGACGAGCACGAACCGGCTTTCATAGCCCTAAAGCAACTCCTGACACAGGCACCCGTACTAGCATGTCCGGACTTCACCAAACCCTTCGTCTTACAAACCGACGCTAGCGACAGCGGACTCGGAGCCGTTCTCACGCAGGAGTACGAAGCGGGAGAACGCGTTATCGAATATGCCAGTCGGAAGCTCCAACCGGCCGAAATGAATTACTCGGCCACGGAGAAAGAGTGTTTGGCCATCCTCTGGGGGATCCAGAAGATGAGGATGTACCTCGAAGGATATCACTTCACAGTGGTCACTGACCACCTGGCCTTAAAATGGTTAAATTCCATCAAAAGCCCTTCGGGACGGATAGCCAGGTGGGCCCTAGCCCTGCAGCCTTTCTCCTTCGAGGTACGATACCGGAAAGGTAAACTAAACGTAGTCGCAGACGCATTATCACGGAACCCGGAGGAAGAGATACATCAAGTCGAAGTCGAGGACGACCCCTGGATCTGCAAGAAACTCAAGGACATCCGAGAAAAACCGCAGGATTGGCCAGACTACATTGCTAAGGATGGAGGCCTATACCGACACATCCCGTCATGGGCCGCCGACGAAGACACCCAACCATGGAAACTGTGCGTCCCTAGGCGACTGCGATCACGGGTGTTAGAGGAAAACCATGGCCACCCCACAGCCGGACACACGGGGATACGACGGACCAAACACCGCATAATGATCAAATACTACTGGCCCGGAATGCACCGAGACATTACGAGGTTCGTCCGTCAGTGTCGGAACTGCCAGCAACACAAAGTGTCACAACAAAAAGCAGCAGGCAAAATGCTCACGCAAATCGCCCAAGCCCCCTGGGAGACTATCTGCATCGACTTTGTGGGACCACTACCACGCTCATCACACGGAAACACCATGCTGTTAGTCTGCCTGGATAGAGATGGCCGCCGTGCGGAAGGCCACAGCCGAAGTGGTGATCAAAGTCCTCAGAGAACGCATCCTAGCGCGAGGGGGAACGCCGAAACTGATAATCTCGGACAACGGGGTACAGTTTACCAGTAGGAAGGTAAAAGCTCAGATGGAAAAGTGGGGCATAAAGCAGCAGTTCACCGCTCCATACACCCCACAGGAAAACCCCGCGGAAAGAGCCAACCGGACATTAAAAACAATGATCGCCCAATTCACCGGAAGCAACCAGAACCGCTGGGACGAATTACTCCCCGAATTAAGTTTGGCCATCAACAGCAGTCGATCCGAGGCAACAGGTTACACACCCGCCTACATCTTGTACGGACGGGAGTTAAGACTACCGGGTAACTTGTTCGATGAACAGACCTCCGGATCGGCTATGGCTGACGAAGACCAAACTACCCGACTGTTACGGATCCAAGAAACGGGTGCAATTGTGAGGCAGAATATGGAAAAAGCGGTAACAACCCAAGCACACGCGTACAATTTGCGGAAAAGGGAATGGAGACCGAAAATCGGGGATACGATTTGGATCCGCCACCATCCGCTATCAAAGGCCGTGGAAGGCTTCACAGCAAAACTGGCACCCCGATTCGATGAACCATATACCGTACTTGGACTTCCCTCTCCCGTAATAGTCACAGCCAGACATAATATAACTAACAAGATTCTACGGGCTTATGTCAGCCAAATCAAAAAAGCCTACCTAGACAACGACACTAACCCTCCTTCTGGAAAATCTAGCACCATGGATGTAAGGTTCGCGCAGGCGCTCAATAAGGCACGGCAGGAACGAGACCGGCTCCAGCGTCTCCGGAGGCCCGCCATCATCCTGGAGACTGGAGAGATCCCTTGCCGGAGAGGCATAGGTGTCGCGGGGACACGACCCGCGGAACAAGCCGCCAAACCCCCACCGTTCGCCATACGGACACCAGCCCGGGTACCTGACTCAGATGCAGGGCAAGGGACAGGGAGACCCCGGACCAGGATCGCCCATCGTATCAGGCATGATACAATCGTGGCAGCCATAGCCACAACGCCCCGAGGAACCCGACCAGCGAGGCAGACCCGGAGCACCATGAGGGCACCCCAGAGGAACCCGAACCCGGTGCGGGCCCCGGCGGTGGAAACGCTAACCCACGCCTACCTATCCACGCGAACACGGCACCCGGACAGCACCACCCGGCATGACAGGCAAGCGCGAACGCGTCGCTGGGTCGCCACCCAGACACGGCAGCGGCCGGGACCACAACCCCGAAGGCATCAGACCCCACCCCGTCGCAGCAGGGAATCCAGCGACGACTCCCGGCGAACCTATTTAGTGGAGCCCACCCGCAAAACACCACCGGGAGAGCCACGGACGACGGGAGTCGGCTCGCAGCCGGCCGTGGAAGTCAGGAAACACCCAGAGCCCAATACAGCAGCACCGACACGGAAACGACCGGTACCCACGAGTGGCACCAGGCCAGGGTTGGAGTCACCCGTGGCCAAGCGTAGGCCAAGCAACCAGACACCGCATGAAAGCCACGGGAAACCGGAAACGCCCAAAGCAGTCGCAGCTTTGAGGGCACCGACACCGCCGGGCGACACAGGGCTGAACCCGGAAACACCAGACAACCCCAAGGGGAAGGTCGAAGAGGAAGACCGGGACGTCATGGAACTCCACGCCGAGGGAGAGTTCACGGATGAAGGCCGGCATAGGGAACTCGGGCCGCCCCGCACGTACCTGCTGGGTGACAAAATGATCGCGGAAGGGGCGCAGAGCGCCATCGAGGAAGCCCTGGCCAAGCGGAAACCGGGGGCACGCCGCACCCTCCGGTTGCAAAACTACAATGGATGGATCGCGGTGCGCATAGGCCGAAGTGGCGCAGTAAGCATCCGCCCCTACACGCCTCCGGCCTCATAAGAGAGGGGGGAGTGTGACGACGCCAGGTCGCACAATAAACAATATTACTCATTGGCACGGAGCCTATCACCATTATATTAAGAGCACGGAGCTTACTATCATGTTATTATTAGTTATTAGATTGTTATTATTAATATTAAGGGCACGGAGCCAATTGTTATTATTATTAGAAGAATTATTAAAAGAATATTAGTAGAATAAGAAATTTCCCAGCGTTAATATTAACATAAGAAAGCGCCACAAGGCGCAAAGCAGCGCACTGTTAGCGACGCACAAAAGAGCAAGGGCTCGAACAGCTGCGACGGTATGCTAACAGCAGCGCTAACAGCAGCACTAACAGCAGCGCTAACAGCAGCGCTAACAGCAACAGCAACCCTGCGATCGACAGCACGATCGCCGCCTATAAAAGCAGCGCATCTGCCACAGAGCTTTTCACTTTGTGTTCGGCTCCGGCCTAGTCAACAGCAGCAGCAGGAACAGCTCGGGTAAGTCTTCAGATTTCTACTAAAACTAACCAACTAGCTGGGCAACTGGAACTCGGTTTCCGAATCAGTTCTAGCGCTAGCATCTGAGGCCGGTTTACGAACCACCTTGGAAGCAAGCGACGCCAATCGGGAGTGGGAGATCGGTTTCCGAACCATCTCACAGGCACCACTTCTCTGGAACCGGACTGGGAACTGGTTTACGAATCATCCCCACGTACCTTAGGACTAATCAACATAGTTTGGCACCGGGGCTGGTTTTCGAATCAACCCAGGCTCACCTCTCAGGTCGGTTTCCGAATCACCACAGGAGCAAGCGACGCCACTAGGGAGTGGGAGGCAGGTTTCCGAACCGTCTCACGGGCACCACTCTACTAGAGAACCGGGAACCGGATTAGGAACGGTCCCGGGCAGAGTAAAACCCCCTCCTCCCAACACCCCTTAACCAGACCAGACGCAGTACGTCCAGGACCGACCCAGACGGACCACACCCACATAACGCCGTGAAAACATAAGAACGCAGGAGAATCTGCCTCATCGGCTTACCAGATACGGAACGGTTACGGTCGCGTATCGGATCCCCACTGGACATTTCTGGCCAGGATTCGGTCGCCGGCATAACCTCGTGCAAACCCCAGAACGCAGGAAAACCCGCCTCATCGGCTTCCCAGACACGGAACGGTCACGGCCGCGTATCGGATCCCCCACTGGACATTTCTGGCCAGGATTCGTCGCCGGCACAGCCTCGTGCAACCCCCATAACGCAGGAAAACCCACCTCATCGGCTTCCCAGATACGGAACGGTTACGGTCGCGTATCGGATCCCCACTGGACATTTCTGGCCAGGATTCGGTCGCCGGCACAACCTCGTGCAAACCCCAGAACGCAGGAAAACCCGCCTCATCGGCTTCCCAGACACGGAACGGTTACGGTCGCGTATCGGATCCCCCACTGGACATTTCTGGCCAGGATTCGGTCGCCGGCACAACCTCGTGCAAACCCCAGAACGCAGGAAAACCCGCCTCATCGGCTTCCCAGACACGGAACGGTCACGGCCGCGTATCGGATCCCCCACTGGACATTTCTGGCCAGGATTCGGTCGCCGGCACAACCTCGTGCAAACCCCAGAACGCAGGAAAACCCGCCTCCTCGGCTTCCCCGACCCGGAACAGTTAAGGCCGCGTACCGGATCATCCACTGGACATTTCTGGCCAGGATTCGGCCACCGGCACAGCCTCGTACAACCCTCATACCGAAGGAAGACCAGTTTCACCGGCTTTCCCCTGATACGGGACAACTCGGACCCCAAACCGGACCTTCCCGCTAGACACATCGTGTCAACCTATTTATATTACTTAACAATTATAAATTCTGCTCAATAAATCACCATAACCCCGTGCTCCTAGTCTCTCTGTGGGGGTGGCAGTATCTCTTTTACAGGTAAACGAACTAACGGTAAGT
This sequence comes from Drosophila pruinosa, assembly GCA_018150935.1. NCBI lineage: Eukaryota > Metazoa > Arthropoda > Insecta > Diptera > Drosophilidae > Drosophila > Drosophila pruinosa. Next base: position 191,080 of record JAECWR010000034.1, read on the forward strand.
CCTACACAAATAATTTCTGTAGGTCGACCTGGACACCCGCCAGCTACTCCCGGGTCGCTCCAAAAAGAGGTCATTACAATACAAGTCAACTCACGTGTGAACCAATATGGATGATTAGTCCTTACAAGATTAACACAAGGCATATATTGTTAAAAAATTGAGCTCAGAATACGACTAAATCATAGTGGCTTTCAGGGGTAACTTGAACAGCTATTTAATTAGCAGAACAAAAAAAAGGGTCAGATGAAATGACAAAGTCCAGCATTCGACCATTACAGTTACTCATCAGTTTAACTTGCGTTAACGAGATTTCTAAAAGTGAATTCAAAATTCATAAGAACTAGATGGGATCAATACATTAAATGTATTTAAGCAAACTACACTAGGTAAATTAATATCGGATTGGGGAGGCATATACGAACAAGTGATAAAGTGATAAAAAAAAAATAGTTGTGCAATTTCCTTTCCTTTGTACAACTATTTTCTTTTAAAACAAATTAATAAAAATCTAAGCCACGTAATTTAACAATGAGTAAAAACATCCGTGAGCAACGTTAACGCGAGCAAGACGAACGTCGACTCTCTTTGATACGGAACAACGCGTATTTCTCAATTGTCTCTTCGCTATCCGAAAATACTGCAAACGTCGATCGGTCATGGTCAATCACCCCCAACCCGACACGCGAACTTTTGCCAACACAAAACGACAGAGCGCGTTCTTGCTCACCGTCAACATTAACGATGAGCCAAAGCGAACTGACTTTACCTACGACAACCAAAACGTCAACTCCAACGACATTAACAGTTCGATCAACGCCGACTGCCAGTTCTGCTGAGCAATCACCAAAAACAATTTTAGTGTGTGCCGCGCCCCCAGCAAATAATTCCACCACTATACAGACTGGTATAGATCGTTACATACAAATTAAGCGAAAATTATGTCCGCAAGATTCCTCATTGGGTAACAAATCAAAAATAAACTGTAGCATAGCCAGACAGAAAACTGATATGCCCAACAATAACCGATTTGCTATTTTGGCCGATGATAACTCAGATTATTTGCAAAATTCTAATAAAGCCATTAAGAAGACCCCGAAACCGCCTCCAATTTACGTCAGAGACAAAAGTTCTAGCGCTCTCGTAAATAAAATAATGGACCTTAATGAAAAGACAATTTCCACATAATTCCCCTCACCAAAGGCAGCATTCATAAAACCAAAGTGCAAGTCAAATCGGAAAAAAATTTCAGAGCGCTTAACAAATATCTTAACGATGCCAAGAAAAACTTTTATACGAAACAACTAAAAAGTAGCAAGGGACTGCACATAGTTATAAAAGGCTTTGAACCTGAACTGAATCCTGAGGAAATGTCAAGGTCCCTAACAGAACAAGGTTGTAAACCGAAATCAGTTATTAATACATTTAATAAGGATAAAAAGCCACAACCTCTTTTTAATCCCGAACTTGAACAACCCTCTTGGACATTAAAAAAAAACGAGGTTCACCGCATTTATAAGCTGCAATATCTCTTACACCATAGAATCAAGGGGCCTGTACAGTGTGCAAATTGCAAAGAATATGGTCATACAAGGGACGTCAGCCGTCAGACGAAGCAAGGGGATCAACATATAATCCCAGTATTGGCTGGGGCACTCGGAAGTGCGACTATACTCTCCACGCGAGGGCGGCTGAAAGCAGACCCCTAGCACGGTCGTGTCTCTGCTAGAGGTGCTGACTAATTATAGTCGGGCGAAGATCGTGAATCTATAAATCACCCCAATCCAAAGTGGAACAGTATACGCTGATGGATGCATGGCCGGGGGGTAGCCCGGTCTCTAGTATGCGGACTCTGGATACCTGTCGCCCTCCAGTTTCATTTAGACTTTCCACGGTATGCAGGCTATGCCGTGGATGACCTTCCCTTCCCTCCTACTCGTGGGATCTTTAATCATGGATCAAAATTTCAAAATAGATAAGTCTGATAAGGCTTTAAAAGTATCATCCCTGGGCGATGCCTTCACGGCTGACCCCTACACCAGCACTGCAGCCAGTGGGCTGCTGGCTTCCACCCCCAATAGTACGGGTCTCGACTCTAGTATTCTTGGTTACCCGGATAGGCCACGAACTCCCTTGGACACAGGGTTCGCTAGTGCTGAACTTCCGTCCAGTAGCGGTTCAGGACGACAACAACCCGTCGAGGTATTGTCCTCGGACGAATCAGCTTTGCTGACGACGCTTCCATGGCCTCTCAGAGGTCAGGCCTTACGGAAGCAGGCTCTCAGATCCAGTTGCTGCTGCTGGAATCTAAGGACGCTTTTATTAAACTGAAGAGCCGCGAGAAGAAGCTTTTTAAAGCTGTACTCGCAAAGAGTTCTAACAGAGAGGAGGCTGGGCTATCGCCACTGCGCCCCCCGTTAACAACAAGGCTAAACGAATGCGCGTTGACGATACCATCGTCGAGCCCACTAGCTCTTCAAAGAGGTCAAAAAAGACTCATAAGGAGTCCATGAAACCACTCTTCAGCCAAGTGGTTAGCAGCGTGAAATTGGGCTTCACTTCGGCTGATTAACCAAACCCCTCTCAGCGCAGCAGTTGGCTTCGTTGAAATCCAGTTTATTAAAAGCGGTGCTGTTGCACTCTACACCAAATGTTAGTCCAGGTTTCGAGGGCTGTATACCCCGAAATGAGTCGCTGCTTCTGGTGTGCGAGGATAGCAGCATTGCCAATTGGGTCAGGGGAGCTGTTGGACACATCAGGTCCATCAGCGCCCTCGACGTCAAATTGCTGGAGGAAACGGAGTTTCCCAAGGCTCACCTCATTAGAGGTTACTTTCCCAGTAGTGCTGAGTTTACTCATGCAACCATCCTGGAATACATTGGGCTCCAGAACGCCAGCAGCTTCTCCACGAAGCTGTGGCGGGTGGTGCAGCACAGCCTGAACGGCACAACGACTCACCTCGCAATGTTGGTTGACGAGGAGTCGTACAGGGCTCTGACGGAGTGCCAAGGGAGGGTGAAATTCTGCTTTGGCAGGGTCAAATTGATCCTAAAGAATTCAGCTCCTAAAGCCTCCTCCGCCACCCCTCCTCCATCCACATCCTCACCCGCTCACTCTCCTGCCAGTGCCCCTTCGGCAACGGCGCCAGTGGTTCTCTCAGAGACGTCAGCATTGGCTGACCCTATGGCCTCCACGAGCGCTGCGGCCGGATCCGTACCTAAGGTTCCTTCCCCCACCCCACCGGCCATCGTGGTCACGGCCCCGAAGGGCTCAACTAGACGTGTGACAGGTGGTCACCGTCCGACAACCGTCAGAGGTGCCTCGGTCAGGCCCATTGCCAGCACCTCAGGCAAGGGCAACTCAAGAAAGGGCCACCCGCAAGGGCAACTCACGTGAGCATGGTCGCAAGGCGACCTCCCCCAAGTGGCTCGTCCCGACCGCCGAAGGGCATTCGCGGTAACGACTCTCGGGCGGACAAGGCAAGTGGCATTGTCTCGACCGCCATCAGGAGGGAAGATGAGCAAACTTAAAGTGCTCCAGGCGAACCTGCACCACGTCCGGGAAGTTGTGATTGCCTCTACATACTTCCCGGGCGATGTGGATGATGTACTCCCAGCAGAGGCCCAGCGGCTGGTGGAATTCTGTCGTCGCAACAACAAGCCGCTCGTGATCGGCTGTGACGCCAACGCACATCACACGATCTGGGGGAACAGCGACATCAACAAACGTGGTGAGTCCCTCTTAGACTACTTATTGTGTTGTCAATTAGATGTAGCTAACATAGGGTGCAAACCCACTTTTATTTATGTTATTAGGGAAGAGGTTTTAGATCTCACCCTAATCAGCAACTCGATAGCGAGTTCGCTTGTTAACTGGCGGGTTACAGACGAAGCCACTTTGTCAGACCATCAGTACATCCGGTTTGACCTTCCTGGCCAAGTCAAAATTTATGTCCGAAAAAGACAAATTGGGAGCTCTTTAAAGCCTCTGTAGCTTTCAAAGCAGACTTATTGGTGAGCAATCCTAACACCATCAGTGAGATAGAACTTGCTGCCAATCTGCTCCAAGATATGCTTATCTCATCCTTCGAGGACAGCTCAGTCCAGAAGACCCTAAGGGTCAATTGGAAAATTTCGTGGTGGAATGAGGAACTGGCTGTCCGTAGAAAAAGGGTAATAAGGCTAAATCTAACCGTGCTAGTTGGGACGTCTATAGGGACCCTTTCACCAACTACAACAAAAGCATTAGACGAGCTAAACGCGATACATGGCGCAGCTACTGTGGTAGCTTAGAATCGTTGCCAGAGGCGGCGAGGCTTCATAAAGTATTGGCTAAAGAGTCGTCTAATGGAATAAGGCTTCTTAAAAGAGCAGATGTCTCTCTCACTCAAAGTCGCAGGGAAACACTTGATCTTCTACTGCAAGTCCACTTCCCGGGTTCTGTGGCGTATCCAGATCTCTCCGGTCGCGATGACGCCACTTTGTCACCGGACTCACGCGGATTCAGCCTATCTGGGTCCATCTTCGACCCCGAAAAGGTCAAATGGGCTGTAGATTCTTCTGCTTCTTTCAAAGACCCAGGGGGTGACAAAATCCTCCCAGCCCTTATTCAAAACAGCATGGCTCATATTCTTGATCCACTGGTCGGCCTTCATAGAGCTAGTTTTACTTTGGGATACATACCCATCTCTTGGAGGAGAGTTAATGTGGTATTCATCCCCAAGCAAGGGAATCGTCCGCTTGACCAGCCTACGGCCTATCGGCCGATCAGTCTTACCTCCTTTCTGCTTAAGACGGCGGAAAGGCTCATAGATATGCACATTCGGTGCTCTCTGCAGACGTCGACACCTCTGCATCCCACGCAGTTTGCGTACATAGCCGGCAGATCGACGGAGGTCGCTCTCCACAGGTTAGTGGGAAAAATTGAAAGAGCCTTCGTAGCGAAGAACATTGCTTTATGCTCTTTTCTGGATATAGAAGGTGCTTTTGATAATACCGGCTACGGGTCAATCTCTACTGCTCTAGAAGGTAGAGGAACTGACCGTCCATTGATCCGGTGGATTATCACTTCCACCCTGGACTCCACGACTGCAGTCAAAGGCTGTCCCCAGGGAGGGGTTCTATCCCCCCTACTCTGGTCCCTAGTAGTTGACGAACTACTAGTCTTACTCTCCGAGCAGGGCGTTGAAGCGATCGACCTGGCTCTAATAGTGACCGGAGACTATACCAGCACCGTGACAGAGTTGATGCAATCAGCTCTGAACACGGTAAGTAGATGGTGCGCAGATGTTGGTCTTAGCATCAATCCACAAAAAGCTATTATAGTCCCCTTCACTAGGCGCTATTCCGTTGACATTGGTCAAATTTATATCAGCGGCTCCCCTGTGGGGCTATCCAACGAGGTCAAATTAGTAGGGGTAAGCCTCGATAAAAGACTAAATTGGAACTCCCACCTCAGCAATACTCTCACAAAGGCGACCCATGCCATGGGGGCCTGCAGGAGATTCTTTAGTAGAATCTGGGGTTTTAAATCCTGCACCATCCGGTGGCTTTTTGCAATGATGGTCAGACCGATCATCACCTATGCGGCTGTTGTGTGGTGGCCAAAGGTTACGCAGGTCACTGCCATCAGCAAATGCAATAAATTGCACAGGCTGCTGTGCCTCTCACTGACAGGTGCACTTCGTACCTGTCCCACCGCAGTAATGGAGTCAATACTGAAACTGACTCCGCTGCATATTCAAATTAAAGAAGTCGCAGATATGAGCCTTCTTAGAATCAAGCTCCAATCAGGGCTTCAGGACATGCTAGTTTGATCAAAGACATTCCTGGCAATGATATCTGCACTAGATCAGATACTATGACGAAGGAACTTTTCTTTGGTTGGCTGGTTGATGGAACTCATGTCATTCATGAAAACAACTATGCAAACCCTTGTTCAGAATCAGAACATGGTGATTCAGTTGCTTGTAGCTCAACAGTCCAAATAATGAATGTCTAACCTACTTATAACTATGTGGAATGCCAACGGCATTTCACGGCATAAACTGGAAATAACGCAATTCCTAAATATAAATCACATCGACGCCATGCTGCTGGTTGAAACGCACCTCATAGGGAGATATAACTTCCATATAAGAGGTTATACCTTCTACCGCACAGATCATCCGGATAGCAAAGCCAACGGTGGAACCGGCATCTTAATAAGAGAACGCATCAAACACCACTTTCCAGATAGGTTTGCAACAAATTACTTGCAAGCCACGTCCATAAATGTGCAGTCAGGAAACGGCAACCGTTGCATTGCCGCTGTCTACTGCCCACCTCGATTTACTATCTCTGAAGGTCAATTCATGGACTTCTACAACACACTGGGGGATCGCTTCATAGTTTCAGGAGACTACAATGACAAACACACGCACTGGGGATCACGCCTCGTGACCCCCAAGGGAAGGCAACTGTATAACGCACTTATAAAAGTGAGCAGCAATCAAATGGACTACGTCTCTCCTGGTAGCCCCACGTATTGGCCTGCAGACCCCAGAAAGATCCCAGATCTAATTGATTTCGCGGTGACGAAAAACATCCCACGCGATCTTATAAGCGCCATGGCCCTGCCGGATCTCTCATCCGAACACTCGCCCTTGTTGTTAACCCTTCTTCAAAGCCCAGAAATTACGGACCACCCCCATAGGCTGACGTCGCACAACACCAACTGGATGAAATACGGAAAGTATGTGAGTTCTCATATTGAGCTAACTCCTCAACTAAATATCGAATCGGACATCGACTACTCTACCGCCGCGCTGGAAGAGGTACTCGTCACAGCAGCCAGGATCTCAACACCAAAAGGGAAGCATGTGAAAATTAAGACGTTCAAAACCAGCCTGCAAATTGAACAGCTGGTTCTGGAAAAAAGGCGTCTGCGACGGGCGTGGCAAAATAGCAGGTCACCATGCTCAAAGCAACGTCTTAATGAAGCCACCCGCAAAATAAGCCGGGCTCTGAAGCGAGATGCTGAAAATGCACAACTAAAATATATAGAAAAACTATCGCCAACTAGTACAAAGCATCCCTTGTGGAGGGCTCACCCAAATCTAAGCTCTCCGACTGAAACCGTCACCCCGATAAGAAATTCTTCAGGTTGCTGAGCCCGCAGCGACAAAGATAGAGCCGAAACATTTGCCTTACATCTCAGAGGCGTCTTTCAGCCGAACCCCGCAGCAAATACATATGTTCTTCCGCAAATTCACTCCGAGACGGGATTAACGCCAACTTAATTTCGGCCGAACGAGATTACAAAAGTCATTAGGGAGTTAAAACCAAAAAAGTCTCCAGGCCATGACCTAATAACTACAAAAATGATAATGGAACTTCCGTACTGTGCTGTTGAGGTCATCTGTAAGCTCTTCAATGGTATCATAAGTCTCGGTTACTACCCAAGTAAATGGAAAAAATCAATTATAATAATGATACCGAAGCCTGGAAAAGATCACACGATCCCGTCATCTTACAGACCAATAAGTTTATTATCATGCCTGTCCAAACTTTTCGAAAAATGCCTTCTAACGCGCATAATACCATATATGGAAGCTCACAACATTATCCCAGCCCATCAATTTGGCTTCAGAGAAAAACACGGAACTATCGAGCAAGTTAACAGAATAATATCAGAGACTCGCACAGCCTTCGAGCTTAGCGATATTCCTCGATGTATCTCAAGCATTTGACCGCGTCTGGCTCAAAGGTCTTATGCATAAAATTAAAACACACTTGCCTGGGTACACTCATAAACTCCTTGAATCTTACCTCTACCACAGAGCCTTCGCAGTGAGGTGCAACACAACAATATCCGACAACTACACTATCGAAGCTGGAGTCCCACAAGGCAGCGCACTTGGGCCAACTCTATTCGTCTTCTACACAGCGGATATTCCCACAAGTGACCGACTAACAACATCCACCTTTGCTGACGACACTGCGATCCTTAGCCGCTCCAGATGCCCAGTCCGTGCATCAACCCAACTCGCCAAACATCTCATGGTAGTCGAGAAGTGGCTATCTGACTGGCGTATCAAAATAAACGAACAAAAGTGTAAACACATAACGTTTACTCTTAACAGGCAAACTTGGCCTCCGCTCTGCCTGAATAGCACGCAGATCTCCCAAGTCAACGAAGTAGCGTATCTCGGCATCCATCTCGACAGACGTCTAACACTACACCTAAAGCTGAAAGCCAGCAGCCTCCACTGGATTATTAACGCCCGATCGCCCTTATGTCTGGACTATAAGGTCCTGCTCTATAACTCCACTCTTAAGCCAATCTGGACGTATGGCTCCCAGCTTTGGGGGAACGCGAGCAGAACCAACATTGATATCATACAGCGCGCTCAATCAAAGATCCTGCGAACTATCACTGGGGCACCATGGTATATTCGAAACCAAAACATCCACAGGGACCTCGGCATTTTCGCAGTAAAAGATGAAATAGACAAGCAAAAAGCGTCCTATAATGAAAACCTCTCTGTCCACCCAAATCCCCTCGCAAGGGTCTTGACTCGGGTTTCCAACCGATCCCGCCTGCAACGTACCGACCTTCCAACCCAGCCATAATTTATCAGGGCCATTTCGAATGTTCCAGTCTACATGACTATTAGCTAGTATAAGATTTGATACACTTATTGTTAGTCTCAAAAATGAGAAGATTCAATAAATAAAAGCAAAGTATAAAAAAAAAAAAAAAAAAAAAAACAATAATTGAGGGCTTGTTCGGGACCATTTTATATGCAAGTAGTGTAAATACATTGAGCACAATCATCAAGTTCATCAATATTAAAAATCAAAGGTGAAAATTGATGTCAAATTATGCGTAGTGAAAAAGAAAATGGAATAGATGAAAGCGACCGACATCACACGAAAGTAGCGGTTCAGCAGCAGAGTCAGAGGATAGCAACGATAAGCGAGAGAGAACGCTCAGAATTGCTAAAGAGAGAAAAGGTCAGATCAGATACGGCGAACCAAGACGAAGTTTCGGTAGCAAAACATCGGGGCGAATTACGCTGCAGAAACTGAACTGGAGATTTTGAGATTTTGTTAAAGTCAAAAAAAAGGGGAGACGAAAAGTGTACAACGAGTGCGCACAACGGATAAAACAAAATCGACGTTGTGGTAAACGAAGCAGAGGCGATACACTAGCTGTGTGTGTATACAATGCTGGAATTGTGTGCGAGGAGTGCACGCGACAATAACAGAGACTTGATTGCTACGCAGTGACGACAAGTTGATAGAGGAGACTTCGATGATATGCAGTCAAATAAGTTTGGTAATAAGTATACTAAATTAAGAGTATGCAAATTTTGAATAAATTTGTAGGTTATTGATATTGATTTTTATTTACACATTAAGGTGAATGTTAATTCTTTTGCAAGTAACTAAGTTCAAAACAACATTTTTAAGTTAAGTTTAAAAATGCTGCAAGACGAGATCACACAAATAACAGTAGCAGAGTTAAAGTATAAGCTTAGAGATTTAGGATTATCAACCCAAGGACATAAGCAGGAGTTACAGAATTATTTGCTAACTCATTTTGGAATAATTAATGTTAACGAATCAGTGTACGAAGATTCTATATCTGATAATTTAGAGGATAGAGTAGCGCCAGTAATAACAAACACAATGTCGTTCACACTGAAAGATATTCAAGATTCCTTAGCGGGTTTTGACGGCAGTAATCAGAGCAATGTAACCGATTAGCTGACAGCTAGAGAACAGAAAGAAACAGCAGAATGAATCATTAATAGAATGCTATTATACAATGAAAGGTATTGCTAAAAAATCTAATCTAGATGAAGAGAGCACTATTGAGTACATTTTCGAGGGTATTCAGGATTCAAAACACAACAAGCAACTAATTTACAAGAATTGAAAGAGAACTTGAATGTTAATGAAAATATGCCTGTAAGTGTTGAACATTAACCAAAAGTAAAATTAGAGAAAGCAAAAACTTCAGGTGGTGGAAAAAAGTTTAGATGCTGTAAATATGGAGATAAGGATCATTTGGCTAAATATGGCAAAAAAGAACCAGTTTGCATTAAATGTTATAAGCCAGAACATAAGTCAAATCAATGCGAGAATTCTGATAAGAAAACGAATGCTAATATACAGCAGTTAACACAGGCGATGTTTAACAGAGTTTTGAAAGATGTTCTAATTGGTAAACAGGAAGAAGAATCCGATTTTCAGGAAGCTTTATAGTAGATGATGGCAATAAATCTTTTTGTTAGAAGGGATCATTCGAAATAGCGTTTCCGAATACGCTTCCCTTGTTGTTTTGGTTTCAAAGAAAGATGGCAAGTATAGATTATGTTGTGATTATAGGCAGTTGAATTTAAAAGTAAAAAATAATGTGGTACATAAACTACAGAAAGAAGAGGTCTTCACGACATTAGAATTGTGTAACGGGTTCTTCCACGTTTCTGTATCGGAGGAATCGCGTACCTCTTTTGTGACACAAAGCGATCAATATGAGTTTAATTTTCTGCCATTTGGAATCAGTAATTCCCCAGCGGTATTCATGAGATTCATTTTCGCTGTTCTAAAACCCTTAATTGAAGATTGCACATTGATTTTGTATATGGATGTCTTTATAATACCATCGATTGACGAGAAAGAGGGCATAGAAAAGCTAAGGAGAGTGTTGAGTTTGTCAAGAATATCTGGTTTAAAGATAAAATGGGCTGTATGTCAGTTTTTGGTGCGTAATGTTCAGTTTCTGTGATATATAATTGAAAATTCGACAATTAAGCTATCAAAGGAGAAAACCTGGCCGTAGATAACTTTCTAATATCAGGAAATAATAATAATGATTTTGCGGTGCTCGCTAAACCATTGACTAATTTGATGCGACAAAACGTTCCGTTTAATATAGGTAATGAAGATTTAGCATCGTATAGTCAACTTAGGACTTGATTATCAAATTCACTGCTGTTACGTCTGTTTAATCCAAAAGCCATTACAGAGATCCATTGTGATGCGAGTATGTATGACTATGGGGCAATGTTATTAGAGAGAAACCCAGAAGACCAAAATTTTTACCTAGTAGAATACATGAGCCGCAAAACAAGTCCAGCAGAAGAGAAATATTCGTCATATGAGTTGGAGGTTTTGGCTATTGTGCAGCTTCTTAAGAAGTGGCGAATTTATGAGCTTGGCATGATGATTACAATTGTCACTGATTATAATGCCTTTGCTATGACATTAAACAAAAAGGACGTTTCATTGAGAGTTGCTCGTTGGCCAATTTTTTTTTGGAAGACGTCGATTACAAGGTAGAGCGTCGTTCGGGCTCGAAGATAAAGCACGTAGATGCACAGGATCCACAGGTTTCGATTCATGAACGTTATCAGCAATGGAGATAAGCCGTTAACAAACTACCACATTGACCACATTGGTCCAATGGACTTAACCAAAAAGTTATACAACCATATTTTAGTAGTAGTTGACACATTCTCTAAGTTCGTATGGTTACATCTCACTAAAAGCACAGGTACGGATGAGGATATTGATCGTTTGCAGAGACAAGCTGAAATTTTTGGTGATCCTAGTTGCATCGTTACTGTTAGTGGAACTGCGTTCACTTCAAGTTAATTTGAGAGCTGTTGTGATTCGAATAATATTAAGCATTTAATATTAAGCGAAATGGGCAGGTAGAGCGCAACAACCGCATTGTTATTTCTCTGTTAACCAAGCTTTGCGCTAAGGATTCTAAAGCCTGGTATAAGAAGTTAGGTAGAGTTCAGCAGCTCATCAATTCTAGATGAAGATATGCTAAATGAGTTACAGGAAGAGAAGGACGAAATCCGTTGAGCAGCTATCGTAATGCATTTGATAAGAATAGAAAGAACGAGAAAAAGTATTAAATTAATGATTAGGATTAATGATGAGGATGGCCCAATGTAGGAATTAAGAATTAACATAGCTGAAAGAGAAATGAATTGACATAGAATTAAAAGCGAATGAACCAGATGAGCGGGTGAATCAGTTGAGCTAGTAAGCTAGTGAGTGAAATGATAGAAAGAGGTAGGAGTTGAAACTTGAGTGAAGATAGACGCATGTGATCGCAGCAAAAAGTGAAAATAAAACGAGAAACAAAGCTTAAGAACAGAACAATTACTAAAGTGAATATGACTTACTATTATTATTATCATTATTATTATTACTGCAGGAGATTCTTTGGTAGAATCTGGGGTCTTAAATCCTGGACCATCCGGTGGCTTTTTGCAATGATGGCCAGACCGATCGTCACCTATGCTGCTATTATGTGGTGGCCAAAGGTTACGCAGGTCACTGCCATCAGCAAATGCAATAAATTGCACAGGCTGCTGTGCCTCTCACTGACAGGGGCACTTCGTACCTGTCCCACCGCAGCAATGGAATCGATACTGAATCTGACTCCGCTGCATATCCAAATTAAAGAAGTCGCTGCTATGAGCCTTCTTAGAATCAAGCTCCAATCAGGGCTTTAAGCTACCGAATCAGGACATGCTAGCCTGATCAAAGACATTCCTGGCGTAGATATCTGCACTAGATCAGATACTATGACTAAGGATGTTTTCGTTGGTGCTAAATTCAGAACCCTCATCCCGGACCGGAAGGACTGGGACACTGGCAACCCCATCAGCGACCCCTACGGTATTCACTGGTATACCGACGGGTCAAAAACTGATCAGGGGGTTGGAGCTGGGATCTTTGGACCCAACTCTAAAAACTCAATTGCTATGGGCAAATGGCCCACAGTCTTCCAATCTGGGGTTCGTGCCATCGAGTTCTGCTGCCGTCTGATCCTAGAGAAGGGGATTAGAGGAGTGAACATCTACACCTTCTCTGACAGTCAAGCCGCCATCTTAGCCCTCTCTTCCAAAAGAGTAAGCTCTCGACTGGTGGCCGATTGCTGGAACTGACTCCAGAGACTCCAGAGTCTCTTATTAACAATGTCACCCTTCTATGGGTACGTGGACACTCTGGTATCCAGGGCAATGAGCTGGCGGACGAACTTGCGAGGGCCGGTTCGTCAGCTACTTTTTCCGGCCCTGAGCCCATCTGTGGCGTGGGTTGGTCAACCATCTCAGCTATTGTAAAAACCTGGGCTGTTAGGTTGACTGATCGCTACTGGTCGGTCCAACCAGGGATGCGGCAAGCCAAGGAGCTTATCAATCCCGTGGTCGACCGGAAAACCACCTTAATTTCCAGGAGGGATCTTCACCTCCTCGTTGGCTTTCTTAGTGGCCATCATACGGTGAACTATCACCTCAGCAAAATGAAGCTCAGTGCAGACTCTGCAAAGAGGACGATGAGACAACCAGACACATTCTGTGCGATTGTCAAGCCTTGGTATGGACTAGGAGGAAACAGCTGCACGTCGATACCGCAGGTCCCGAGCATATTGTGCGTTCCTCGACGAAAGATCTGCTCTGCTTCATTAGGGAAGCAGAACATATTTTGTCTAGCTAGGGAGAGCCTATAGGCACAAAAGACCTCCATGGTCGCAGTGCCTCGCACCTTCTCTGTTGGGAGACTCCTTTTTAAAAATAATAATAATAATAATAATCAAAACTATATTAAAATGTTTACAAATAAATAAATAAACCTTATATCCCATAAATAAAACAAACAAGTGTCAAGTGCGAATTACACCTAACGCTGGACACGAATCACTTCACGTTGAATAGGTCACTGAATCTAGTCAAGCAAACACTTTGACAAGCGGACGCATACAATAAACGATAAACTCTTAGCCATAGTACACACTATATTCTGTCATTAATGGCCAAATTAAATATATATTATTCTCTTACCTAACAAATAATAAAAAAATAAACGGAATACTTAGTCAGCCCTTACCTCTTCTACTAGTATATACAAACCATTAACTTGTGTTCGCCAATAATTTTGTATAACAACCGAAATATAAATAGCTGGTATTTATAAATAATCAAGAAAAAATAATTCTACCACAACTTCTTACAGATATTGAACTACACAATAATAAGGATAAGCCACAACACACCCATAACAACAACTATATACATTTACAACACCGTAAACACATCTATAACAAAATATAACACGTTCAACTACACTATTCTCTTCTCTATGTAAACCCCTTCATAAATTATTTGACTTGTCTGTTAACTCCTGCTCTTTACCTCCAATTTGGAAGGAATCGTTTATTGTTCCTCTTCATAAGAAAGGTTCAAATTCCGAGGTCAAGAATTATAGAGGCATTTCTAAGTTGTCTGCTATTCCTAAGGTGTTGGAGAAAATGATTACTTGTCAGCTCCAACATTCATGTAGTTCTATTATTTCACCTTATCAACATGGTTTTGTGAAAGCAAGATCTACTACCACTAACCTTCTTGAATTTACCTCGTTAGTGATAGCAGGATTCCATAATAAAATGCAGACTGATGTTGTATATACCGACTTTAGTAAGGCCTTTGATTCTGTAAACCACTGTCTTTTGCTAAAGCAGCTTTCTGGATATCCACATAGTCTTCTTATGTGGATTTCTAACTATCTTAGTTCGAGAACTCAAAAAGTTCTCTTTAAATATTGTTTTTCAAAGCCCATTTTTGCTACTTCTGGTGTACCTCAGGGTAGTCATCTTGGTCCTCTTCTTTTTAATCTTTTTATTAATGATCTTCCTTCTATTATTCCCAATTCCAAAGTGTTAATGTATGCTGACGATGTGAAGTTGTGTTTCTCGTACAATGATATTAGCTCTCACTGCCTTTTGCAAGCAGATCTTAATCTGCTTTCAAATTGGTGTAGTGACAACATGTTGCAACTTAATTGTTCAAAATGTAATGTTATGTCATTTTATAGAACCTCACCACATATCGTTACTTACAGTCTCGAGCAGGTTATCATTGAGAGATTGAATAACGCTAAAGATTTAGGTATTTTCCTAGATCATAAGATGAAATTTGACCACCATATTTCTTTTGCTGTCAATAAGGCGACTCAAGTTCTTGGCTTCATTAAACGATGGTCCAAAGAGTTTGATGATCCTTATACGACAAAATTACTTTACACTTCTCTTGCTCGTCGAATTTTGGAATACGGTTCTTGTGTCTGGTCCCCACAATATTCTGTCCACCAAGACAGAATTGAATCAGTGCAAAAGAAGTTTTTACTTTTTGCCCTCCGTCGCTTTAACTGGGTTTCTGGTTCTGATTTGCCTTCTTACTCTAGTAGACTTCTTTTAATTAATCTTCCATCTCGTCGTGTTTTGTTGGGTGTTGTTTTTATTCATAAACTAATTGGTGGATTTATTGATTCTTCTGTGTTATTAAATCAAATTTGCTTCACTGTTCCCTTTAGTAGAACTCGTAATTATTCTAATTATTTGTTGCATGAACCTTTTCGTGTGATCTGTGTCGATTACAATAGAACTTCTCATGTTTTCGCCACAGAGTCCTCCTTGTTTATAATTAAGAAACTAATTTTAAACTTTCTAATCAGTAGTCATAGTAATTAACACCAACACAGTGATCTGATTGAGTTTTTCTGGGTTTTCCCCAATTTATGCAACAAATGATGGATCACTTTATATTGAACTTTGTATACCCCAGTTTTACATACATTTTACATACTTTTAAATACTTTAAATATTGGTTTTAATATCATTTTATTTTTAAATTATAATTTTAATTTATCTTTCTTTAATTTGTTTATTAATCTGTTTGGCTGCCTTTAGCTGACTTAAATAAATAAATAAATAAAATAAAAATAATCATATTATTATTATTATTATTTGTAAAAGGGAGTCTCCCAACAGAGAAGGTGCGAGGCACTGCGACCAAGGAGGTCTTTTGTGCCTATAGGCTCTCCCTAGCTAGACAAACGATGCTCTGCTTCCCTAATGAAGCAGATGTTTCCTCCTAGTCCATACCAAGGCTGGACAGTTGCATAGAATGTGTTTGGTTGTCTCGTCGTCCTCTTTGCAAAGTCTGCACTCAGCATCAGAAGATAGACGTATTTTGGTGAGGTGATAGCTTACCGTATGATGGCCACTAAGAAAGCCAACGAGGAGGTGAAGATCCCTCCTGGAAAGTAAGCTGGTTTTCCGGTCGACCACGGGATTGATAAGCTCCTTGGCTTGCCGCATCCCTGGTTGGACCGACCAGTAGCGATCAGTCAACCTAACAGCCCAGGTTTTCACAATAGCTGAGATGGTTGACCAACCCATGCCACGGAAGGGCTCAGGGCCGGAAAAACTAGCTGATGAACCGGCCCTCGCAAGTTCGTCCGCCAGCTCATTGCCCCGGATACCAGAGTGTCCACGTACCCATAGAAGGGTGACATTGTTAATAAGAGACTCTGGAGTCTCTGGAGTCAGTTCCAGCAATCGGCCACCAGTCGAGAGCTTACTCTTTTGGAAGAGAGGGCTAAGATGGCGGCTTGACTGTCAGAGAAGATGTAGATGTTCACTCCTCCAATCCCCTTCTCTAGGATCAGACGGCAGCAGAACTCGATGGCACGAACCTCAGATTGAAAGACTGTGGGTCATTTGCCCATAGCAATTGAGGTTTTAGAGTTGGGTCCAAAGATCCCAGCTCCAACCACCTGATCAGTTTTTGACCCGCTGATGGGGTTGCCAGTGTCCCAGTCCTTCCGGTCCGGGATGAGGGTTCTGAATTTAGCACCAAAGAAAAGTTCCTTAGTCATAGTATCTGATCTAGAGCCGGCTAGCATGTCTTGATTCGGTATCTAGAAGCCCTGTTTGGAGCTTGATTCTAAGAAGGCTCATAGCAACGACTTCTTTAATTTGGATATGCAGCGGAGTCAAATTCAGTATCGATTCCATTGCTGCGGTGGGACAGGTACGAAGTGCCCCTGTCAGTGAGAGGCACAGCAGCCTGTGCAATTTATTGCATTTGCTGATGGCAGTGACCTGCGTAACCTTTGGCCACCACATAATAGCAGCATAGGTGACGATCGGTCTGGCCATCATTGCAAAAAGCCACCGAATGGTCCAGGATTTAAGACCCCAGATTCTACCAAAGAATCTCCTGCCGTCCCACATGGCATGGTAATAATAATAATAATGATAATAATAATAATAAGTCATATTCTCTTGACTAATTGTTCTGTTCTTAAACTTTGTTTCTCGTTTTATTTTCACTTTTTGCTGCGATCACATGCGTCTATCTTCACTCAAGTTTCAACTCCTACCTCTTTCTATCATTTCACTCACTAGCTTACTAGCTCAACTGATTCACCCGCTCATCTGGTTCATTCGCTTTTAATTCTATGTCAATTCATTTCTCTTTCAGCTATGTTAATTCTTAATTCCTACATTGGGCCATCCTCATCATTAATCCTAATCATTAATTTAATACTTTTTCTCGTTCTTTCTATTCTTATCAAATGCATTACGATAGCTGCTCAACGGATTTCGTCCTTCTCTTCCTGTAACTCATTTAGCATATCTTCATCTAGAATTGATGAGCTGCTGAACTCTACCTAAATTCTTATACCAGGCTTTAGAATCCTTAGCGCAAAACTTGGTTAACAGAGAAATAACACTTCGGTTGTTGCGCTCTACCTGCCCATTTCGTCAATCAGTAAATGCTTAATATTATTCGATTCACAACAGCTCTCAAATTAACTTGAAGTGAACGCAGTTCCACTAACAGTAACGATGCAACTAGGATCACCAAAAATTTCAGCTTGTCTCTGCAAACGATCAATATCCTCATCCGTACCTGTGCTTTTAGTGAGATGTAACCATACGAACTTAGAGAATGTGTCAACTACTACTAAAATATGGTTGTATAACTTTTTGGTTAAGTCCATTGGACCAATGTGGTCAATGTGGTAGTTTGTTAACGGCTTATCTCCATTGCTGATAACGTTGAAGAATCGAAACCTGTGGTATAAAATATTCTCTCTAACAATTTAATGATAATAGCAGTCTAATCATCAGCGACATGAACCTGTGCGATCCAGTTTCTCAATGAATCCTGTATTAAAAGACAAAATACTCTGCTGAGAGCATCTACGTGCTTTATCTTCGAGCCCGAACGACGCTCTACCTTGTAATCGAAGTCTTCCAAAAAAAATTGGCCAATAAGCAACTCTCAATGAAACGTCCTTTTTGTTTAATGTCATAGCAAAGGCATTACAATCAGTGACAATTGTAATCATCATGCCAAGCTCATAAATTCGCCACTTCTTAAGAAGCTGCACAATAGCCAAAACCTCCAACTCATATGACGGATATTTCTCTTCTGCTGGACTTGTTTTGCGGCTCATGTATTCTACTAGGTAAAAATTTTGGTCTTCTGGGTTTCTCTCTAATAACATTGCCCCAAAGTCATACATACTCGCATCACAATGGATCTCTGTAATGGCTTTTGGATTAAACAGACGTAACAGCAGTGAATTTGATAATCAAGTCCTAAGTTGACTATACGATGCTAAATCTTCATTACCTATATTAAACGGAACGTTTTGTCGCATCAAATTAGTCAATGGTTTAGCGAGCACCGCAAAATCATTATTATTATTTCCTGATATTAGAAAGTTATCTACGGCCAGGTTTTCTCCTTTGATAGCTTAATTGTCGAATTTTCAATTATATATCCCAGAAACTGAACATTACGCACCAAAAACTGACATTCAGCCCATTTTATCTTTAAACCAGATATTCTTGACAAACTCAACACTCTCCTTAGCTTTTCTATGCCCTCTTTCTCGTCAATCGATGGTATTATAAAGACATCCATATACAAAATCAATGTGCAATCTTCAATTAAGGGTTTTAGAACAGCGAAAATGAATCTCATGAATACCGTTGGGGAATTACTGATTCCAAATGGCAGAAAATTAAACTCATATTGTCCGCTTTGTGTTACAAAAGAGGTAAACTTACGCGATTCCGATACAGAAACGTGGAAGAACCCGTTACACAATTCTAAAGTCGTGAAGACCTCTTCTTTCTGTAGTTTATGTACCACATTATTTTTTACTTTTAAATTCAACTGCCTCTAATCACAACATAATCTATACTTGCCATCTTTCTTTGAAACCAAAACAACAAGGGAAGCGTATTCGGAAACGCTATTTCGAATGATCCCTTCTACCATCCAATCCCGCGCTTGCTTATTTACTTTCTCTTGATTAGCATAGGACAAACGTCTGTGTTTTTAGAAAACTGGAATATCATCAGTGAGTATAATTTTCATCTCTACTAGACTTTTATCCTATTTAATTGGTTCATAACCCTATATTACACTATCCTTGTCTTCTTTTAGCAAATGTACTAAGTCTATCTCTGAGCTTCTAACAAAAAGATTTATTGCCATCATCTGCTATAAAGCTTCCTGAAAATCGGCTTCTTCTTCCTCTTTACCAATTTGAACATCTTTCAAAACTCTGTTAAACATCGCCTGTGTTAACTGCTGTATATTAGCATTCGTTTTCTTATCAGAATTCTCGCATTGATTTGACTTATGTTCTGGCTTATGACATTTAATGCAAACTGGTTCTTTTTTGCCATATTTAGCCAAATGATCCTTATCTCCATATTTACAGCATCTAAACTTTTTTCCACCACCTGAAGTTTTTGCTTTCTCTAATTTTACTTTTGGTTATTTACATTCAAGTTCTCTTTCAATTCTTGTAAATTAGTTGCTTGTTGTGTTTTGAATCCTGAATACCCTCGAAAATGTACTCAATAGTGCTCTCTTCATCTAGATTAGATTTTTTAGCAATACCTTTCATTGTATAATAGCATTCTATTAATGATGCATTCTGCTGTTTCTTTCTGTTCTCTAGCTGTCAGCTAATCGGTTACATTGCTCTGATTACTGCCGTCAAAACCCGCTAAGGAATCTTGAATATCTTTCAGTGTGAACGACATTGTGTTTGTTATTACTGGCGCTACTCTATCCTCTAAATTATCAGATATAGAATCTTCGTACACTGATTCGTTAACATTAATTATTCCAAAATGAGTTAGCAAATAATTCTGTAACTCCTGCTTATGTCCTTGGGTTGATAATCCTAAATCTCTAAGCTTATACTTTAACTCTGCTACTGTTATTTGTGTGATCTCGTCTTGCAGCATTTTTAAACTTAACTTAAAAATGTTGTTTTGAACTTAGTTACTTGCAAAAGAATTAACATTCACCTTAATGTGTAAATAAAAATCAATATCAATAACCTACAAATTTATTCAAAATTTGCATACTCTTAATTTAGTATACTTATTACCAAACTTATTTGACTGCATATCATCGAAGTCTCCTCTATCAACTTGTCGTCACTGCGTAGCAATCAAGTCTCTGTTATTGTCGCGTGCACTCCTCGCACACAATTCCAGCATTGTATACACACACAGCTAGTGTATCGCCTCTGCTTCGTTTACCACAACGTCGATTTTGTTTTATCCGTTGTGCGCACTCGTTGTACACTTTTCGTCTCCCCTTTTTTTTGACTTTAACAAAATCTCAAAATCTCCAGTTCAGTTTCTGCAGCGTAATTCGCCCCGATGTTTTGCTACCGAAACTTCGTCTTGATTCGCCGTGTCTGATCTGACCTTTTCTCTCTTTAGCCCTTTCGCGCCCAACTTTTTCCCCGTGAAATTAAAATTTTTTTTTATCATGAATGTTTTTACATTTATTTTTAGAAAAATTTAGCAACAAATTTGAGTATGCCACGCCCATTAGTTTGGGCGGTAGCGAAAGTTGCTTGTGAGCAACGTTGGGCAGTAGTGGTGTGTAAGCATTGTTTTTTTTATAATTCACAGAATATGAAATATTTTTCTTTATAATGACAATTTAAGTGTGGTATGACAAAAAACAGTTTTTATTGTTATTGCAGCACAGATGGACTTTGCATTTAAGGCATTTGGTCATCGGTGTTGCAGTTTTTCACAGTCTGCAACGTCCTCTTTCTCCAAAAACTACCCAATGTTCAACTTTATCATAACGTTGTGACACTGAAGGATTTGTCTGAAATTTGTACTTCTTTGATTGATGCGAAGAAACACTGCTTGGGGATCCCAATGATAGCACTGAGCTTTCTCTTTCTGCATTTGTTGGTCGACCTCTCCTTTTTTGAAATGAAGAAGCGTCAGTGGAATGTAAAAGTTCATGGGCAATTTCCGATTGAAATTTTATAAGGGGAATATGTTTTTGGTTTGGGTTTACCAAGTTCAATTGTTTCCTATACAGTAGCCAAGCATTTGTAACGAATGTTCCCAGGCACAAATAAAAAATTCTTATGTACCACTTTTTTGATCGGTGGTTAATTTTGTAGAGCTCCATCAGCATATTTGCCAAATCAACTCCACCCATACCTTTATTGTATGAAGCAACAATAGCTGGCCTTGAAATATCAATGTAAGCTTTTTCTTTTGGGCTCCAACGTTTGCATATTCCAACAGGCTGATCACCTTCACACGAAGATATTAGTTGAACAGGCTTATTGTCAAACCATTTTACACACACACGATTATGGTTCATTTCGCATTTTATATCAAAAGACCTCCGTCCGCTCTTCCTGAGGTAGTTTTCCAAAATTTTCTTTGAGAATTCTGAGCAAAGGGCGGAACTTGTAGAGTTTATCATAGTTGGAATCTCCTTTTTTTAATTGTTTGGCGTTGTCGTTGAAATGTAAGCATTGTTTTATTTTTTCAAATCTCCCACGCGGCATTGAATCAGTTATTGCGGTAAGCTTTAAATCCTTTGACAATGCCATTCTGAGTTGCGGTAGTTTTAAAACACCCAAGTGCAATAAAATGCCAATGTAGCGTTTGATTTCCTCATCAGTACAATTTAAGTTCAATACCGTGCTCCTGCAAACTATATATATCAGTTTGCCTTGCCATTAAATGAATTAGCTGAGTATCAAAAAATGTGCAGAAGAACTCCACTGGCGTCTTTATCTCCCCGACATCAAAAGTTTTGTCATCTTCCCAAATACTCTCTGGAGCTACAAACGGCCTTGTTCTCCATTTTAGCGTCTTTGGATCAATTTTCTCCAAGCAACTGTCAACAACAACGCAAGGGTCAGGTTCACATCCTTCAATCACTGTATTTTCCAGAAGGTCAATCTCGATACTTTCTCCCCTTTCAAGAATTCCTTCTAAATTCTTCTCCAGTACCGTAGAAATGTCTTTCATCTCATCACCACTTTCTTCGTGAGTAGAAACATCCCAATCGAAGTTTAAAGCCCGTTCAATTTCTTCGTTAGACAAACCTTTCACTTTCGGTTTCATATCTAAATGCAAACAAAAATTATTACCACGAATGCCCAAGGTTGCTCACAAGCAACTTAGCAACTTTGAAAATTATTTACTTACTTATGTTCACTATTAACTAAGTTTGACTATATCACTGTCTAGTTAACTCTTTGCTAAATAATTATTTGTTTATACTTTAGGTTCTTTTTTACCACCGAATATCGAAACAATAATTATTGTGATGCGCGTGCTGTTTATTGCAAATATTTTCTGCAACTAATCTCCAAATGCGTTTTTTGCTTTTCATATTTAGAGTAGACACATAAAAGCACCGTTATCATAAAGAATGAGCAGATAAAAACAAAAGGCACGCTTACAGATAGCTCTGAAAATATAGAAATTGCTCACAAGCAACGTTGGGCGCGAAAGGGTTAGCAATTCTAAGCGTTCTCTCTCGCTTATCGTTGCTATCCTCTGACTCTGCTGCTGAACCGCTACTTTCGGGTGATGTCGGTCGCTTTCATCTATTCCATTTTCTTTTTCACTACGCAAAATTTGACATCAATTTTCACCTTTGATTTTTAATATATCGCCACATAACTTGATGATTGTGCTCAATGTATTTACACTACTTGCATATAAAATGGTCCCGAACGAGCCCTCAATTATTGTTTTTTTTTTTTTTTTTTTTTTATACTTTGCTTTTATTTATTGAATCTTCTCATTTTTGAGACTAACAATAAGTGTATCAAATCTTATACTATAACCTAGCTAATAGTTATGTAGACTGGAACATTCGAAATGGCCCTTATAAATTATGGCTGGGTTGGAAGGTCGGTACGTTGCAGGCGGGATCGGTTGGAAACCTGAGTCAAGACCCTTGCGAGGGGATTTGGGTGGACAGAGAGTTTTTCATTATAGGACGCTTTTTGCTTGTCTATTTCATCTTTTACTGCGAAAATGCCGAGGTCCCTGTGGATGTTTTGGTTTCGAATATACCATGGTGCCCCAGTGATAGTTTGCAGGATCTTTGATTGAGCGCGCTGTATGATATCAATGTTGGTTCTGCTCGCGTTCCCCCAAAGCTGGGAGCCATACGTCCAGATTGGCTTAAGAGTGGAGTTATAGAGCAGGACCTTATAGTCCAGGCACAAGGGCGATCGGGCGTTTATAATCCAGTGGAGGCTGCTGGCTTTCAGCTTTAGGTGTAGTGTTAGACGTCTGTCGAGATGGATGCCGAGATACGCTACTTCGTTGACTTGGGAGATCTGCGTGCTATTCAGGCAGAGCGGAGGCCAAGTTTGCCTGTTAAGAGTAAACGTTATGTGTTTACACTTTTGTTCGTTTATTTTGATACGCCAGTCAGATAGCCACTTCTCGACTACCATGAGATGTTTGGCGAGTTGGGTTGATGCACGGACTGGGCATCTGGAGCGGCTAAGGATCGCAGTGTCGTCAGCAAAGGTGGATGTTGTTAGTCGGTCACTTGTGGGAATGTCCGCTGTGTAGAGGACGAATAGAGTTGGCCCAAGTGCGCTGCCTTGTGGGACTCCAGCTTCGATAGTGTAGTTGTCGGATATTGTTGTGTTGCACCTCACTGCGAAGGCTCTGTTGTAGAGGTAAGATTCAAGGAGTTTATGAGTGTACCCAGGCAAGTGTGTTTTAATTTTATGCATAAGACCTTTGAGCCAGACGCAGTCAAATGCTTGAGATACATCGAGGAATATCGCTAAGCTCGAAGGCTGTGCGAGTCTCTGATATTATTCTGTTGACTTGCTCGATAGTTCCGTGTTTTTCTCTGAAGCTAAATTGATGGGCTGCGATAATGTTGTGAGCTTCCATATATGGTATTATGCGCGTTAGAAGGCATTTTTCGAAAAGTTTGGACAGGCATGATAATAAACTTATTGGTCTGTAAGATGACGGGATCGTGTGATCTTTTCCAGGCTTCGGTATCATTATTATAATTGATTTTTTCCATTTACTTGGGTAGTAACCGAGACTTATGACACCATTGAAGAGCTTACAGATGACCTCAACAGCACAGTACGGAAGTTCCATTATCATTTTTGTAGTTATTATCCGTCTCGGAGTGTATTTGCGGAAGAACATATGCATTTGCTGCGGGGTTCGGCTGGAAGACGCCTCTGAGATGTAAGGCAAATGTTTCGGCTCTGTCTTTGTCGCTGCGGGCTCAGCAACCTGAAGAATTTCTTATCGGGGTGACGGTTTAAGTTGGAGAGCTTAGATTTGGGTGAGCCCTCCACAAGGGATGCTTTGTACTAGTTGGCGATAGTTTTTCTATATATTTTAGTTGTGCATTTTCAGCATCTTGCTTCAGAGCCCGGCTTAGTTTGCGGGTGGCTTCATTAAGACGTTGCTTTGAGCATGGTGACCTGCTGGTTTGCCACGCCCATCGCAGACGCCTTTTTTCCAGAACCAGCTGTTCAATTTGCAGGCTGGTTTTGAACGTCTTAATTTTCACATCCTCCCCTTTTGGTGTTGAGATCCTGGCTGCTGTGACGAGTACCTCTTCCAGCGCGGCGGTAGAGTAGTCGATGTCCGATTCGATATTTAGTTGAGGAGTTAGCTCAATGTGAGAACTCACATACTTTCCGTATTTCATCCAGTTGGTGTTGTACGTCAGCCTATGGGGGTGGTCCGTAATTTCTGGGCTTTGAAGAAGGGTTAACAACAAGGGCGAGTGTTCGGATGAGAGATCCGGCAGGGCCATGGCGCTTATAAGATCGCGTGGGATGTTTTTCGTCACCGCGAAATCAATTAGATCTGGGATCTTTCTGGGGTCTGCAGGCCAATACGTGGGGCTACCAGGAGAGACGTAGTCCATTTGATTGCTGCTCACTTTTATAAGTGCGTTATACAGTTGCCTTCCCTTGGGGGTCACGAGGCGTGATCCCCAGTGCGTGTGTTTGTCATTGTAGTCTCCTGAAACTATGAAGCGATCCCCCAGTGTGTTGTAGAAGTCCATGAATTGACCTTCAGAGATAGTAAATCGAGGTGGGCAGTAGACAGCGGCAATGCAAAGGTTGCCGTTTCCTGACTGCACATTTATGGACGTGGCTTGCAGGTAATTTGTTGCAAACCTTTGGTGAAAGTGGTGATTGATGCGTTCTCTGATTAAGATGCCGGTTCCACCGTGGGCTTTCCCATCCGGATGATCTGTGCGGTAGAAGGTATAACCTCTTATATGGAAGTTATATCTCCCTATGAGGTGCGTTTCAACCAGCAGCATGGCGTCGATGTGATTTATATTTAGGAATTTATTTCCAGTTTATGCCGTGAAATGCCGTTGGCATTCCACATAGTTATAAGTAGGTTAGATATTTATTATTTGGACTGTTGAGCTACAAGCAACTGAATCACCATGTTCTGATTCTGAACAAGGGTTTGCATAGTTGTTTTCATGAATGACATGAGTTCCATCATACTTTGTTGCATGGTATACATCATAGATTCCAAATTGCTTTGCGGCTGCATCGGGACCTGCTGAGTGTTTTCTGAGTGTGGCTGAAGTGGATTTTCCATGCCTGTTCGTAGTGCTTCGGCGTAGGAGAAGCCCTTAGTGGTATTTAGCGAACCGAATGATGATCTGGCTGCCTTGGCGAAAAATACGTCTGGCGTACTTTTTGAGTTATAATACGCATTTTGCGTATTTTGTTGACGCGTAGCTGTCGCTCGTTGCATGCGACTCTTCAGCTCCTTGTAGACCGCACAGCCTCTGTAGTTTGCCGTATGGCTTCCTCCACAGTTGCCACATTTTTTCTTTAAGGGGTCTTCTTTGTTTGCGGGGCAGTATACGACGTTGTGGAAGTCTCCGCAGACTACGCAGACTGCCCGAAGTGTGCAGTATGTCTTTGTGTGTCCATACTCCTGGCAGTTTGTGCATTGTAGAGGGCCGTTGCATTTGTGTGGTTCTTCCACGGTGATCCTTCGATGCAGTAAGAGCTGCAGCTTGTAGATCGGGTGCACTTCGTTTTTCTTTAAGGCTTTGCTATCTGATTCGAGCTCGACCTTGAAGAGTGGTTGCGGTTTTTTATTCCTGTTGATAATGTTGCTGACATTTTTGGCATAGAAGCCCTTGGCTTTAAGGGCTTCTTGAATCTCAGAGGGGGCGACGTCGGGTTCAATTCCTTTAAGTACAACTTGCAGTCCCTTGCTGCTTTTTAGTTGGTAGGTGTAGAAGTTCTTTTTTGTTTCCTCCAGGTACTTAGACACAGCTCGGAAGTGTTCTTCGGACTTCGTTTGAACTTTAGTTTCGTGGATGTTCCCTTTAATAAGCGGAACAACATGAAAATTATCATTCCCGACCAGCGCAACAATTTTGTTGACCAGGGCGTTAGAGCTTTTTTCCCTTATATAAATAGGTGGGGGCTTTGGTTTCTTTTGGGTCTCCTGCCCCAGCTCTGTTTGGTTGTTCTCCGCCTCTGCTAAGATGGAAAAACGGTTATCATTGGAACTCCTAGTTTGGTCGTTGCTTTTGTTGATACGGTTGATCTTTAGTTTATTACCAACCGTGTTTAGTGGACTAAGCTTACGCTTAATCTGGATGTAGCGATCCATACCGGTCTGTATAGCCGGGACCGCTTGTTGCTTATCGAAGCTTACGGTTTTTGTTGACATTGCAATTTGCTCTGCGGCCGTTGGCACCGAATTCGCACTATTGGTAGTTGGTTTTGTTGTTGATGGTGCTTTTGCTGCGACTGCGGAAATTGTAGCGCTGCTTGTTGTTGGAGCTTCTTCCATAGAAGCCGGCGGTGGTGGGGTTGGGCATTGGTAGCTCCATGATGTAGGAGTTGGGGTGAGCAGAGTGGGTGAGTAAGAGCTCGCTCTCTTGCTGTCGACGATCAGTAGAGCCGGGTTGCAATTTGTTGACTTGCTTTCTTCAACGATATCGCGTGTTGAGAAGTAAGAGTAACAAGCGTTTCTTGGATTTAGGGAGCTTCTACGCTCATTCTTTGGATCGCTGCTCATTTTTTGAGCTTATTACGCGTGGCACTTATTAAATTAAGTCAAATATACACTTGCCCTATCATAACACCAGTTATAATTATATATATTTTTCTTTGGCGTTACTTCGCGCAAGCTGCCTGTCAATTGTTATTCATGTAGTTTAGACTACTCATTTCAAATTCGTTATATTTTCTCCACTTTAGATTTGTTAGTTCTTATTTTCACCGACAAAAGACGGAGAACACCGACCGACGAAGCCTCTCACTAAAAAACGCGTCAAACTCGTACAACGGTCTGATCGCGAATGATTGTAGGAGTAGAATTATTCTTTCGTTTTTAAATTAAACCACTCTGGTTCATTTCATTTTTGTATATATATGAAGTATTGCAAATGTTTATTAAATCAACTTATTATTTAACTTAAGTTTTCGCCAATTAAATTATAGTTTTATTAAGTCATATTCACTTAACTTATTGTCCTGTTCTTAAACTTTGCTTCTTGTTTTATTTGCACTTTTTGCTGCGATCACACGCGTCTATCTTCACTAAAAGTTTCAACTCCTACTCCTTTCTCCCAGTTCGTACACTAGGAACGCACAATATGCTCGGGATCTGCGGTATCCACGTGATGTTTCCTCCTAGTCCATATCAAGTCTGGACAGTCGCACAGAATGGCTGACGAGCCGGCCCTAGCAAATTCGACAGCCAGCTCATTGCTATGGATACCAGAGCGTCCAGATACCCATAGAAGGGTGACATTTTTAATTAGAGACAGTCTCTGGAGGCAGTTCCAGCAAACGTCCACCAATCGAGAGTATACTCTTTTAGAAGAGAGGGCATATATGGCCGCTTGACTGTCAGAGAAGATGTAGATGTTCATTCCTCTAATCCCCTTCTCTAGGATCAGACGGCAGAAGAACTCGATGGCATGAACCTGAGATTGGAAGACACTGGGTCATATGCCCATAGCAATTGAGGATTTGGAATTGGGTCCAAAGATCCCAGCTCCAACCCCCTGATCAGTTTTTGACCCGTCGGTATACCATTGGATATCGAGGGGATCGCTGATGGGGTTGCCAGTGTCCCAGTCCTTCCGGTCCAGGATGAGGGTTCTGAATTTAGCACCAAAGAAAAGTTCCTTAGTCATAGTATCTGATCTAGTGCAGATATCTATGTCAGGAATGTCTTTGATCAAAGTAGCATGTCCTGAAGCCCTGATTGGAGCTTGATTCTAAGAAGGCTCATACCTGCGTCTTCTTTAATTTGGATATGCAGCGGAGTCAGTTTCAGTAATGACTCCATTACTGCGGTGGGACAGGTACGAAGTGCACCTGTCAGTGAGAGGCACAGCAGCCTGTGCAATTTATTGCATTTGCTGATGGCAGTGACCTGCGTAACCTTTGGCCACCACACAACAGCAGCATAGGTGATGATCGGTCTGACCATCATGGCAAAAAGCCACCGGATGGTGCAGGATTTAAAACCCCAGATTCTACCATAAAATCTCCTGCAGGCCCACATGGCATGGGTCGCCTTTGTGAGGGTGTTACTGAGGTGGGAGTTCCAATTTAATCTTTTATCGAGGCTTACCCCTAGATATTTGACTTCGTTGGAAAGCCCCACAGGGGAGCCGCTGATATAAATTTGACCAATGTCAACGGAATAGCGCCTAGTGAAGGGAACTATAATAGCTTTTTGTGGATTGATGCTAAGACCAACATCTGCGCACCATCTACTTACCGTGTTCAGAGCTGATTGCATCAACTCTGTCACGGTGCTGGTATAGTTTCCGGTCACTATTAGAGCCAGGTCGATCGCTTCAACGCCCTGCTCGGAGAGTAAGACTAGTAGTTCGTCAACTACTAGGGACCAGAGTAGGGGGGATAGAACCCCTCCCTGGGGACAGCCTTTGACTGCATTAATGCATGTAGTCGTGGAGTCCAGGGTGGAAGTGATTATGCGGTGCTTGAGCATAGCTTCAATCCACCGGATCAATGGACAGTCAGTTTCTCTACGTTCTAGAGCAGTAGAGACTGACCCGTAGCCGGTATTATCAAAAGCCCCTTCTATATCCAGAAAAGAGCACAAGTAAAACTAACTCTAAGAAGGCCGACCAGTGGATGAAGAATATGAGCCATGCTGTTTTGAATAAGGACTGGGAACATTTTGTCACCCCCTGGGGCTTTGAAAGAAGCAAAAGAATCCAGATAGGCTGAATCCGCGTGAGTCCGGTGACAAAGTGGCGTCATCGCGATCGGAGAGATCTGGATTCGCCACAGAACCCGGGAAGTGGACTTGCAGTAGAAGATCAAGTATTTCCCTGCGATCTTGAATGAAAGAGCCATCTGCTCTTTTAAGAAGCCTTATTCCATTAGACGACCCTTTAGCCAATACTTTATGAAGCCTTGCTGCCTCTGGCAACGATTCTAAGCTACCACTGTAGCTACGCCATGTATCGCGTTTAGCTCGTCTAATGCTTTTATTGTAGTTGGTAAGAGCGTTCCTATAGACGTCCGAACTAGCACGGTTAGATTTAGTCCTTTTAAAAAGGCTTCTAACCCTCCTTCTAAGGACAGCCAGTTTCTCATTCCACCACGGAATTTTCCGATTGACCCTTAGGGTCTTCTGGACTGAGCTGTCCTCGAAGGATGAGATAAGCACATCTAGGAGCAGATTGGCAGCGAGTTCTATCTCACTGATAGAGTTAGGTTTGCTGACCAATAGGTCTGCTTTGGAAGCTACAGAGGCTTTAAAGAGCTCCCAATTTATCTTTTTCGGACAGAAGGAGTTTTGGCGAATTTCGACTTGGCCAGGAAGGTCAAACCGGATGTGCTGATGGTCTGACAAAGTGGCTTCGTCTGTGACCCGCCAGTTAACAAGCGAACTCGCTATCGAGTTGCTGATTAGAGTGAGATCTAAAACCTTTTTCCACCCTATGTTAGCTACGTCTAATTGATAACACAATAAGTAGTCTAAGAGGGACTCACCACGTTTGTTGATGTCGCTGTTCCCCCAGATCGTGTGATGTGCGTTGGCGTCACAGCCGATCACGAGCGGCTTGTTGTTGCGACGACAGAATTCCACCAGCCGCTGGGCCTCTGCTGGGGGTACATCATCCACATCGCCCGGGAAGTATGCGGAGGCGATCACAACTTCCCGGACACCGTCTGCAGTGGCTACCTCAATAGCCGTTGCTACCAGGTCTCTGTGGATGAAGTTAGTTAGTGGTAAATGTCTGACACTGTTATCCATAAGTATAACAGTGCGCGGGCATCTCCCATACGGTCATGTAACAACTTACATGATCCACATGAAAGTCCACGTATTTGGCCACCGATCAACCATGGTTCCTGGACGAGAGCCAGGTTGATTTGATCATCACAGTCGACCCTGCACAGTGTGGCCGACGCTGCTCTAGCGTGGTGCAGGTTCGTCTGGAGCACTTTAAGTTTGCTCATCTTCCCTCCTGATTGCGGTCGAGACAAGGCCACTTGCCTTGCCCCCCCGAGAGTCGTTACCGCGAATGCCCTTCGGCGGTCGGGACGAGTCACTCGAGGGAGGTCGCCTTGCGACCCCGCTCGCGGGAGTTGCCCTTGCGGGTGGGTTGCGGTCCGATGTGCTGGCACTGAGCCTGACCGAGGCACCTCTGACGGCTGTTGGACGGTGACCACATGTCACACGCCTAGTTGGGCCCTTTGGGGCCATGACCACAATGGCCGGCGGGGTGGGGGAGGGAACCTTGGGTACCAATCCGGCCGCAGCGCTCGTGGAGGCCACAGGGTCAGCCAATGCTGAAATCCCTGAGGGAGGCACTGGCAGGAGAGGGAGCGGGTGAGGATGTGGATGGAGGAGGGGTGGCGGAGGAGGCTTTGGGAGCTGAATTCTTTAGGATCAATTTGACCCTGCCAAAGCAGAATTTCACCCTCCCTTGGCACTCCGTCAGAGCCCTGTACGACTCCTCGTCAACCAACATTGCGAGGTGAGTCGTTGTGCCGTTCAGGCTGTGCTGCACCACCCGCCACAGATTCGTGGAGAAGCTGCTGGCGTTCTGGAGCCCAATGTATTCCAGGATGGTTGCAGGAGTAAACTCAGCACTACTTGGAAAGTAACCTCTAATGAGGTGAGCCTTGGGGAACTCCGTTTCCTCCAGCAATTTGACGTCAAGGGCGCTGATGGACCTGATGTGTCCAACAGCTCCCCTGACCCAATTGGCAGTGCTGCTATCCTCGCACACCAGAAGCAGCGACTCATTTCGGGGTATACAGCCCTCGAAACCTGGACTAACATTTGGTGTAGAGAGCAACAGCACCGCCTTTAATAAACTGGATTTCAACGTAGCCAACTGCTGCGCTGAGAGGGGTTTGGTTGAATCAGCCGAAGTGAAGCCCAATTTCACGCTGCTAACCACTTGGCTGAAGAGTGGTTTCGTGGACTCCTTATGAGTCTTTTTTGGCCTCTTTGAAGAGCTGGTGGGCTCGACGATGGTATCGTCAACGCGCGTCCGTTTAGCCTTGGTGTTAACGGGGGGCGCAGTGGCGATAGCCAGAGCCTCCTCTCTGTTAGAACCCTTTGCGAGTGCAGCTTTAAAAAGCTTCTTCTCGCGGCTCTTCAGTCCTTAGATTTCAGCCGTCGTCAGCAAAGCTGATTCGGTCGCAGTTAACTTCCTCGTCCGAGGACAATACCTCGACGGGTTGCTGACGGACTGAACCGCTACTGGACGGAAGTTCAGCACTAGCGAACCCTGTGTCCAAGGGAGTTCGTGGCCTATCCGGGTCCCCTAGAATACTAGAGTCGAGACCCGTAGTATTGGGGGTGGAAGCCAGCAGCCCACTGGCTGCAGTGCTGGTGTAGGGGTCAGCCGTGAAGGCATCGCCCAGAGATGATACTATTAAAGCCGTATCAGACTTTTCTATTTTGAAATTTTGATCCATGAATTAAAGACCCCACGAGTAGGCGGGAAGGGAAGGTCATCCACGGCATAGCCCGCATACCGTGGAAAGTCTAAATGAAACTGGAGGGCGACAGGTATACTAGAGCATACTAGAGACCGGGCTACCCCCCGGCCTTGGATTGGGGTGATTTATAGATTCACGATCTTCGCCCGACTATAATTAGTCAGCACCTCTAGCAGAGACACGACCGTGCTAGGGGTCTGCTTCCAGCCGCCCTCGCGTGGAGAGTATAGTCGCACTTCCGACAGTACGAGCAAGGACAGGTCGTGCCCCAGCCAATACTGGGATTACATGTTGGTCCCCTTGCTTCCTCTGACGGCTGGCGGCCACACATTTGCAATACTTCATATATATACAAAAATTAAATGAACCAGAGTGTTTTAATTTAGAAATGAAGGACATAATTTTACTCCTACATGTAAGTTAACAACGGAGTTGTTCATCAAAGTGCAGATACACTTGCATTGCATAATCGCATACAGTACACCAGCGACACGTGCGCAGCGTCAGCAACATAGCCAACAGAATTCTTAGGAGTGCAGACACACCGGCAAAATATTGTCACACGCTCGCAGCATATCAGCGGCGCATGCGCAACGTCAGCAATTGCAACGGAAACGGGACGGCTGCAGCGACAACAGCAGCAGAAGCGGTACTTAAATTAGCTCTTAGATTGTTTAAATTTCAGTTCTAATCTACAACTCAAATAAATCAGATTGATTTTTTTTTAAAAGAAAGACAACCCGTCTTCTTAATTGGCGCCCGAGCAGGGACCCGTTCATCGCGTCGTGTAATTTACCTCAAGTAGCTAAGTTGCCACTGTGAAAGTGTCACCGAGGATCCCAAGTAGTCCGTTGTCGCCGCAATTCGCCGCAAGGATAAAAAGGATAAAATCCAGCGGACCATCGTGGGTGATTCACCGGAATGAACATATTAATGTAAGCTCATGATTTAAGAATAGAAAAATAAGATTTAAAAGAAGAATAAACAAAAAAAAAGTTTTTAAATACGAATACGAAAAATTAAAGTAAAGTAAACAAGAAATAATTAAACGAAAACAAGAAATAATTTGATTTAAGAAAGTGTAGAACATATTTCAAAAAAAATTAAAACCTATTGAAACCAATTTTTTTTAAGTAAAGTAAATAATTTGGAAAAAATTCATAACTCGTATATTAAAATGAGGCATTTAAGAGAATAATAAATTAACAAAAATTATAGTAACAAGTTTTCAATATTAATTTTCATATAAAGCCTATATTATCATATTACGTTACATTATACTATATCACATTTTCCTACACTATATTATTACCCCGAAACAAGCGATAACAAAACGAAAAATCTTAAAACATTATAAAAACTGTCAACCGCAGTATAACATACTCCAAATTCTGCGAATCCCTCCAGGATAGAAGGAGAGATCCAGCCACTGGATCTAATGCAATAAAAACTACACACATTTCCAAGTCTCCAATTGTCCAATTGCCTCCAAGGAGGCGAAATCATTAGATAAGCATTAGGTGTAGAAGGTGAAGAGGAATATGCAGACGTGACATACACACCTACTGAAAGCGGTCAATATGATGATAAAGTACCCGACGTCACCCGACTAATTAAAGAAGTCTATGGAGACAGAATTTCTTTCGGATCGTGGAAGAAGACCGTCGACAGAGTAATGGTTGTCTTTAAGGGACAAGAACAAACATACAAATACTACCTAGTCACGTTAGCCATACGTGGAAAAATAGTACGTGAAGCTGAAACAGTGCTGGAATCACTCCATTGAATTGGAAGGCTATATCTAGATGCCTCACAGAACATTTCGCAGATAAACGAGATTTGAAAACGCTAGAATATCAGATGTTCTCTCTGACTCAGGGTCGGTTGTCCGTTATAGAATTCTACCACGCAGTCACCACCAATTATCCTTGACACTCAATCAAGTTGGTGTGCAGGAAGACTCCCCTGAATCCATAAGGTCCTTGACGAATAATTATAGAGGCAAAGCCCTCGATACTTTCGTCAGAGGTCTCAATGGAGACCTTCTACGTCTTTTGGCTGTGAAGGAGCCGAGATATCTTAGTCATCCACTACATTTGTGCAGACTGCTAGACAATTAGGACCATAGAAATGCGTATCTTCCTAGGCTGAGACAATTACCACCTCCATTACCACCTCGTCAGATCCAAGCCCAGCACAATTTCAGGCAATTGTACAGCAAACCGTCGTACCAATAATTGCCAAATGTAGCTAAGCAAATTCAACAACCATTATACTATCCATCTTCAGATAGACCGAACTGGGGTTCTAGACCACCGACTACATGGCCAAAAGCGCCTACTCAACCGAGTCCGTATATACCCTTTCCACAGCGGCCGTATGAGCCACTGCCAGAGCAGCCTGTATACAAGCAGACCATCGTGGCTCCACCACGCCCATTTGCTCCTAAACCAGAGCCCAGACCAGTGCCAATGGAAATAGACCATTCTATTCTATCCAAGCGCTTAAACTACATAAACAGGCCTTCAGGTAATGATATGATAGGCAAAAGACTCCCAATACCAATAGTCACAGGGCCACCACAAAAGCTGCAAAGACATTATAACATTGAGACTGGTGCAGCAGAAGAAAATTAAGAACAGACAACAGCCGCGAATGAATGTCCGATAATGTCCGAAGAAGACCAGGGTTATGCTACAAACCCCACTGATACAACGGACGTTTATTTTTTAGATTAAACAGTTCCTCGCTACCATATGTTCAATGTGTAACGAGGGACGGTTCACAATTGAAATTTTTAATAGATACAGGGTCCAACCAGAACTACATTCAGCCACACTTAGTAAAGAATCCAAAATTAAATGAGCGGAAAAATAGAAATAACACACAACACTATCTTAAACCTATTCGGTATTAGAGACTTAATTTGCAAGTTTTTCATATTACCCACTTTAAAGACATTTCATGGCATAATAGGAAACGACACATTAAAAAAATTAGATGCAGTGATAGACATAAAAACCGACAATAAGAGGAGGACGGAAAATTCAAATTTTTCAACTACAAGCACAAGCAGTCAACAGCATCAATATCAGGTCCGATCATATGACACTTGCACAAAAACAAAGCATGTTTCACTTGACAGAGAGACATGTCGAGCTTTTCGCAAACCCAGACAAAAAACTGACCTATACCACGCGAGTTATAGGTGAAATTAGAACCAATTCCGACTTACCCGTACATAGCAAACACTACCCCTACCCCGCTTCTTTGAGACCGGAGGTAGAAACCCAAATCCAAGAATTGCTGCATGACGGCATAATCAGACCTTCACGGTCCCCATACAACTCACCTGTTTGGGTGGTGCCAAAAAAAGCTGACTCATCAGGTCAAAAGAAATTCAGGGTGGTCATCGATTACCAAAAATTAAACGACGTTACAATTTCGGATCGCTATCCGATCCCAGAAGTAGGCGAAATGCTCGCTCAATTGGGGGAAAACAAATATTTTTCAGTATTAGATCTGAAAAGTGGTTTTCACCAAATCCCATTATCAGAAAAGGACATAGAGAGGACAGCCTTTTCTATAAATGGAGGTATATTCGAATTCACAAGGTTACCGTTTGGCCTAAAGAATGTTGAGAAAGTAAAAGCGATACAGGAACCGAACCAAAAACGCTAAAAGATCTCCGATCATTCTTAGGGCTATCAAGCTACTATAGGAGATTTATACGCGACTATGCCGAGTTAGCCAAACCGCTCACTTCTCTACTTAGAGGAGACACAGGGCGGGTCTCCAAAAACATGTCTAACAAAATCAATATTAGGTTAGATTTAGAGGCAATAGACGCATTTAATAAAATGAAGAGAACATTAGTTTCACAGGATGTAACACTTCATTACCCCGACTTTCGGAAAGAATTCCACTTAACCACTGACGCTTCAAATCATGCCATTGGAGCTGTTCTCGAACAAAATAGTAGGCCAAACACGCACCTACTATATACAGCCGATATACCAACAACGAGACAGCTTATCTACATTTGCCGATAGCACTGCAATGCTGATCCGCTCAAAACGCCCACGGCAAGCTACGGCACAACTCGCTCTCCATATGGTAGATATTAAGAATTGGCTACGTAATTGGCGAATCAAAGTTAACGAGCAGAAATGCAAACACGTAACATTTACTCTTAACAGACA
Source organism: Drosophila pruinosa (assembly GCA_018150935.1). Taxonomy (NCBI): domain Eukaryota; kingdom Metazoa; phylum Arthropoda; class Insecta; order Diptera; family Drosophilidae; genus Drosophila; species Drosophila pruinosa. The sequence goes on from JAECWR010000034.1 coordinate 227,456, forward strand.
AGAATGCTCTTCATTAATAAATAAATAATAAATAATACTTTACTCCCAATATCAACTTAAGTTACGTATCTAGGTATTTATCTTGACAATATTATCTTTACAAATATACTGAAGAAGTAAGAAAGCTACTGTCGAGAGTGCTCGACAGTGAGATACCCGGCACCCAATTTTACCATCAATATATTATATTTTTCAAAAATATACTGAAAACAACTAAGAAAGCTACTGTCGAGTTTGCTGGACTGTGAGATACCCGCCGGCCAATTTTACCATCAAAATATTTTATTTTTCCAAAATGTACTGAAAAAATACTAACAAAAATATACTAAAATTATATCAAAATAATATACCAAAATTTTCTTTGTTCGAAATTATTAGCTTGGCGGCACTTTAGATGATTTATTGAACACCATTATTATGTCACGGAGTGTAATAGCAATTAACTAGGTGCAGCTGCACGTCATGACGCCTTATAAAAGTAATTTCTTAATAACTTATGTGTTTTTTATCCGATTTTAACCAAATTTTCAGAGATCATTAAGATGGTGATTAGTATTGTGCGTACCAAATGTGAACATTCTAGTATTAAAATGACTGTAATTCGGTTTTATTAGATTTACGGGGGCGGAAGGTTGCGTGGTAAAAACCTAAAACAAACTTGATCTGCGTGCAACAATAAGACACACTGTCCCGAAAAATTGGTTGCTCAATCTTTTATAATCTCTGAAATCTAGGTGTTCATACGGACGGACAGACGGACAAGGCTATATCGTTTCGGCTGTTGACGCTGATCAAAAATATATATACTTTATGGGGTCGGAGATGCTTCCTTCTGCCTATTACATACATTTTCGGTCGTCACAAAGCCATAATACCCTTCTACCCTTTGGGTAGGCTGGTATAAAAACAGTCACTCTTTTTTTTTGCTCCATTTTTATATATATAGATACTCTCATGTTATATTTACCATTTCATAAATTTAGAACTGTACTTAGATTTTTGTGGACCATTTACTATACGCTATTGAAGTTTAACAAACTCTGATTGGGAGTCGTCTTCGAATTTTAGTTTAAGTATAAATATAGCATACGTTGACATATCATTTTCATATACTTGTCCTAACGTATTCTAAGTACAAAAAATAGGCCATTTATAAAAGATATCAACAAGACAAGTAGCAAGAGAGTTCCAATGAGAGAGATACGAATAGAGAATGAGACAGAACCGAAAAAGAGTATTAAATAATCAAAAGTCAACAAATCTTGAATATAAAACGCTCAAAGGTAGAGTGGTTATTTTTGGTACAGTAATAATCAAATATTAATAACTTCTGTAAATTAAATAGCGATCGAACATTAAATGTTCGCCGTAACATTATTAACATGTATATTTACTTTACATTTATGTAAAGCCGCGCATGAGTATAGCCGTTGACATTCAATCATTGAAATTTCTTCTCTGATTACGGTTGCGCGATCAATGCTGTACGTAGTTGAAGCTAGCAATAACTGATGCAAAAATCGTTGTCATATAATGGAATGATGAATTTGTAGTAACAAAAACGTACATACAATTTAGCAGCCAAACTTTTTTGACAGCTTTTAAAACATTTTTAACTGAAATCTAACCCCCAGAAGATCAAATCAAACGATAAGATAAGAGTAAGATAAGACAAGATGAGTACCCAGCACTCCGTCAACATAGATTGAAGAATCCTGGGCCCGCTTCTTAGGGCGAACTTCACTTGGGGATATACATATGTCCATTCTTGGAGAGTTACTTTGATGTTTATCCCTAAACAGGAAAATCATCCCCTTACATACTTTCCCGAAACTACAAAATGGCTAATTGATCGACTCAATCAATCACACAGTCAATGATGCTGATCTGTACAATGCAGATCACAAACTCCTCCACCACAAACAATTTGCTTATACAACTGGCAAATCGGCAGAGACCGCTCTTCATCACTTGGTCGGATAAGAGGGCGATGCTATATACAACTTTACATACCCGTCTACTCTTAGTACTTATTTTGATGTGACTGTAATATGGAATATGGGAAGCCAAAACTCATGCCATACCGAGTCCAATGTCGGTTTGATGTCCTAGAGAATTATACCAATGGATTTTGAAGTAGCAAAATTTGACAATATTTTTCATTTGCATTAAAGGATGAATGGTGTTGTGGCCTTGACGAAATCCGAATTGTTGAGGGGGAAGCAGGTTGTTTTAATATGCGTATTCAGAAATCCTATTATTGATTTCTAAATTCTTGTTTACCGAAGAAAGTAAGCTTATTGGACTGTAAGAAGTAATTGAATCCATTGGTTTATTTGATTTTTGTACGGGAATTACTTTGAAAACCCTCCATACTTCTGGAAAATAGCATAGACGGAAACATGCATTAAACACTTTTACAAGAAACTCTATGCCTTAGCGAGGAAGAGCTTTGATGATCATTTTTGGTATATTGTCCAAACCAAGAGATTTTCTAGTCTTTAGTTTCTTTTTTATAATAGCTAAGACTTCAGCCAGATCTTATAGTATGATGCATTAATGGGGGGAATTGATGTTTCTAATGAATCAATGAAATTGCAGTGACCATTTCACTGGTTTGCAGGTCGCTAAGATTGTTGGACACTGTATTATTTTTAATAAATGTATTGGCTAGAACACATGCCTTCGGCTCAGCTGTGGAGAAGGAATTTAATAACATCCTTAGAGTTGGGATGTCAGACTGTTTCTTCTTAATAACTTTAGCTAGCGTCCAAAATGCGAAGAGTTTGTGCCCAATGAAGACAGAAGGTTGTTCCAAGATTTATTTCTGCACTGGAACATCGTACTGCTAATAAGTTTGTTCATCCATTTGCCCAAAACACGGTACATTCTATCTCTGTTTCTTAACCAATTCCAACGATGACGATTTCGTCTCATGATTAGTTTCTAAATACATTGTGGGAGAGGTCTTTGGGAGGAGTGCACTCTCTTCTTTGGAAAAGTAGGCTGCTTAGCTATATCAATGATTGTGTTAAATTCGGAGATAAGAAGATTAAAATCTTCTGGGCAGTTTATATTCCTTTCTGTAATGCGGAGTATCAGTCGATTTATAACGAAGCTAAAGGCGGACCAGTTGGCGTTTTTTAAGTCATAGCGGTAGGCAGCAGTGATGTACCGCGTAGACTACACGGTGTAGATTCCACAGTTGTCTACGTGTTAAATTCTAAATTCAGAACCCTCATCCCGGACCGGAAGGACTGGGACACTGGCAACCCTATCAGCGACCCCTACGGTATTCACTGGTATACCGACGGGTCAAAAACCGATCAGGGGGTTGGAGCTGGGATCTTTGGACCCAATTCCAAAACCTCAATTGCTATGGGCAAATGGCCCACAGTCTTCCAATCTGAGGTTCATGCCATCGAGTTCTGCTGCCGTCTGATCCTAGAGAAGGGGATTAAAGGAGCGAACATCTACATCTTCTCTGACAGTCAAGACCCATCTTATCCCTCTCCTCCAAAAGAGTAAGCTCTCGACTGGTGGCCGATTGCTGGAACTGCCTCCAGAGACTGTCTCTTACTGACAATGTCACGCTTCTATGGGTACCTGGACACTCTGGTATCCAGGGCAATGAGCTGGCGGACGAACTTGCGAGGGCCGGTTCGTCAGCTACTTTTTCCGGGCCTGAGCCCTTCCGTGGCATGGGTTGGTCAACCATCTCAGCCATTGTGAAAACCTGGGCTGTTAGGTTGACTGATCGCTACTGGTCGGTCCAACCAGGGATGCGGCAAGCCAAGGAGCTTATCAATCCCGTGGTCGACCGGAAAACCAGCTTACTTTCCAGGAGGGATTTTCACCTCCTCGTTGGCTTTCTTAGTGGCCATCATACGGTGAACTATCACCTCACCAAAATGCGTCTGTCTTCTGATGCTGAGTGCAGACTTTGCAAAGAGGACGACGAGACAACCAAACACATTCTGTGCGACTGTCTAGTCTTGGTGTGGACTAGGAGGAAACATCTGCACGTGGATACCGCAGGTCCCGAGCATATTGTGCGTTCCTCGACAAAAGATCTGCTCTGCTTCATTAGGGAAGCAGAGCATCTTTTGTCTAGCTAGGGAACGCCTATAGGGCACAAAAGACCTCCATGATCGCAGTGCCTCGCACATTCTCTGTTGGGAGACTCCATTTCACTAATAATAATAATAAAAGCGTTGTTGATTTTCTCATGAAATAGACCACGTAGATAATAAGAACAGTATTGTTGGGTCTCTTTCCTTGTATGAGTTTGAGATCGAGACATTGTAGACCCATTTGAATAAGCTCATTCTTAAGTACATTGGATTCCATGCAATCAAGACCAAGCAAAAGTGCCTTGCAAGGATTATCAGTTTTATTATCGTATGAAAAATACTGAAATTTTCCGTTCATAAAACTGCAAGCCAACAATCGACACACAATGAAGTTTTATTCCAATTGAAATTTTTATACCCGCCTACCCAAAGGGTAGAAGGGTGTTATAACTTTGTACCGACCGAAAATGTATGTAACAGGCAGAAGGAAGCATCTCCGACCACATAAAGAATATATATTCTTAATCAGCGTCAACAGCCAAAACGATATAGCCATGTCCGTCTGTCCGTCCGTCCGTATGAACACCTATATCTCAGAGACTATAAGAGACAGAGCAACAAATTTTTCGTGACAGTATGTCATATTGTTGCATGATGATCAAGTTTGTTTTTGATTTTGGCCACGCCCCCTTCCGCCCATGCAAATTGAAAAAAAACTGAATTGGCAGTGTCCTTTTGAAAGTAGAACGTTAAATTGTGGCACGCACAATACTAATCACCATTTTAATAAAGATTTGGTTACAATCGGATAAAAATCAAAGAAGTTATTAAATAATTATTTTTATAAGGCGTAATCAGGTGCAGCTGCACCTGGTTAATTGCTATGTCACTCCGCGACATAATAATGGTGTTCAATAAACATTATAAAGTGCTACCAAGGTATTCATATTGAACAAAGTTAATTTCAGTATATTATTTTGGTATATCAGTATATTTTTTTAGTATATTTTTTAGCATATTTATGAATAATATAATATTTCGATGGTAAAATTGGGTGGCGGATATCTCACACTCGAGCAAATTATATAGTAGCTTTCTTACTTGTTTCGTTTCGAAGACTCAGTCAAGAGTTTCATGGTCTTAAACCAGAACCTGAAACTGAGAAACTATTCGCAAAACTCGTCCAATGTCCATTTCAACTTCCCTACAAGATTCAACATTTCATCTTAAACAAGATTTTGATCCAATCAAATCAACAATACGGCCACTGAAGCCTGCACATTTCTCATGTGATAAGTTATCACACAACCTGCAGCGAACAAAACTCATTTTAGTGTTTTTTGCCACCCGGCATTTTTTGTTGACACATACAAATATGATATCAAAAACAAAAATAGAAAAAATCAAAATTAATAATATAAATCAATTAATTAAAAATATGTACGTAAAAAAAATTTATTTAGTTTTGGAGAATGTAAATGGAAAAAATAGACAGGTACTTTAGGACTTTAACTTAACAAACAAACAAAATTCAAAGCACGAGAAACAGTAAAAGTCAGACTCGAATGAGAAGTTTTGATATACTCCTTGAATTCGCTATAATCTTTGCTGTGAATCTTTGGTCTGCCACTACATTTGAAGTACCGGGTTTGTATTCCGCAAAACTCATACTATGACCAGCATATCCTTCTCATTTGATGCGTAGTTTTCTTCCCTTTTACTGAGTTTATGCTATATAAAAGTAATAGGCCTTCCATTTTGTTCGAGAAGAGCTCCAATAACGTTCTCTTGACTTTATTAAATGCATCTATTGCTTTTGAATGTAAAGTAATGTTAATTTTGTTGTAATCCTGTGGGTATTGACATGAGAGATGGTTTACCCGGAGGATAATTTATGTTGTTAAAGTAGCAAGATCGAATAGATGGATCTATATTCATTGAGACTGGTCTGGGGTTCTGTTTAAGAGCCAAAGGCCGTGGTAGAGTTGCGAAAGTTTGTCGTGGTGTATGTGGCTTTCTGAGGCCCATATGGCCGCTGCGGGAGTTACATTTTTTTTTTTATGAGCAAATTAGTTGTTTGACTAAATTATGGAGACATGCCAAAAATAAGTAAAAAAAAAAACAATGCTGTCAAGTAAAAGAACTTTAGGAATGGCGTCAAGTCGAATAATTGGAAGTCATCCGGTGGTTGTGATGGCGCCAACAACTGGATGGTGGAGAAGATGGTCGACATAAGAGAGCATTACCAATAGGACGGAAAAGTTTTGTCAGGCAAAAAGGGTATTTTGCTGTCGGCTTCTCAGTGAATCAATTTGCTTGCTGTTGTCAACGAGGTAAATCTTGCACTTGGACAAGACCAAACACAAAACTATTTGGCTACGTTTGGAAATTGTTGCTACGATAGCTTATTGTTCAATTGCCTTAAATTGTGTTGGGCCTGGACTGACGTGGTGGTTATGAGGGTGGAAGTTAGAAGTAAAGCATTCATATGATCCTGGTTGTCAAGCAAGCTGAACAGGTGTAATGCATGGATTGGTCCCTTGGCTATTTCGCGGTGAAAGAACGGGGAACGTCTCTTTTGAGACCTTCTACAAAATTATCGAGGTATTGGTCTCTATAATTAATCGTCAAAGACTTTATGGAATCAGGTGAGTCTTTCTATACACTAATTTGATTAGGTATCAAAGATATTTACTATTATTATTATTATTTGTAAAAGGGAGTCTCCCAACAGAGAAGGTGCGAGGCACTGTGACCATGGAGGTCTTTTGTGCCTATAGGCGCTCCCTAGCTAGACAAAAGATGCTCTGCTTCCCTAATGAAGCAGAGCAGATCTTTTGTCGAGGAACGCACAATATGCTCGGGACCTGCGGAATCCATGTGCAGATGTTTCCTCCTAGTCCACACCAAGACTAGACAGTCGCACAGAATGTGTTTGGTTGTCTCGTCGTCCTCTTTGCAAAGTCTGCACTCAGCATCAGAAGACAGACGCATTTTGGTGAGGTGATAGTTCACCGTATGATGGCCACTAAGAAAGCCAACGAGGAGGTGAAGATCCCTCCTGGAAAGTAAGCTGGTTTTCCGGTCGACCACGGGATTAATAAGCTCCTTGGCTTGCCGCATCCTTGGTTGGACCGACCAGTAGCGATCAGTCAACCTAACAGCCCAGGTATTCACAATAGCTGAGATGGTTGACCAACCCATGCCACGGAAGGGCTCAGGCCCGGAAAAAGTAGCTGACGAACCGGCCCTCGCAAGTCCAGGTACCCATAGAAGCGTGACATTGTTAGTAAGAGACAGTCTCTGGAGGCAGTTCCAGCAATCGGCCACCAGTCGAGAGCTTACTCTTTTGGAGGAGAGGGATAAGATGGGTCTTGACTGTCAGAGAAGATGTAGATGTTCGCTCCTTTAATCCCCTTCTCTAGGATCAGACGGCAGCAGAACTCGATGGCATGAACCTCAGATTGGAAGACTGTGGGCCATTTGCCCATAGCAATTGAGGTTTTGGAATTGGGTCCAAAGATCCCAGCTCCAACCCCCTGATAAGTTTTTGACCCTTCGGTATACCAGTGAATACCGTAGGGGTCGCTGATGGGGTTGCCAGTGTCCTAGTCCTTCCGGTCCGGGATGAGGGTTCTGAATTTAGCACCAAAGAAATGTTCCTTAGTCATAGTATCTGATCTAGTGCAGATATCTATGCCAGGAATGTCTTTGATCAGGCTAGCATGTCCTGATTCGGTAGCTAGAAGCCCTGATTGGAGCTTGATTCTAAGAAGGCTCATAGCGGCGACTTCTTTAATTTGGATATGCAGCGGAGTCAGATTCAGTAATTTATTGTATTTGCAATTTATTGCATTTGCTGATGGCAGTGACCTGCGTATCCTTTGGCCACCACACAATAGCAGCATAGGTGACAATCGGTCTGGCCATCATTGCAAAAAGCCACCGGATGGTGCAGGATTTAAGACCCCAGATTCTACCAAAGAATCTCCTGCAGGCCCACATGGCATGGGTCGCCTTTGTGAGGGTGTTGCTGAGGTGGAAGTTCCAATTTAGTTTTTTATCGAGGGTTACCCCTAGATATTTGACTTCGTTGGATAGCGGAATAGCGCCTAGTGCCTAGAACTATAATAGCTTTTTGTGGATTGATGCTAAGACCAACATCTGCGCACCATCTACATAATGGTATATTTTGTTTTGTAACCTGCGGTCATGCTATGTCCTATTCAACGTCAACAAAAAAGTGATACGCCTACGCCGGCTATTTCTTTAATTTATTTTTTAAAGCCTAAAAATGATTGAAATGCTATATAATATACCCTTTCATATACTTTGCCAAACATCAAAGTACGTCGGTTTTCCATACCAATGCCCTCACCCATGGCTGGGTTTTCTGCTGTGTTGTTCTCCTACTTTCTGGTCACCGGAGGCATAATTTACGATGTTATTGTGGAGCCCCCTATGTTGGGAGCAACGGTGGACGAGCATGGACATTCACGACCTGTGGCCTTAATGCCACATCGTGTGAATGGACAGTACATCATGGAGGGCTTGGCCAACAGCTTCTTGTTCACTGTGGGGGGCCTTGGTTTCATCATCATGGATCAGACGCACTCACCAGGCAAAACGAAGCTAAATCGACTGCTCTTAACTGCTATGGGCTTCATATTCATATTGGTTAGCTTCTTTACTACCTGGCTGTTCATGCGCATGAAACTGCCAAGCTATCTGCAGCCCTAAGAGCTGAATCCAATGATTCAAAAATCGACCTTAATCTCTATATTAGTATTACAATTTGTATGCACATTAAAAAAAACCGTGTTCAGAGCTGATTGCACCAATTCTGTCACGGTGCTGGTATAGTTCCCGGTTACTATTAGAGCCAGGTCGTCAGCATAGCCGATCGCTTCAACGCCCTGCTCGGAGAGTAAGACTAGTAGTTCGTCAACTACTAGGGACCAGAGTAGGGGGGATAGAACCCCTCCCTGGGGACAGCCTTTGACTGCATTAATGCATGCAGTCGAGGAGTCCAGGGTGGAAGTGATAATCCGGTGCATGAGCATAGCTTCAATCCACCGGATCAATGGACGGGCAGTTCCTATTATCAAAAGCACCTTCTATATCCAGAAAAGAGCATAAAGCAATGTTCTTCGCTACGAAGGCTCTTTCAATTTTTCCCACTAACCTGTGGAGAGCGACCTCCGTCGATCTGCCGGCTATGTACGCAAACTGCGTGGGATGCAGAGGTGTCGACGTCTGCAGAGAGCACCGAATGTCCATATCTATAAGCCTTTCCGCCGTTTTAAGGAGAAAGAAAGTAAGACTGTTCGGCCGATAGGACTTATGCCGGTCAAGAGGACGATTCCCTTGCTTGGGGATGAATACCACATTAACTCTCCTCCAAGAGATGGGTATGTATCCCCAAGTAAAACTAGCTCTAAGAAGGCCGACCAGTGGATCAAGAATATGAGCCATGCTGTTTTGAATAATGGCTGGGAAGATTTTGTCACCCCCTGGGGCTTTGAAAGCAGCAAAAGAATCTTCAACCCATTTGACCTTTTCGGGGTCGAAGATGGATCCAGATAGGCTGAATCCGCGTGAGTCCGGTGACAAAGTGGCGTCATCGCGACCGGAGAGATCTGGATTCACCACAGAACCCGGGAAGTGGATTTGCAGTAGAAGCTCAAGTGTTTCCTTGCGATCCTGAGTGAAAGAGCCATCTGCTCGTTTAAGAAGCCCTATTCCATGGCTAAAGAGCCAATACTTTATGAAGCCTCGCTGCCTCTGGCAAAGATTCTAAGCTACCACAGTAGCTGCGCCATGTATCGTGTATAGCTCGTCTAATGCTTTTGTTGTAGTTGGTGAGAGCGTCCCTATAGACGTCCCAACTAGCACGGTTAGATTAGCCTTATTAAAAAGGCTTCTAACCCTCCTTCTAAGGACAGCCAGTTCCTCATTCCACCATGGAATTTTCCGATTGACCCCTCTGGACTGAGCTGTCCTCGAAGGATGAGATAAGCACATCTGGGAGCAGATTGGCAGCGAGTTCTATCTCACTGATAGAGCTAGGATTGCTGACCAATAGGTCTGCTTTGAAAGCTACAGAGACTTTAAAGAGCTCCCAATTTGTCTTTTTGGGACAGAAGGAGTTTTGGCGAATTTCGACTTGGCCAGGAAGGTCAAACCTGATGTGCTGATGGTCTGACAAAGTGGCTTCGTCTGTGACCTGCCAATTAACAAGCGAACTCGCTATCGAGTTGCTGATTAGGGTGAGATCTAAAACCTCTTCCCTAATAGCATTAATAAAAGTGGGTTTCCACCCTATGTTAGCTACATCTAATTGACAACACAATAAGTAGTCTAAGAGGGACTCACCACGTTTATTGATGTCGCTGTTCCCCCAGATCGTGTGATGTGCGTTGGCATCACAGCCGATCACGAGCGGCTTGTTGTTGCGGCGACAGAATTCCACCAGCCGCTGGGCCTCTGCTGGGGGTACATCATCCACATCGCCCGGGAAGTATGCGGAGGCGATCACAACTTCCCGGACACCGTCTGCAGTGGTTACCTCAATAGCCGTCGCTAGCAGGTCTCTGTGGATGAAGTTAGTTAGTGGGAAATGTCTGACACTGTTATCCAAAAATATAGCAGTGCGCGTGGCACCTCCCATACGGTCATATAACAACTTACATGATCCACATGATAGTCCACGTATATGGCCACCGATCAACCATGGTTCTTGGACGAGAGCCAGGTTGATTTGATCATCACAGACGACCCTGCATATTGTGGCCGACGCTGCTCTAGCGTGGTGCAGGTTCGCCTGGAGCACTTTAAGTTTGCTCATCTTCCCTCCTGATGGCGGTCGAGACAAGGCCACTTGCCTTGCCCCCCCGAGAGTCGTTACCGCGAATGCCCTTCGGCGGTCGGGACGAGCCACTCGGGGGTGGTCGCCTTGCGATCCCGCTCGCGGGAGGTGCCATTGCGGGTGGGTTGCGGCCTGAGGTGCTGGCAGTGGGCCTGGCCGAGGCACCTCTGACGGTTGACGGAAGGTGACCACTTGTCACACGATTAGTTGGGCCCTTCGGGGCTGTGACCACAATGGCCGGCGGGGTGGGGGAAGGAACCTTGGGTACGGATCCGACCGCAGCGCTCGTGGAGGCCACAGGGTCAGCCAATGCTGAAATCCCTGAGGGAACCACTGGCGCCGTTGCCGGAGCGGCACTGGCAGGAGAGGGAGCGGGTGAGGATTTGGATGGAGGAGGGGTGGCGGAGGAGGCTTTGGGAGCTGAATTCTTTAGAATCAATTTGACTCGCCAAAGCAGAATTTCACCTTCCCTTGGCACTCCGTCAGAGCCCTGTACGACTCCTCGTCAACCAACATTGTGAGGTGAGTCGTTGTGCCGTTCGGGCGGTGCTGCACCACCCGCCACAGCTTCGTGGAGAAGCTGCTGGCGTTCTGGAACCCAATGAATTCCAGGATGGTTGCAGGAGTAAACTCAGCACTACTGGGAAAGTAACCTCTGATGAGCTGAGCCTTGGGGAACTCCGTTTCCTCCAGCAATTTGACGTCAAGGGCGCTGATGGACCTGATGTGTCCAACAGCTCCCCTGACCCAATTAGCAGTGCTGCTATCCTCGCACACCAAAAACAGCCACTCATTTCAGGGTATACAGTCTTCGAAACCTGGACTAACATTTGGTGTAGACAGCAACACCACCGCCTTTAATAAACTGGATTTCAACGTAGCCAACTGCTGCGCTGAGAGGGGTTTGGTTGAATCAGCCGAAGTGAAGCCCAATTTCACGCTGCTAACCACTTGGCTGAAGAGTGGTTTCGTGGACTCCTTATGAGTCTTTTTTGGCCTCTTTGAAGAACTAGTGGGCTCGACGATGGTGTTAACGGGGGGGCGCAGTGGCGATAGCCACAGCCTTCTCTCTGTTAGAACCCTTTGCGAGTGCAGCTTTAAAAGGCTTCTTCTCGCGGCTCTTCAGTTTAATAAAGGCGTCCTTAGATTCCAGCCCCAGCAACTGGATCTGAAAGCCTGCTTCCGTAAGGCCTGACCTCTGAGAGGCCACGGAAGCGTCGTCAGCATAGCTGATTCGATCGCAGTTAACTTCCTCGTCCGAGGACAATACCTCGACGGGTTGCTGACTGACTGAACCGCTACGGGCTGCAGTGCTGGTGTAGGGGTCAGCCGTGAAGGCATCGCCCAGAGACGATATTTTTATAGCCGTATCAGACTTTTCTATTTTGAAATTTTGATCCATGAATTAAAGATCCCACGAGTTGGCGGGAATGGAAGGTCATCCACGGCATAGCCTGCATACCGTGGAAAGTCTAAATGAAACTGGAGGACGACAGGTATTCAGAGTCCGCATACTAGAGACCGGGCTACCCCCGGCCATGCATCCATCGGCGTATGCTGTTCCACCTTGGATTGGGGTGATTTATATATTCACGATCTTCGCCCGACTACAATTAGTCACCACCTCTAGCAGAAACATGACCGTGCTAGGGGTCTGCTTCCAGCCGCCCTCGCGTGGAGAGTATAGTCGCACTTCCGACAGTACGAGCAAGGACGGGTCGTGTCCCAGCCAATACTGGGATTACATGTTGGTCCCCTTGCTTCCTCTGACGGCTGACGGCCCAATCAAAGATAATTATTGATGAACTGTCTGACAGAATACCATAATTTTTCGTAATCTGTCTAGTATTTTGACTAGTGGTGTTTTTGACTGTGCTCAGTATTTTTAGGTTTTTTGTCCTGCTTTTACGTTTTAAATTTTATTAAATATTTATCCAAGTAGATTGTTAAGTAATGGGCTTTATAATTTTAATAATTCTGTTCAATTATTTTGTGTTTGCGTTGTGCAAATCAATTGCAATTGATTTGCTTATTGCTTATCGCTCTCCGTTTTAGCTCTGTGCAAGTGCATTTTGTTGGTGTCCGTTTTCGTTTCAGGGCATTATCGGTCTATGCAGTGGATGGATTTGACTTACGCAGTCTATGTTTTGTAGTTAACTGTAGTGTCTAATTTTTGTTTGCGTTTAATCTAGCGTTGCTTCTCTCTTTGTTTTTTTATCTTGAGTGCAGTGATGTTTGTGCACTACAATTTTTGTTATTCAATTTTTGTAACATCTGCTCGCTAAAAAAAGGAAGTGTCAGTCCGATCCTAAGGCTGAATTTATTGACTATTGCTTGTATAATAATGTTGCACACGTAAGTGTGCAGGTTATACAGAACGCATCAAATATTGTTTATCCAATAAGTCCAATCTTAGATAAAACTGTTTATCTTGTCGCCAGTCTGAAGTGGACATTCAAAAGTTCATGAAACAGACAAGGTAGGGCTTTTGTGCTTTACGTAGCTCTTTTAATTAGCTTTTATCAGAGTTTGAGACCATGGAGACTCAGTTCAATAATAGAAATATATTAAATTCAATCTAATCTTTCGTTACATGGTAATCTAACTGTTGAGAAATTTTAATTTAGTTATGCCAAGCTGTTATGCTGTGGATATCTCCACGACTCCACACACTGTCAAATTAATAAAGAAAATGCAGGCGAGAAAAATTGTGGTAACTGTGGAGATAATCTCACAGCAAACTACAGAGGCTGTCCAATCTACAAAGTTAAAAAGCCGTCTTCACAAAAGAATGAACACGGCGCGGACACACCAAGGAACAGCTACGCTGACACCATCAGAAACAAATCCTGAAGTACTTTTTTTGAAAGCAGCAAGTTCCGTTCCTTGGCTTATACTTACCACTAATAAGATAATATTTGCAAACGTTTTAAAATCAGGTATGACGCCTCCAACCCAAAATTCCCAAACTCCACATGAATTGTACAGAACATTGGACACACAACAAAACTATAGGCCATCTGAGCAGCAAGAAACAAAAACTGATGCAAGCCTTCCAACAGAGCATGATGGAGTTTATAACATTTATGCGAACCCCCATTCAAGACATGATGCGTAATCAAAACCTTTTGATACAAATGCTTGTAACCCAACTACCAAAATAAATAATGGCTACCTTACGCATAGCTACGTGGAACCAATGGCGTTTCACAGCGGAAACTTGAGCTAGCTCAATTCCAACATGAGAAACATATCGACGTAATGCTTCTTTCGGAAACTCATCTTACAAGCAAATATAATTTTCAAATGAGAGACTACCACTTCTATGGTACAAATCTCCCCGATATTAAAGCACACGGTGGGACTGGCATACTCATAAGGAACCGTATGAAGCACCACTTTTACAAAGATTTTGCTGAAAATCATCTTCAGGCCACATCCATCAACATACAGCTGGAGCACAACATTAATCTCACACTAGCGGCCGTATACTGCCCCTGGCCATCAGACCTCAATAAGCTGCTTGACTTGATCGACTTCGCAGTTACGAAAAATATTTCTCGCAGTTTGGTTGAAGCTGAATGTCTGCCAGATCTGTCATCTGATCACTCGCCTGTACTAATTCACCTCTGCCAGTACGCAGAAAACATGAAACCACCTTACAGATTGACTTCACACAAAACAAACTAGCTCAGGTATAAAAAATATATAAGTTCTCACATTGAGCTAAACCCAAAACTCAACACTGAATCTGATATAGACAGATTCCAGGTACACTAGAATCCATTCTTACTGCAGCAACTCTTACTGCAACACCAAAAATCACAAACGTCACAATTAATCCGAATAAGACCAACGTTCAAATCGAGCAACTCGTCTATGTAAAACGACGCTTACGTAGAGAATGGCAATCTTCCAGATCCCCATCTGCAAAACAAAAGCTAAAAATAGCCACACGGAAACTGGCCAACTGGAGAGCCAACTCAACTCTTCGCCCACCGACAGAAACCGTTTTGCCGTTAAGGAATTCCTCAGGCAGCTGGGCCCGTAGTGATGCAGACAGAGCCACCATATTTGCCGCTCACCTACAAAATGTATTCACGCCAAACGAGGCTACTAGCACATTCGCGCTACCATCCCCACCCGTAAACTGCTACCAGCAACACACCCCAATTCATCCAAACGAAATAACTAAAATAAATAAAGACAATCTGAGCCCGAAAAAATCCCCCGGCTGCGACCTTGTAAAACCGGAAATGATCATCGAGCTGCCACATCCTGCAGTTCACTACATAAGCTCTTTAATGCCATCACCAAACTTGGTTACTTTCCACAACGATGGAAGAGATCGATCATCATAATGATTCCAAAGCCTGGTAAGGACCACACAGTCTCCTCATCCTACAGACCAATAAGTCCACTCTCATGTATTTCGAAACTATTCGAAAAATGCCTGCTGATCCGACTTAATCTACATCTGAGAACACACAACATAATCCCAGCCTATCAATTTGGATTTCGCGAAAGCCACGGAACCACTGAACAGGTGAATCGAATAACAACGGAAATACGAACTGCATTTAAAAATCGAGAATACTGTACATCAGTATTTTAAGACGTATCCCAAGCATTCGACAGAGTTTTGCTTGACGGCCTAATATTTAAAGTTAAAAGAGCCTTACCCGAAAGCACACACAAACTTCTAAAGTCTTACCTCTATGACAGAAAGTTTGCAGGGCGGTGCGACACTGCCACTTCCATTGATCATAATATTGAGGGTGGTGTTCACCAAGGCAGCGTTCTTGGGCCTACTTTATACCTCATCTATGACAGCAACAGCAATATTGACATCATACAGCGAGCACAATCAAAGATTCTGTTCACTGGGGCACCGTGGTTCGTTCGGAATGAAAATATCCAAAGAGATCTGAATATTCCACCAGTTATCAATGCAATAACGGAACTTAAGGAAAAATACCATAGCAAGCTTTCCTCGCAACCCAACCACCTAGCGAGAGGTCTAACTCAGCTCAGCAGTCGTTCCTGTCTCCGACGAAAGGACCTACCAACCCAGCGAAGAAATTTTTAGGGATGTCTAATCATAGAACAGTTGGAAAAATAAAACAACTGTTCAGAAAAATTTGTTATCGTTAAAATTTTTATACCCGCCTACCCAAAGGGTAGAAGGGTATTATGGCTTTGTGCCGACCGAAAATGTATGTAACAGGCTGAAGGAAGCATCTCCAACCCCAATAAGTATATGTATTCTTGATCAGCGTCAACAGCCGAGACGATATAGCCATGTCCGTCTGTCCGTCTGTCTGTCCGTATGAACACCTAGATCTCAGGCACTATAAGAGATAGAGCAACAAAGTGTGTCTTATTGCTGCACGCAGATCAAATCGAAAACAACGAATTTCAAGTGTATTTAAGTAAGTGTAATTTTAAGCCAAGAACGTTCAGTTTTGGCACACACAATACTAATCAACATCTTAACGATCTCTGAAAATTTGGTTACAATCAGATAAAAAACACAGAAGTTATTAAGAAAATACTATTATATGGCCTTACCACGTGCAGCTGCACCTAGTTAGTTGCTATGACACTCCGTGACATAATAATGGTTCTCAATAAACCAACTAAAGTGCCGCAAAGCTAAAATTTCGAACAAAGAAAATTTTGACACATATATAATTTTGGTATATTTTTAGTATATTTTTTCAGTATATTTTTCAAAAATATAATATTTTGTTGGTGAAATTGGGTGACGGGTATCTCAAACAAACTGGCTCAGGTATAAAAAATATATAAGTTCTCACATTGAGCTAAACCCAAAACTCAACACTGAATCTGACATAGACAGATGCCAGGTACACAAGAATCCATTCTTACTGCAGCAACTCTTACTGCAACACCAAAAATCACAAACGTCACAATTAATCCGAATAAGACCAACGTTCAAATCGAGCAACTCGTCTATGTAAAACGACGCTTACGTAGAGAATGGCAATCTTCCAGATCCCCATCTGCAAAACAAAAGCTAAAAATAGCCACACGGAAACTGGCCAACTGGAGAGCCAACTCAACTCTTCGCCCACCGACTGAAACCGTTTTGCCGTTAAGGAATTCCTCAGGCAGCTGGGCCCGTAGTGATGCAGACAGAGCCACCATATTTGCCGCTCACCTACAAAATGTATTCACGCCAAACGAGGCTACTAGCACATTCGCGCTACCATCCCCACCCGTAAACTGCTACCAGCAACACACCCCAATTCATCCAAACGAAATAACTAAAATAAATAAAGACAATCTGAGCCCGAAAAAATCCCCCGGCTGCGACCTTGTAAAACCGGAAATGATCATCGAGCTGCCACATCCTGCAGTTCACTACATAAGCTCTTTAATGCCATCACCAAACTTGGTTACTTTCCACAACGATGGAAGAGATCGATCATCATAATGATTCCAAAGCCTGGTAAGGACCACACAGTCTCCTCATCCTACAGACCAATAAGTCCACTCTCATGTATTTCGAAACTATTCGAAAAATGCCTGCTGATCCGACTTAATCTACATCTGAGAACACACAACATAATCCCAGCCTATCAATTTGGATTTCGCGAAAGCCACGGAACCACTGAACAGGTGAATCGAATAACAACGGAAATACGAACTGCATTTAAAAATCGAGAATACTGTACATCAGTATTTTAAGACGTATCCCAAGCATTCGACAGAGTTTTGCTTGACGGCCTAATATTTAAAGTTAAAAGAGCCTTACCCGAAAGCACACACAAACTTCTAAAGTCTTACCTCTATGACAGAAAGTTTGCAGGGCGGTGCGACACTGCCACTTCCATTGATTATAATATTGAGGGTGGTGTTCCCCAAGGCAGCGTTCTTGGGCCTACTTTATACCTCATCTATGACAGCAACAGCAATATTGACATCATACAGCGAGCACAATCAAAGATTCTGTTCACTGGGGCACCGTGGTTCGTTCGGAATGAAAATATCCAAAGAGATCTGAATATTCCACCAGTTATCAATGCAATAACGGAACTTAAGGAAAAATACCATAGCAAGCTTTCCTCGCAACCCAACCACCTAGCGAGAGGTCTAACTCAGCTCAGCAGTCGTTCCTGTCTCCGACGAAAGGACCTACCAACCCAGCGAAGAAATTTTTAGGGATGTCTAATCATAGAACAGTTGGAAAAATAAAACAACTGTTCAGAAAAATTTGTTATCGTTAAAATTTTTATACCCGCCTACCCAAAGGGTAGAAGGGTATTATGGCTTTGTGCCGACCGAAAATGTATGTAACAGGCTGAAGGAAGCATCTCCAACCCCAATAAGTATATGTATTCTTGATCAGCGTCAACAGCCGAGACGATATAGCCATGTCCGTCTGTCCGTCTGTCTGTCCGTATGAACACCTAGATCTCAGGGACTATAAGAGATAGAGCAACAAAGTGTGTCTTATTGCTGCACGCAGATCAAATCGAAAACAACGAATTTCAAGTGTATTTAAGTAAGTGTAATTTTAAGCCAAGAACGTTCAGTTTTGGCACACACAATACTAATCAACATCTTAACGATCTCTGAAAATTTGGTTACAATCAGATAAAAAACACAGAAGTTATTAAGAAAATACTATTATATGGCCTTACCACGTGCAGCTGCACCTAGTTAGTTGCTATGACACTCCGTGACATAATAATGGTGCTCAATAAACCTACTAAAGTGCCGCAAAGCTAAAATTTCGAACAAAGAAAATTTTGACACATATATAATTTTGGTATATTTTTAGTATATTTTTTCAGTATATTTTTCAAAAATATAATATTTCGTTGGTGAAATTGGGTGACGGGTATCTCACTGTCGAGCACACTCGACACACTCGACAGTAGCTTTCTTACTTGTTAAACTTATTCTTACTTCTTATACAAGAAGATTCAATAAATAAAAGCAAAATAATAAAAAAATGGTATGCCAGAGAGATCTCCTCTTTTAAAATAAGTTGTTCTGCAGAAGAATTTAAATTTATTGCTTTGGTTATTTTTTGGCCAAAAAATCTAATTATAAAAGAGTATGTAGCAAGAAAAAATAATCGGTATCCGATTGCACTGCCTCCTAATTCTTGTGTTGCTTCATTTTCTAATGTTAACCCAAAAATCTAACATAGCTCCATCCTTCCTTTTAGCGTATCAAAACGTTAGGAGTCTTAATTCTATACTTTCTCAACTATTTTTAAATTGTTTTTGTTTTGAGTTCGATCTTGTTATCTTTACTGAAACCTGGTTAAAGCCTGATATACCGAATTATTCCTTGTTCTCTTGTAAATACACCTCTTTTAGATGTGGCCGTGTTTCACTTCTCGGAGGTGGTGTTTTAGTTGTTGTTGAATCTGAGTTAATTTCTTCTCGATTACATGCTGACATCGAATTTGTAAGTGTAAAAATTTCATTTAAAAATGTTTCCATTTTTATCACTTGTTCTTATATTTCTCCCCAATCCGATATGTTAATTTATAATGAATACCTTTCTGCAATAAAATATATTTCTTCTCTGCTTTCCGACGAAACTGTTTGTTTGTTTACGGTGACTTTAATTTGCCTAACGTTATTTGGTTAGACACAACTAATGTGTTGACCCCATCTTGTTCCAATGAATTTATTAATTCAATGTTTGAAATCTCATTATTATGTGGCCGTGTTTCACTTCTCGGAGGTGGTGTTTTAGTTGTTGTTGAATCTGAGTTAATTTCTTCTCGATTACATGCTGACATCGAATTTGTAAGTGTAAAAATTTCATTTAAAAATGTTTCCATTTTTATCACTTGTTCTTATATTTCTCCCCAATCCGATATGTTAATTTATAATGAATACCTTTCTGCAATAAAATATATTTCTTCTCTGCTTTCCGACGAAACTGTTTGTTTGTTTACGGTGACTTTAATTTGCCTAACGTTATTTGGTTAGACACAACTAATGTGTTGACCCCATCTTGTTCCAATGAATTTATTAATTCAATGTTTGAAATCTCATTAAAGTTAACCTGGTGCGTAGCTGTAATGGTCGTATGCTCGACCTTGTCTTTTGTTCTGACCCATCCTGTAATCAAATTGTTCCTCTAGTTACTCCTGAAGACCTATCCCATCCCACTTTAGAACTTGTTTTCGAATTACATAATTTTAATGCAACCGAGCTCTAGTCCGTATGTTCGCTGTTTTCGTAAAACAGATTTTCTTAAGCTTAATAATCTTATTACCCTTAGTGACTGGTCTCAACTGTAAGTTTGTAATGACATGATCTGTGCTTCTTCTATTTTTTAAAATATTCAGAGTTCAATTCTTGAGCAATGTGTTAAATTTGTAAGTACTAACCGTCCACCTTTGTTCACTCGTAAGTTGACGCACTTAAAGAATTTGGGGTAGTTCTTTAGATTTCTCTCGTTATGTTATTGCCAGATCTAATTTTGTATCTCTTAATTCACGATGTTATAAAAATTTATATATCGCTGGCGATTACAATTTGCTCATTACCCTCGACAGTAAATATGAAACGTAAATCCTCTTCTCTACCCTCTTCTGTCATTTTTGGTGATTCGAAAGCAAATTCAGATCAGGCCTCTGCGGATTTATTTGCAGATTTCTTCCAATCTACTTAAAAATTTCCGTACTACCAAGTTTGCCTTATCAATATAGTATTCAAACGTCTAATTGCATTTTCGATCCTGTCATCACAGAAAGTTCGGTACTCAACGAACTTAATTTAATTAAGCCGGTGTACTCATCAGGTCCTAATGGACTACCAGAATGTGGTACTGTGCTGGTTCTTTCTATAAGCCCCTTCTTAAATTATTTGAATTGTCTGTTAACTCCTGCTCTTTACCACCAATTTGGAAGAAATCGTTTATAAGAAGGGTTCAAAGTTCAAGAATTATAGGGGAATTTCTAAGTTGTCCGCTATTCCTAAAGTGATGGAGAAAATGATTACTTGTTATATTTAAGATACATGAAGTTTTATTATTTCAACTTATCAACATGGTTTTATGAAAGCAACATCTACTACCACTAACCTTCTTGAGTTCACCTCGTTAGTTATCAGTGGATTTCATAAAAAAATGCAGACTGATGTTGAATATACCGACTTTCGTAAGGCCTTTGATTCTGTAAACCACTGTCTTTTACTTAATAAACTTCAGCTTTCTGGATTTCTACATAGTCTTCTTATGTGGATTTCTAACTATCTTAGTTCGATAACTCAAATAGTTCGCTTTAAATCTTGCTCTTCAAAGCTTATTTTTGTTACTTCTGGTGTACCACAAGGTTGCCATCTTGGTCCTCTTCTTTTTAATCTTTTTATTAATGATCTTCCTTCTATTATTTCCAATTCCAATGTTTTAATGTATGCTGTCGATGTGAAGTTGTGCTTCTCGTACAATGACATAAGCTCTCAATACCTTTTAAATGCAGATCTTAATCTGCTTTCAAATTTGTGTAATGAGAACAAGTTGCAAATAAATTGTATAAAATGTCATATTATGTCATTTTATAGAAACTCACCACACATCGTATTTTATAGTCTCGAACAGACTAACATCGAGAGATTGAATAATGTTAAGGATTTAGGTATATACCTAGATTATAAGTTGAAATTTGGCCAACATATTTTATTTGCAGTCAATAGGGCAACTCAAGATCTTGGTTTCATTAAACGATGGTCCAAAGAGTTTGATGACCCTTGTACGAAAAACTTATTTTATACTTCTCTTGTTCGTCCCCACAATAATCTGTTCACCAAGACAGAATTGAATCAGTGCAAAATAAGTTTTTACTTTTTGCCGTCTGTCGCTTTAACTGGGCTTCTTACTCTAGTAGACTTCTTTTAATGAATCTTCTATCTTTAGCTGATCGTCGGGTTTTGTTATTTACTGATTGTCGATTTATTGATCAAATTTTTTTTACTGTTCCCTCTAGAAAAACTCGTAATTTTACACCCTTATCACTTAATACAAGTTCCACTAATTAAATGTTGCATGAAAATTTTCATGTTCTCTGTGTCGATTACAATAGAACTTCTCATGTTTTTGTAACTGAGTCCTCTTTGTTTATTATTAAGAAACTAATTTTAAACTTTTTAACCAGTAACTACACTAACACAGAGATCTGATTGGGTTTTTCTGGGTTATCTCCTATTCTTGCAACAAATGTTGCATCATATTATATTGAACTTTGTATACCCCAGGTTTACACAGTTTGTGGGGGTGTACCATTCAAGCGGTATTATTATATGGGATGCCACTATAATGTCAGTTGCGCTAGCTTAATACGAAAGCGCAGCTTTCAATTTCTAATGCATAACAGACGGAGAGCCCAAGCTTTGTATTTGACTCTTTTTCTTTTTTTTTGCTCTCCAATTCGTAGCAGATAAGATTTTATCTTAGATAAGCCCAAAGCTCTGCGCACGTGCAGAAAGCTCAGAGCAAACTTATGCTTGCAATAAGCGCATAGGTTAATTACAAAGAAAGCATTAAAGAGATCGGATGCACATTGTATGCAGCACCGAAATTAAATATAATTAATAAACCGCATGTTCCTAGAGGTTAGGATCCCCTCATAGTGAAAATTATTCAAGTGATTATTAGAAGCCGTTTTACTTCATATATACTGGCAATATAAGAAATGAGTTTGTGACCACAATAATTGTGTAGTGACCAAGGAGTCCTAATAATACTTTTGCAGGTCTTGGTGAATTAGTTTCTACTACCCGGTGGCGGACACATACAGATAATTTTATTCCATATTTGCGGAGCCTTAAATTTAACGCAATTGGAAGGGCTATTTATATATCTGGAGTCAATTCTCAGGACCAGTGCCGGCGCAGTTTGCCACCTTTCGATCCATGCAAGTAGCTACTGTTACCTTCATCAGAGTTATAGCTCTGCCGTCGGCATCAGCTGCCTTTAAAGAAGCTATCGCCTCCTTCATCGAAGTTGAAGTTCTGCCTCTGCTAACATCGATCAAAAAGTGCATAGCAAACTTACACTTGGTCTGAGCCATATATGAACATACATATATGTATATTTGCTATAAGTAAAGCTAAGTCGTGTGTTTAAATTGAATTTTATATATATTATCATTTACTTATAAGAAAACTTTCTCCTACATACTAGAGTTCAGCATTCAAGTTAATCATATATATATATATACGACATATTGCGAATTTATAAATTTGATAGCCATTCATATCGTCGTCGCCAGGCCTGCTGACCATCGTGGGATGTGCTGTAAGTACGGCATAGCCGAATTAAAAAACAACAAAAAAAACATTTGTGTTTGTAAAGGTATATATATATATATATATAATTGCTGTCACGCTGAAAACTAACTGTATAATAACAAATATTTCTTTTTGCCATGCAATTTTGTACAATTATGAATTCAAAGTTTTATGATAATGGAGTAAATTTATAACCATAATGTTAACTTCAACCTAAATGTTTGATTTGGGGCACCTTTAGGTATTCATTGGTTTCTCACGATTAGGTACAGATCATGGCTATCCCGACTCTGTCGCTGATTTTTTTTCTCTTGTGACACAGTAACCGTTGAGCAAACGAACCCCCCACTAGCCCTGAGTTCAGCCGGCAAGAAATCGACAGAGCCGCTCGACGCGGGTCGTTACAAGGAAAAATGGCGCCCAACGTGGGGCCCGAGTATACAAAATAGGCCACATACTTTCCCACCTGTTCCTAAACTCCTTTCCTTTGGCCAATATGTTTAATTAAAACCATTTAGCTTCAGTATAACAAATAAAATGAGCACATTGGAATTGCAGTGATAAGCAAATATTTATCAGCTGACCAAAGTTGCTACAGATTATTGCCATATCCCAAACTTGCCATTGTAATTACTTGTCAAGCCATTACATTAAAACATACTGAAATTATCATTGCTCTGGACTGAACGTATCTAATCTAGTTGGTTCGTTACCAAGTAATTGATTTCATGTACCACAAATCCTATGAACAAATTAAAATTTGAGATTGCTCCTACTGAGTATTCTCGGTAGGTTCCTCTTTTAATCAGTTTGCATTTTTATTTTAAATTTCACAAATATTAAATTTTTATTACGTGAGAAACTTTATATATGCCGAAAGGATAAGACCCCATTATTAAGTTATTTTGGATTTATAGATAAAGCTAAGCCATACTATTATTTTAAGTATATGGATATTAGGTTTGTCTTTTATTACTTATAGCAAATATATCGTTGTTTATGTATTATATAAGATCTGTTGAGATACATATATTGCAAAAACCTGAAAAATTATCAAGTTACGTTTGTAACACAAAGAAAAAAAACTCTTAGCTATGGCAGTAGTGCGTAGCACAGAAGATATAACTGCTTTAACAAGCGTGTCTGATAATACCATATCTTGCACCATTTGCAATAACGCTAGTTCCGAGACAGCTTGCACTGAAACTAGATGTAATCACAAGTTCCATAGAACCTGTTTGTTTGAGTGGTTAAGTAACAATACCACATGTCCGACTTGCCGTGAACCATGCACTCTTCTCAGTTCTGATAACTTATCAAATTCATTTACGATGAGCACACGAGGTAGATCTCGTGGACCATCGGGCAGTAATCCCACAGGAACAATCCCAAGAACTCGACCTGTAACTAGATCGAACAATCCAAAATTACAAAACGTGCGACAAGCAACCACTCGGGATACAGCAAGAAATGTTGGCGATAATAATAGCACTCTTGAAGATCGACTTCACCATCTTATATCTAGCTCGTTGAAAAATCATAAGGCTACCATTGCCGCGACAGTGGCGGACCAGATCAGTACCGCTATCCGCAATTTGAATATATCTGCCTTGCGCCGAGACTCGCGAAACGAGTCCCAACAGGAGTCGGAAAGTGAGATTCCTTTGAACATACCGCGCGTCAATGCTGAATCCGAATCAAATAATAGACCTTTTTTAACTCGACCCAATAGTATTGATTATTCCACTGATCGCCCCGATAGGATTGCCAATGTTATTTCGAACTGGAAGTTACAATTTTCTGGTTCAGGCACTGATCTTCCAATAAAAGACTTCATTTATCGCGTTAATTGTCTTACGACACAATATTTCAACAATAATTTTGATTTATTATATCAATTTGCAAATTTATTATTTTCTGGGTCCGCTCTTTCCTTTTATTGGCGAGTACATAGAACGATCGGCCATATGAACTGGTTCGAATTACGCAACAAATTGAGGGAGCGATATCAGGATCAACGTACTGACCGAGATATCAAGCAAGCAATAAGAGTTCGAAAGCAGGGAATCCATGAATCTTTCGACGACTTCTTAGATGCAACAGTATCAATCGCAGATTCTCTCAGAGACCCCATGTCAGAAGTTGATATAGTTACGGAAGTTAGGCATAACTTAAGACCTGAGCTAAAACATGAGCTACTTCACGTAGACACACCAAATCTGGCGAAACTACGTAAGGAGTGTCATAGACATGAAGATTTCTTTCGAAATGCTCGGACCAAACCGCGAGAAAACATTTCAAAAAGAATTGTTAACGTGGTTAGGTATGCGGATCTGTCTGACAATGAATCGGAACCAGAGATCCAAACTAATGACGAAATTTGTGCAATCCGCACAAAAGATAGACTCAAATGTTGGAACTGTAACGAACAAGGCCACAGGTATCACGATTGTTTGAAACCTCGTACAGTTTTCTGTTATGGATGTGGATTGTCTAACATATATGTATAAGCCAAATTGCGTTAAATGCAATCAAAATACGGAAAACTCAGCACAGGATGTCCTCAGAGCTTCGAAAGGGGATGTCCGTCGCTAGCCTTGGGTTCAACTAAAGTCGTATTTTCCCTACCAGACTTACCTGATTTCTTACCTGACGTACTACCTCATTCACCAGATTTACCAACTACTCGATTGTTCAAGCCTTATCATGAGCGCTTAAGAGAATATAAGTTGCGTAGAACTGCAAAATTCATTGGTGACGCTCCTATATTTCATAAAAGTCGTGCTACCTTGCGTATGAGACAATTTTGGAATGATAAACGACGTTTGAAACGTTTTAAAATATCTGCAATTATATGCAAAGGTAATGATATACGTCCCTTTATACAATTAGATATCCACAATAAACCCTATTTGGCCCTCCTAGATAGTGGAGCTAATAAGAGCGTTATTGGATCAGCACTCGCTGAGAAAATTATTTTAGAGCATTCCAATGTTAGCAAGCTTAAAGGATCAGTTCTCACAGCAGATGGTCTTAAGCAAGGTGTGAAAGGAATTATTACTATACCAATTAATTTTAAACAACAATGCAAAGAAATAGAATTCTTAATTGTACCATCCATAAAACAAGACGTGATTTGTGGAATGGATTTTTGGCAAGCCTTTGGAATCAAAATTCTACCTCCCTCTTTTATTAATGAAATTGCGGAAGAAAGTTTAAGCAGTTCGCCCGAATTAAAGTTGTCTAAAGCGCAAAAGGCGAAATTGATTTCGGTTATTGATTACTTTCCATGCTCAGAACGCCGTGGATTAGGAGAAACTTCTCTAGTAGAGCACAATATCGATACGGCTAGTGCCAAACCAATTAAGCAACGGTTCTACCCTTTGTCTCCAGCCAGAGAAAAATTGCTTTGTGAAGAAGTTGATCGTATGATTCAATTAGGCGCGATTGAAGAAGCACCGACGTCACCTTGGTCTTCGCCAGTAACGCTAGTAGTGAAGCCTGGAAAGATTAGGTTTTGTCTGGACGCCCGCAAACTTAACTCAGTTACAGTTAAGGACGCATATCCAATGCCCATCCTAGATGGTTTATTGAGTCGTCTACCTTCGGTATATTGTATTTCAAAAATCGACCTAAAAGATGCATTCTGGCAGATTCGATTAGACGCAGATTCTCGACCAAAAACGGCTTTTACGATTCCTAATCGACCTTTATACCAATTCACACGTATGCCTTTTGGACTGACTAATGCTCCTCAAACTATGTGCAGGTTGATGGATCAGGTCATTCCATACAAGTTAAAGTCCCATATATTTGTATATCTTGACGATCTACTGGTTATGTCTTCTAGCTTTGAAGAGCATTTGGAGCATATCGCCATGGTTGCCACCCAGTTGCATAAAGCTGGTCTTACGATAAACACTAAGAAAAGCCAATTTGGGCTTAGTAAAGTTGACTATCTTGGATATGTCGTTGGGGAAGGAAATCTTCAAATCAAGCCAAGTAAAGTCCAAGCTGTAGATAAGTTTCCCGAACCAAAAACGCGCAAGCAATTAAGACGATTCCTGGGGATGACTGGATGGTATCAGAGATTTATTTCTCAGTATTCGACAGTCATATTTCCGCTTACAGAACTACTGCGGGGCAAGTCATTCGAGTGGAACGACTCAGCACAGATCGCTTTTGAAGAAATAAAACACAAACTATGTACAGCTCCATTTCTAATTCACCCAAATTATGCAAAACCTTTCGTTATACAATGTGATGCTTCTTCGTATGGAGTAGGTGCCGTGCTTGCTCAAGTCGATGAGTCTGGAAGCGAAAGACCTATTGCATATATGTCTAAAAACTAAACAAAGCGCAACGAAATTATACAGTGACAGAGTTAGAGTGTTTAGCCGTTGTTTTAGCGATCAAGAAATTCAGGATGTATATCGAAGGACAATCCTTTAAAGTCGTCACTGATCATGCAAGTTTGCGATGGCTCATGAATCAGCCAGATTTGAGTGGAAGATTGGCTCGATGGGCAATTAAATTGCAGGGCTTTACTTTTGATATTGAACACAGAAAAGGTAGCGAAAATGTAGTGGCAGACGCGTTGTCCAGGTCATTCGAAGATCCTATTGAAATCTACGAAATAGACGACGAGCTGTTCCCAGAAATTGATTTAGAGTCCGATGAATATACCAATATGCGTGATAATTATCAGAAAGCTGACTTACCTGATATACGAATAATTGATAAATTCATATATCGACGGTGCACTTTTAGTGATGAAGGTGATGATGGTTGGAAATTGCTAATTCCAGAAGCGTTACGCCTATCAGTCATCAGTGCTGCTCACGATCAGCCAATTTCTAGTCACTGCGGTATGGCTAAATGCATAGAGCGAATTAGAAGAAAATTCTTCTGGCCAAAGATTGTGGTTGATATACGCAACTATATTAGCAACTGCGATGTTTGTAGGACAACAAAGTATCCCACATATGCCTTAAAACCACCCATGGGTTCCCAAGTGTCAAGCGAAAGACCTTTTCAAAGACTATATATCGATTTTATAGGTCCTTTTCCTCGAACCAAGCAAGGGAACTCTGGAATTTTCATTGTGTTAGATCATTTCACAAAATTTACTTTTCTAAAAGCCGTCAAGAAATTTACATCCCAGGTTGTTATTAATTACTTGAGGGATGAAGTTTTTGCATGCTTCGGAGTACCGGAAAGTCTTGTCAGTGACAATGGCGCTCAATTCAAAAGCCACGAGTTTGCTAGCTTCATTTCCAAATACGGTATTCAACATATGAATACAGGTGCTTATGCTCCTCAGTCCAATGCAGCTGAGAGAGTAAATAGATCTATAAACGCAGCATTGAGAGCTTACGTTCGTAGTGATCAGCGCCTTTGGGATATATATTTGCCCAGTATTAATTCTGCCTTGAGAAATTTTATTCATCAATCCGTAGGTATGTCACCATACTTTGTAGTATTCGGGCAGCACATGATAACACATGGTCTGGATTATAAACTGTTAAGAAATCTTGATCTCCTCAGCGATGGAACACAGCAATTGAGAAGGATTGATGAGTTTCATAAGATCCGCTCAAATATTTTTAAGAATCTCACGAAGTCATATCGTAAAAATCAGTTATCGTACAATCTGCGTACGAGACCTCGAGTGTTTACAGTTGGTCAAGAGGTGGTCAAACGAAACTTTGCGTTGAGCAATGCAGCTGCAAATTTTAATGCAAAGTTGGCACCTATAGGAGTCAAAGCTCGTATTAAAAGAAAATGTGGTCAATCCTTGTATCTTCTAGAGGATATGAGCGGCAAAGAATTAGGTATTTTTCATACAAAAGATATCTGGTAGTACACCCTTTTTCAGCTTTAATCCTATCACTGCGTGTTGTTAAAACCTGCTATGTGGGGGTGTACCATTCAAGCGGTATTATTATATGGGATGCCACTATAATGTCAGTTGCGCTAGCTTAATACGAAAGCGCAGCTTTCAATTTCTAATGCATAACAGACGGAGAGCCCAAGCTTTGTATTTGACTCTTTTTCTTTTTTTTTGCTCTCCAATTCGTAGCAGATAAGATTTTATCTTAGATAAGCCCAAAGCTCTGCGCACGTGCAGAAAGCTCAGAGCAAACTTATGCTTGCAATAAGCGCATAGGTTAATTACAAAGAAAGCATTAAAGAGATCGGATGCACATTGTATGCAGAACCGAAATTAAATATAATTAATAAACCGCATATTCCTAGAGGTTAGGATCCCCTCATAGTGAAAATTATTCAAGTGATTATTAGAAGCCGTTTTACTTCATATATACTGGCAATATAAGAAGTGAGTTTGTGACCACAATAATTGTGTAGTGACCAAGGAGTCCTAATAATACTTTTGCAGGTCTTGGTGAATTAGTTTCTACTACCCGCCAATACCCTAGCCAAGGCTACCGGGTCGGTGGCGGACACATACAGATAATTTTATTCCATATTTGCGGAGCCTTAAATTTAACGCAATTGGAAGGGCTATTTATATATCTGGAGTCAATTCTCAGGACCAGTGCCGGCGCAGTTTGCCACCTTTCGATCCATGCAAGTAGCTACTGTTACCTTCATCAGAGTTATAGCTCTGCCGTCGGCATCAGCTGCCTTTAAAGAAGCTATCGCCTCCTTCATCGAAGTTGAAGTTCTGCCTCTGCTAACATCGATCAAAAAGTGCATAGCAAACTTACACTTGGTCTGAGCCATATATGAACATACATATATGTATATTTGCTATAAGTAAAGCTAAGTCGTGTGTTTAAATTGAATTTTATATATATTATCATTTACTTATAAGAAAACTTTCTCCTACATACTAGAGTTCAGCATTCAAGTTAATCATATATATATATATACGACATATTGTGAATTTATAAATTTGATAGCCATTCATATCGTCGTCGCCAGGCCTGCTGACCATCGTGGGATGTGCTGTAAGTACGGCATAGCCGAATTAAAAAACAACAAAAAAAACATTTGTGTTTGTAAAGGTATATATATATATATATATAATTGCTGTCACGCTGAAAACTAACTGTATAATAACAAATATTATGAATTCAAAGTTTTATGATAATGGAGTAAATTTATAACCATAATGTTAACTTCAACCTAAATGTTTGATTTGGGGCACCTTTAGGTATTCATTGGTTTCTCACGATTAGGTACAGATCATGGCTATCCCGACTCTGTCGCTGATTTTTTTTCTCTTGTGACACAGTAACCGTTGAGCAAACGAACCCCCCACTAGCCCTGAGTTCAGCCGGCAAGAAATCGACAGAGCCGCTCGACGCGGGTCGTTACAAGTTTTACATATTTTTTTAATTTTCATTATACTTTTTTAATGTTATTAAATTTCAATTTTAATTACTTTTTTCTTTAATTTGTAAATTTAATCTGATCGTCTGCCATTAGCTGAATTAAGTAAATAAATAAATAGACAAATAACCGACAATCAACAACTGATATTCGAGCGTTTTTAACGTAACTTAAGAGTATTTTTATGTCCTTTTTTGGCCCCTAAATATGTCAATTTTTCTGTTAACGTTCTTCTTCAACAATCCGAAAGAAGCTCTGTCACCGGAGAATTCCTTATTTCGATGATTCGTCGGAAAATTCAATTCGCTCGCATTTGCAATCGGACGTGCTTTTTTTTCCTGCAAACTATCATTTGTGTTTTCCCACTTCCTGTGCCTTTTTATTAAAAACTTTTTATTGCACACAAACAATGTGTGTGCTAGATATCGGTGTGTTTTGTCACGGTGTAATAATATTTAATATTTTACATAATTTTGAGGTTTTGACAACAATTAGCGAGGCTTAATTTGCAGTTTGCGCGAGCTTACAATAAATTTGTTTTTTGTTTTGAACTGCTACATCACACTGTTAGTGTATCATTTCATATCGTGCTCTTTCCGCCATAGTTATGTCCGTCTGTCCGTTTGAACACCTAAATCTTAGAGACTATAAGAGCTAGAGCAACCAAATTTTTAGGATAATGTGTCTGTAAGTTAGATATCAGCATATTAATACCCTGTACTGACACTAATTTTTATACCCGCCTACCCAAAGGCTAGAAGGGTACTATAACTTATATGTATAAAATGTATGTAACAGGCAGAAGGAAGCCTCTCCATGCACATAGCCATGTCCGTCTGTCCGTTTGAACACCTAAATCTTAGAGACTATAAGAGCTAGAGCAACTAAATTTTCAGGATAATGTGTCTTATAGTTGCACACAGATCAAGTTTGTTTTAGATTTTGGCCACGCCGCCTTCCGCCCCAATAAATCAACAAAAAAACCGAATTGCAAGCGTTATTTTAAACCTAGAACATTCAATTTTGGCACGCACAATACTAATCATCATCTTAATGATCTCTGAAAAGTTGGTTACAATCGGAAGAAGTTATCAAAGAATTACTTTTATAAGTCGTAAAAGGTTGCAGCTGCACCTAGTTAGTTGCTATGACACTCCGTGACATAATAATGGTGTTCAATAAATCTACTAAAGTGCCGCAAAGCTAATAATTTCGAACAAATAAAATTTCGATATATTATATTAGTATATTTTAAGTATCTTTTTATATATTTACTTGTTGTTTGAAGGTGTTTTACCGGAAAAGGCAGTTCGTTGTTTTCGAAGACCGATTTTAAAATACTTTCTCTGCTTCTTTCGCGAACTGACTGGACCCAACATAAGGAAACTGGCTCTCTCTTATATTTTTCTCGCTACTCTGTTGTTCGGTCCCATTTCTCCACGCTAAATAATCTTTGCTACAAGGATTATTTGAGAAAGTGCAGACTAACGTTTCAGCGTGACCCGAAACGCTTCTATGACTTCGTCAATTCAAAGCGGAAGACGTCAACACTTCCAACAACATTATTTTCTGAAAAAAAAAAATAGCTTTTAATGATCATGGCATTGCAAACGACCTATTCCGCATCAACTTTCTATAGATCCCCGTCTTATCCGTATCAAGTAAACCAAGCGAATTCCATTTCTGATTCCTTAATTTCTGAAAAATTACTCTTACGTGAACTTAAGTCATGTAAAACAGTTTTTCTCCTGGTCCTTACGCAGTTCCTACGAGGGCGGTCCCAGAATTAGTCGGCCTAACGGCCTATAAGTGTTGTAAAATGTTCACAAAAAATATTAAAGTTTTAGAATATTAGAAGCTTAGCTGTGAAGTTTAGTCTCATTACCTCGCTCTCGATGAATTTTCAAGCATGGACGAAATTGGTCATCGTTATGTGATTCAATACTTTTATTTGAAAGGTCTTAACCCAGCCAATACTAAAGCCGAGTTGGATTCCACTTTAAAGGATTCTTCTCTGTCGTTTTCAACAATAAAATATTGGGTCGCAGAGTTTAAACGAGGTCGACGAAGCTGTCAAGATGAACATCGCAGTGGTCGACCAATTGAGGTGACTACTCCACAAATGGTGGCTCAAATTAAAAATATGATATTGGACGATCGACGGTGGAAAGTTTGTGAGTTAGCTGAATGTATAGGATTTTCAAAAAGTGGTGTACATTGCATATAGACGGAAAAATAGGCTATGAAAAAGCTATGCGCAAGATGGGTGGCGCGTTTGCTAATAATAGAACAAAAACAGAGTCGTGAGAATGTTTCCATCAAGTGTTTGGCTTTGTTTCGTAAAATCAAGCAGAATTTTTGCGTCGATTTATAACTATGGATGAAACATAGGTCCATCACTTCACACCTGAGGCAAAGGAACAGTCAAAACTGTGGGCTGTACGAGGAGAATCGGCACCAAAGAAAGCAAAGACAGTTCCATCTGATAACAAGGTCATGGCGTCGATTTTCTGGGACGCACGTGGAATTATTCTAATTGATTATCTTAAAAAAGAGAAAACAATTAACGGTGAATATTAGGCGAAGCTATTGCAGTGGTTAAGTGACAAAATCCAGGAAAAACGACCTCATTTGACGAAAAAGAAAGTGTTGTTTCATCACGATAACGCGCCAGTTCACACCTCTGCTATAGCAATAGCCAAAATTAAAGAATTAAAATTTGCATCGCTCCCTCACGCCCCATATTCACCAGATTTAGCCCCATCTAATTATTTCTTATTCCCAAATTTGAAAAAATGGCTTGGGAGAAAAAGATTTGTTAGCAATGAAGAAATAGAGTCAGATGTAAATGCCTATTTTGAGGAGTTTCACCAATCTTATTTTCAAAAAGGTATAGAAGCTATTGAGCATCGCTTGGAAAAGTGTATTGAGCTAAAAGAAAGCTATGTAGAAAAACAAAAAAAAAATTAAATATGTTTGTGTTTTAGTGGTTGGGCTGTCTAATTCTGGGACCGCCCTCGTAGTTGCATGCTTAGGTTCTGTGCAGAGGGACTCTGTAAGCCACTTTTAAAATTCCCAAAGCATTTGAGAAACTAATAACTTCTCAACTGCAAAACTGCTGTGAATCTATAATTTCACCCTATCAACATGGGTTTGTGAAATGTAGGTCTACTACCACTAACATATTAGAATTCTCATCAATTGTCATTGAAGGGTTCCAATCAAAAATGCAAATGGATGTCATTTACACTGATTTCAGTGAGGCTTTTGATTCTGTCAACCATAGTCTCTTATTACATAAGCAATCTTCTTGGATTTCCACAGAACTTAATTTTGTGGATATCTTCATATCTTACATGTAGAATTCAAAGACTATTTTAAAAGGGTTCTGTGCCTCAGACCGTCCAAATCACTTCCGGCGTACCCCAAGATAGTCATTTAGTCCCATTGCTGTTTATATTATTTACAAATCATCTACCGTCTGTTATATCATACTCTCGCATATTTATTTGTTTGACTTTTAACGATCCCATATCATGATCCCTCAGATAGCAATCTGACCTTGATTGTTTTCAATCGTGGTGTGCTATAAATTTATTAAATTTTAATTGCAATAAATGTAAACTTATGACATTTTTCAGGGGCATTCCCCATTTGAATAATTATCATCTTAATGATATACAATTTGAGCAAATAGAGTCAGTAACTGATTTAGGTTTAATAAGCACAATTTGTCTGCTTCTAATAGAGCCATGGGTGTCCTTGGCAGGAGGTATATATGAGCACGTGATGAAGATACTAAAACTACAATAAATTAGTTTTACAGCTACAAATTCGATATCTAAATACATAAATCTACGTGCTCAGAAGAGATATCAGCATCGACAGCGATTAGTACACCACCACCACGACGCCGCATGCGATCACGTCTATAGACAGAAAATATGTTAGTAAAGATTTCAGTATTCAGATCATGCCTTCACCAAGTTTCAGTGAAAGCAATGACATGAAAAGGAAAATTTAAGCTATCTAAATAAACATTAAGTTTACTACAAAGGCCTCATACATTTTGATAGCCAAGCAGGAGAGAAGTTAGTTTTTTGAGCTATCAGATGGAGTTTGAGGGTTAGAGGAATTAGTGGTAACATTTGGAAGTAAAATCGGTGGCCGATTTTTCTTTTTATTTACATACTCTTTAATAATTAAGTATTCCGTCCAAAAGTGTTTAGAGTAAACTTTACTAAAATGCTCGGCAGGAACACTTATTTTGAAAGCTGCGATTTCCTGTTCATATGAGAAATTAAATTTTTCCACCTTTAATGATGCTTGAATTTTGGACCGAATAAAGTTCCTAATGTCGTCAGATGACGTATTAGGGGCAAGCCTAGAAACAAAAAATTTTTTCATAGGTGGGACACCTACTATAGTGTTCTGAGCAACTGTAGCAGAAGTCGAGATAGGAGCATCTGCACTAGCTGGTAGCACATTAGGTACAGCAGAAGGTTGATCATTTTGAGTTTCTGCAACATTAACAACTACTGCAGGTACCGAGACTGAAACGGGATCAGAACAAATGACATCCATGGGAACAATGTCATTGTCGGCAATCATTGACGCTGAGGTACGTAAATGACGTAAATGACATTAGATTATTTGGAACGGACGAGTTGTTGACCAGTTCAGGAACATCAAGTTCGTTTGGGCCAATGGACAAACGAGTATTAGCTTTTTAACGCTTTGGAGACTCGGTTAGTGCATCATGCACTTAAACCCAGAGTAGATCACCAAAGCCTTGCTTCGTCTGATGTATGAATCCCGCAACATCCCTGCATGACTCACATGTCCATCTTAAACCAGACTTTTAGCCAATCAGGTCGACTATACGGCCGGTGAAGCCAGCAAATTTTTCATGTGAAACATTGTCACAGAGCCAGCAGCAAACGAAACCCATTTTTGCGCTTAATGGTACACGGCATTTTTTTATTATAACAGACAAACATACTACAGGTTTTTAAAGCAAATAAAAATTAAATTAAACCAAAAATTTAAATAAGAATAAAATTTGTGTTAATAACAGGGGACGCTGACAGAAAAAAAAGTAAGCACGAAATCACAATGGCGGGCACGATGAAAATAGAGAAAAGAATAGACAAAACGGGCAACAACAAAACACAGCACAAAGAGCGCGAGATCGGAAAGAGCGTGATATGTAATGATATACCAACAATGTGCTGTAGCAGTTCAAAACAGAACACAAATTAACTGTAAGCTCTCGCAAACAGAAAATTAATCCTTACAAATTGTTGATATATTAAAACACCACAATTAATTGTAAATTATTAAATGTTATTAAACTGTGACTAAACACACCGACGTATAGCACAGGTATTGTTAGTTTGCAAAATATATATTTTTTTTTAATAACAAGACGCAGGAAGGTTCATATCACAAATGTTAGTTAACAGCAAAAAATACGTACGAATGCGAATGCGAAAGCGAGCGAATTCATAAATTATCTAATCTTATTAGCAATACTAACACTGCCTTCTAAACAGAAACATTACTATTACAAACTTGAACGCGTAGATAAGTATAGTTCTTATTATTATTATTAGTAGTATTATTATTTTATTCTTTTTATTATTATTATTTTGTTGTTTTGTCTGTATTGTCTGTGTTAATTGTTCGTAATCTCGGTCAGATGGGCGGGTGGTTGTGTCTGCCTAGCTCCGCGCGTTAATAAGCCCCTTGATGTCACTGGGCCACTTGATCGGACTGCTATTTCGTCTCAACTGTTAACGCTGATCAAGCATATGTTATACACTTTATGGAGTCGGAGACGCTGGCGAGAGGAAAAAAACCAAAATAATGACAAAGACTGTTGCTATACAAAAAGGAAAACTACACAAAAATTGTCTACATAAAATGCTTGATTTGCTCTACCGCATACATAGCCATATATGGTTTCTCTTTCAATAATTTTTTTTGGTGATAAAACGGTACATACATTCATTGTTAACAGTTATTCTTCTTTGCACTATTTTCTGTTGGAATTCGATGTGCAGAACTTTTTCATGTTGCCTTCTCTCGCGTTTTAATCAGTTTTGTGCAAGCAGACGAACGAAATTGAACATTGGTGTATTTGAAAATGAATTTACTCTATTAAAAAACACCATTAGCGCTTGAAACTATTTTTTGTCGAAAAGAATATAAAGTTTTCTTTCATAATTAATATAATTTGACTATTCGGTAAGCATTGTAAGTACTATTTTTTGCATGAAACTGCTGACGCGATATATGGCTGTATATGCAGCAACGTGTACATATATGTTATATTCTATGTATTTATGATTTTTATACCCGCCTACCCAAAGGGTAGAAGGGTATTATGGCTTTGTGCCGATCGAAAATGTATGTAACAGGCAGAAGGAAGCATCTCCGACCCCATAAAGTATATATATTCTTGATCAGCGTCAACAGCCGAGACGATATAGCCATCTCCGTCTGTCCGTCTGTCTGTCCTTATGAACACCTAGATCTCAGAGACTATAAGAGATAGAGCAACAAATTTTTTGGGACAGTATGTCTTATTGTTGCACGCAGATCAAGTTTGTTTTTTATTTTGGCCACGCCCCCTTCCGCCCATGCAAATTGAAAAAAACTGAATTGCAAGCGTCGTTTTAAACCTAGAACGTTCAATTTTGCTACGCACAATACTAATCACCATCTTAATGATCTCTGCGAATTTGGTTACAATCGGATAAAAAACACAGAAGTTATTAAGATATTACTTTTATAAGGCGTTACCACGTGCAGCTGCACCTAGCTAGTTGCTATGACACTCCGCGACATAATAATGGTGTTCAATAAACCAACTAAAGTGCCGCCAAGCTAATAACTTCGAACAAAGAAAATTTTGATATATTATTTTGGTATTTTTAGTATATTTTTTAAGTATTTTTTCAGTATATTTTTATACTATTATATAAATATAATATTTTCATGGTAAAATTGGGTGGCGGGTATCTCACAGTCGAGCAAACTCGACTGTAGCTTTCTTACTTGTTTTTTTTTTAGAAATGAATATACAATCATTTTACGGTAATTTGAAATACGTCAACGAAATCGATAACCCATTAAGTGAAGTCGACAACACGTCCGATTCCGAAGACAAAAAAGAAGATAAAAAAATTATAGAGCAAGATGTATATATTTCGGAGACCGATGAGAACAGTTCCGATGACCGCTGTGAAGAGCCGAGCACTTCGAAAGCAAAGCCAAAGCCAAAAAAGACAAGAGCACCGATATGGAAAGGTGGACACTTGCCATCGTATTCGACTGAGAGCTTTCCATTTGAAGGAAATATCAATCTTCCAACTTGTATTAATGAACTGGAAACACCGGCAGACTTTTTTACATTTTTTTTTACCGACGATCTGATGAATTTCTTGGTTGAGCAGTCAAATCTATATGCACTTCAAGTTGATATAAGCCAGCTAATATAACTCGAAAAGAAGTAGAGCAATTTATAGGCATGGTCATATACATGTCGTTGGTAAAGTTACCATCTTCAAGACTATATTGGAATAAGACTATTGGTCAAGAATTCATATATAACACCATGACTTGCAATAGATGGGAAACTATAAAACGTTTTCTGCACTTCAACAATAATGAAGATATGAAGTTGGCAGGTGAAGTCGGGTTTGACAAGCTATTCAAGATTCGACCAGTACTGGACAAAATCCGTAATCAATAGTTGCTCGTACCTAAGGAGGAACATTTGGTGGTTGATGAACAAATTATTCCCACGAAGTGCCGGCACCACTTAAAACAATATAATCCTGCAAAGCCTCACAAATGGGGCTTCAAAAATTTTGTTTTGAGTGGAGTATCAGGTTTTAGCTACGATTTTGATATTTTTGCGGGAGCCCAAAGTGATACATATCCGGAAGAAGCACCTAATTTGGGAGTAAGTGGAAATGTTGTAACAAGACTATCGGCAACCGTACCAAAAGGAAAAACCTTCAAATTATTTTTCGACAATTAGATCAATAGTCCCAACCTTGAAGTCTACCTTATGAAAAATGGTATATTGGCTTTGGGTACGGTAAGGATTAATCGAGTACCTAATTCAAAGATGCCAACTGAAAAAGAATCAAAAAAGAAAGGACGTGGAAACATGGTCGAAAAAATAGCTAATATCGATAGAATTGAGCTTGGCCTCGTCTCTTGGTTTGACAATAAAGTAGTCAACATTCTTTCTACTTATGTGGGAAGCAATCCTGTTTCAACAAAAAAGCGATACATTAAGATAGACAATAAGTATATAGAAATCGAGTCTCCTAAGGCAGTTGATGTGTAGAATTACCATATGGGTGGCGTTGATTTACTTGATTCTTTACTGGGACTTTATAGAATTCAATTGCGTTCAAGAAAATGGTATAAAAAAATATTTTTCCACATGATTGATATGTGCGTGGTTAATTCGTGGATTTTATACCGTCGTAAGTCAGATCAATATATGCCACTGTTCGACTTTAAGCTTTGTATAACTGTGCACCTGTGCAAGGCAGGAAAAATAAGGAAGCGCGGGCGTCTTGGAATGAATCCAACTGCATTGCCGACTACAAGCTGGGAAGGTACTCCTTCTACCAGAAAGCGAATGAGGCTTCAGGATTTTCCCTTAAATTCTGTTCGAGAGGACAAAATTGGACATTTTCCCACTTGGAAAAAGAATAGCCAACTCTGTCAAAACGATTGTTCCTTCCGATCATACACCTTTTGCGAGAAATGCAATGTATTTTTATGTTATAATGAGAAAAGAAACTGTTTTGCCAACTTTCACATGATTGCATAGAAAGCCATATATGACAAACTTTGAAATACGCTAAGTGCATAGGAAGCCATATATGGCTTCATTTTTTTCCCCCAAACTATGGCCCCAAAAAAAAAAATGTTTCCAAATATATGTTATTTTTACCTAAATAAAACAATATTTACATAAAAAAAATTGTTTTCTTCAATATTTCTATGATCATGCAGTAGAGGGTTAATTTTGGATCCCAAAACCTGTACTGGATCCTGATCTAACCCTTTTTTCTCACTTGAGGGTGTCCTTACTACCCTAACCTGGAAGTGTTGATTGACCTCCCAACAAGGGTTTCGGTATCAAGTGATTTTCCGGAGAAGCGAGTTTGCTGTTATAAAAAAACCGATTTTGCACGGTCCGATTTCTCCACCCTAAATACAATAATTTTTGCTACAAGGAATATTTGAGAAGCTGAAAACTAACGTTTTAGCTGGACCCGAATCGCTTTTTAGCTTCGTCAATTGAAAGACATCAATACTTCCAACAAAATAATTTTTTGATAAAGAAAGATAGCTTTTAATGATCATACGAATGCCGATCTGTTTGCTGATTATTTTCAAA
Source organism: Drosophila pruinosa (assembly GCA_018150935.1). Lineage (NCBI taxonomy): Eukaryota > Metazoa > Arthropoda > Insecta > Diptera > Drosophilidae > Drosophila > Drosophila pruinosa. Next base: position 267,473 of record JAECWR010000034.1, read on the forward strand.
CGAATTATTCCTCATCAACATTTCCTTATTCATATCGAGCAAATTCATATAATTGTATTTTTGGCCCCTTAATTACTGAAAATTTACTCTTACCTGACCTTAAGTCTTGTAAAATAGTGTTTTCTTTAGGCCCTGACGGAGTTCCAAGTTGCGTGCTCAGGTTAAATTTTTAAAATTGTTCGTAAAGTTGTGCTCTTTTTCTTTGGAATGACTCTTGCATTATTCGTCTATTGAAAAAAGAAAATAAATCTAACGGTCTAATCTATAGAGGTATTTTGAGTTGTCTGATATTCCCGAAGCATTTGAGAACAAACTAATAATTTTCGTCAATTGATATTAAAGGGTTCTAATCAAAAATGCATACGGATGGTATTTACACTGATTTCATTAAGGCTTGTGATTCCGTCAATCATAGTCTTTCATTAAATTAGCTCAATGTTCTTGGATTTCCATAAAACTTAATTGTATGGATATCTTCATATCTATTATGTAGAGTTCAAAGGGTATTTTACAAGGGCTCTGTGTCTGAGACCGTCAAAGTCACTTCCGGCATACCCCAAATTAGTCATTTGAGCCCCTTACTGTTTACATGATATTAAGCTTTGTCTGATTTTAAGTGATACCTTATATAGTCTAAAATTGCAATCTGACCTTGGTTGTTTTCAATCGTAGTACGCTATACATTTATTAAATCTTAATGTAAGATTATGTCATTTTATATTGGCAAACCCCATTTACACAATTATAATCTTAATGAGATACAATTTGAGCGAATGAAGTCATTATTTAGCTATCCCTTTTGATTCAAAATTAAAGTTTGATAAGCATATTTTGTCTGCTTCCAATAAAACCATTCGTGTCCTTGGATTTACTAAGCGTTGGTCAATGTTAACGATTGTTAAACAAGAACGCATCTTCATATCTCACTGGTTCGTGGTTAAGGTTTCGCTAAACCTTCCTTCTCCTTCTGACTAACTATACTAGTCACAATCCTTACCATAAAATGTATGTAATAATATTAATAATAATGATAAAGGCCACTAAGATAGGCAACGAGGAGGTGAAGATCCCTCCTGGAGAGTAAGCTAGTTCTTCAGTCGACCACAAGATTGATAAGCTCCTTGGCTTGCCGCATCCCTGGTCGGACAGACACGTACCGAACAGTCAACCTAACAGCTCAGGTTTTCACAATAGCTGAGATGGTTGACGAACCCATGCCACAGAAGGGCTCAGGGCCGGAAAAAGTGGATGACGAGCCGGCCCTCACAAGTTCGTCTGCCGGCTCATTGCCCTGGATACCAGAGTGTCTGATTGGAAGACAGTGGGTCATTTGCCCATAGCAATTGAGGTTTTGGAATTGCGTCTAAAGATCCCAGCTCCAACCCCCTGATCAGTTTTTGACCCGTCGGTATACCAGTGGATACCATGGGGATCGCTGATGGGGTTACCAGTGTCCCAGTCCTTCCGGTCCGGGATGAGGGTTCTGAATTTAGCACCAAAGAAGATTTCCTTAGTCATAGTATCTGATCTAGTGCAGATATCTATACAAGGAATGTCTTTGATCAAACTAGCATGTCCTGATTCGGTAGCTGGAAGCCCAGATTGGAGCTTGATTCTAAGAAGGCTCATAGCTGCAACTTCTTTAATTTGGATGTGCAGCGGAGTCAGATTCAATATCGATTCCATTGCTGCGGTGGGACAGGTCCGAAGTGCACAGTATCAGTGAGAGGCACAGCAGCCTGTGCAATTTATTGCATTTGCCACCACACATTAGCAGCGTAGGTGATGATGGGTCTGACCATCATGGCAAAAAGCCACCAAATGGTGCAGGATTTAAGACCCCAGATTCTACCAAAGAATCTCCTGTCCACATGGCCCACATGGCATGGGTCGCCTTTGTGAAGGTGTTGCTGAGGTGGGAGTTCCAATTTAGTCTTTTATCGAGAGTTACCCCTAGATATTTGACATCGTTGGATAGCCCCACAGGGTAAAGTTGACCAATGTCAACGGAATAGCGCTTAGTGAAGGGAACTATAATAGCATTTCGTGGATTGATGGTAAGACCAACATCTGCGCACCATCTACTTACCGTGTTCGGAGCTGATTGCATCAACTCTGTCACGGTGCTGGCATAGTTCCCGGTCTTTATTAGAGCCAGGTCGTCAGCATAGCCGATCGCTTCAACGCCATGCTTGGAGAGTAAGACTAGTAGTTCATCAACTACTAGGGACCAGAGTAGGAGGGATAGAACCCCTCACTGGGGACAGCCTTTGACTGCATTAAAGCATGCAGTCGTGGAGTCCAAGGTGGAAGTGATTAACCGATGCATGAGCATAGCTTCAATCCACCGGATCAAGGGATGGGCAGTTCGTCTGCGCACTAAAGCACTAGAGATGAACCCGTTTCCGGTATTAACAGAATCACCTTCTATATCCAGAAAAGAGCAATGTTATTGGATACGAAGGCTCTTTCAATATTCCCCACTAACCTGTGGAGAGCGATCTTCGTCGATCTACCGGCTATGTACGCAAACTGCGTGGGCTGCAGAGGTGTCGACATCTGTAGAGAGCACCGAATGAGCATATCTATGAGCCTTTCCGCCGTCTTAAGCAGAAAGGAAGTAAGTGATCGGCCGATAGGACTTCGGCTGGTCAAGCGGACGATTCCCTTGCTTGGGGATGAACACCACATTTATTCTCCTCCAAGAGCTGGGAATGTATTCCCAAGTAAAACTGGCTCTAAGGAGGCCGACCAGTGGATCAAGGATATAAGCCAGGCTGTTTTGAATAAGGGCTGAAAATATTTTGTTACCCCCTGGGGCTTTGAAAGGAGCGAAAGAATCTACAGCCCATTTGACCTTTTCGGGGTCGAAGATGGATCCAGATAAGCTGAACTCGCGTGAGTCCGATGACAAAATGACGTCATCGCGACTGGAGAGATCTAGATTCGCCATAGAACCCGGGAAGTGGATTTGTAGTAGAAGCTCAAGTGTTTCCCTGCGGTCTTGAGTGAAAGAGCCATCTGCTCTTTTGAGAAGCCCTATTCCATTAGACGACCCTTTGGCCAATACTTTATGGATTCTCGCTGCCTGTGGAACGATTCTATGCTACCACAGTAGCTGCTCCATGTATCGCGTTTAGCTCGTCTAATGCTTTTGCTGTAGTTGGTAAGAGCGTCCCTATAGACGTCCCAACTAGCACGGTTAGATTTAGCCCTTTTAAAAAGGCTTCTAACCCTCCTTCTAAGGACAGCCAGTTCCTCATTCCACCACGAAATTTTCCGATTGACCCTTAGGGTCTTCTGGACTGAGCTGTCCTCGAAGGATGAGATAAGCACATCTTGCAGCAGATTGGCAGCGAGTTCTATCTCACTGATAGAGCTAGGATTGCTGACCAATAGGTATGCTTTGAAAGCTACAGAGGCTTTAAAGAGCTCCCAATTTGTCTTTTTCGGACATAAATTTTGACTTGGCCAGGAAGGTCAAACCTGATATGCTGATGGTCTGACAAAGTGGCTTCGTCTGTGACCCGCCAATTAACAAGCGAACTCGCTATCGAGGTGATGATTAGGGTGAGATCTAAAACCTCTTCCCTAATAGCATTGATAAAAGTGGGTTTGCACCCTATGTTAGCTACATCTAATTGACAACACAATAAGTAGTCTAAGAGGGACTCACCACGTTTGTTGATGTCGCTGTTCCCCCAGATCGTGTGATGTGCGTTGGCATCACAGCCGATCACGAGCGGCTTGTTGTCGCGGCGACAGAATTCCACCAGCCGCTGGACCTCTGCTGGGGTACATCATCCACATCGCCCGGGAAGTATGCGGAGGCGATCACAACTTCCCGGACACCGTCTGCAGTGGCTACTTCAATAGGCGTTGCTACCAGGTCATTGTGGATGAAGTTAGTTAGTGGGAAATGTCTGACACTGTTATCCATAAGTAAAGCAGTGCGCGGGGCACCTCCCATACGGTCATATAACAAGTTACATGATCCACATGATAGAACACGTATTTGGCCACCGATCAACCATGGTTCTTGGACGAGAGCCAGGTTGATTTGATCATCACAGTCGACCCTGCACAGTGTGGCCGACGCTCCTCTAGCGTTGTGCAGGTTCACCTGGAGCACTTTAAGTTTGCTCATCTTCCCTCCTGATGGCGGTCGAGACAAGGCCACTTGCCTTGCCCCCCCGAGAGTCGTTACCCCGAATGCCCTTCGGCGGTCGGGACGAGCCACTCGGAGGAGGTCGCCTTGCGACCCCGCTAACGGGAGGTGCCCTTGCGGGTGGGTTCCGGGCCGAGATGCTGGCAGTGGGCCTGACCGAGGCACCTCTGACAATTGTTGGACTTCGGCCAATTCGGGGCCGTGACCAAGATGGCCGGTGGGGTAGGGGAAGGATCCTAGGGTACCGATCCTGTCGCAGCGCTTGTGGAGGCCAGAGGGTTAACGACTGCTAACATCCCAGAGGGAACCACTGGCGCTGTTGCCGGAGGGGCACTGACTGGAGAGGGAACGGGCGAGGATGGGATTGGAGCAAGGGCGGCGGAGGAGGCCTTGGGAGCTGAATTCTTAAGGATCAGTTTGACCTTGCAGGAGTGAACTCAGCGCTACCCTTCGCAAGTGCAGCTTTAAAAATTATCTTCTCGCGGTTCTTCAGTTTCACAAAGGCGTCCTTCGATTCCAGCCGCAGTAACTGGACCTTAGAGCCTGCTTCCTTGAGGCCTGACCTCTGAGAGGCCACCGAAGCGTCGTCAGCAAAGCTGATCCGGTCATACTGGCTGCTGTCCTGGTGTAGGGGTCAGCCGTGAAGGCATCGCCCATGGATGATACTATTGAAGTCGTATCAGACTTTTCTAATTTAGTAATTTGATCGATAATAAATGATCCCACTAGTAGGCGGGAAGGGAAGGTCATTCACGGAATAGCCCGCATACAGTGGAAAGTCTAAATGAAAATGGAGGGCGACAGGTATCCAGAGTCCGCATACTAGAGATCGGGCTACCCCCCGGCCATGCATCCATCAGCGTATGCTGTTCCGCCTTGGATTAGGGTGATTTATAGATTCACGATCTTCACCCGACTACAATTAGTAAGCACCTCTAGCAGAGACATGACTGTTGCGGCTAGAACGAGAGTTTTCGCTAGCACCTTGGCCTCTGCCTTCACAAATTAAGCAAATTGACTTTAGAATTAGAATTTGTTCTTTATTGGCAAGTCGGCAAGCAAACGTGCTTGGCTCGCGTCGAAAACTACAAAATCCATGTGAATGCAACGATAGAACAACGAAGAATGTTTAGTTAGATCATGAGCTGGAGTATCCAATGCGACTATTGCAAGCTACAAAGAGTAGGCAACAAAATAAGAGCATTTCTTCTCTTTCAGCTGTGTTTTGCTGCCTGGTTAAGCGTGTAGCTGAACAATGAACGTGCTAGGGGTCTGCCTCCAGCCGCCCTCGAGTGTAGAGTATAGTCGCATTTCCGACAGTAGGAGCAAGGACGGCACGTGCCCCAGCCAATACTGGGATTACATGTTGATACCCTTGTTGCCTCTGACGGCTGACGGCCAAAAAAAAAAAATGTATGTAAATTACAATAAATTTTCTAATGTGATTTGCAATACTTACACTATATTTCAAATGAAAATCTTACTTTTACAAAACTTATCTCATAATTAAGTAAAGCTCTTTCTGTTTTGTCTGTATCGTCTGTGTTAATTGTTCGCAATCTCTGTTCCCGCACGTTATGCGGTGTGCCCCTTGGTCGAAGGGCGGGTGGTGGGTTGGCTCAGTCTGTGACCGCAAGTTAACAAGCCCGAGCTTGGTGTGGCGGGGCCATTTGATTGTACTGCCGATAAGAATATAAAAAATCCTGCTGATTAAGATTGGGACCAAGCCGCAGTATTGCCAAAATTCGCACATTTCGCACACACAAAGTCTAGGACTGGTCGTATAGATTTCAAACATGCTACAACTTGCAGACCAAAATTACAGCCCTGCCGCTTGTGTCCGTACGTGCTCTGGCCGTCTTTTCTTATATACGTCTCACTAATGAGTACGACCTTTACTGACAGTTCGTCCACCGCTTTGACCATTATACCGTATTACCTTTGTAGATGCCGGGGGCATCTTTTACTGCCACCTTAGTGCGCCGCGTGGAACTAGTTCTGCGCCAAGCAAATAAAACACTTAGGCACGTTTTCACAGGTATCCTACCACTCCGCAATTGCATTCTTGCAGGAGCTTGCAATGTTGTAAAACTCTCGACACTTGTAGCATCTTTTCCTCAATGATCTCTCTGTCTGACTTTGCATTTTGTCTAACCTTTCTTTCGCAAAGGTCCTGCTTGCGCCAGATAAACAAAAAAGTCTTATTTAGTGGCAATGCAATCTATGTTCCGAATTTTTCAGGCTGTTTTTTGCTAGATGCCACTGACATTTGCCTGCTTGCTGAACTGACTCCAATGTCTGCCTCCAATATCTGCTGAATTTTGGGTTTACATTTTCCATTGAGTCCACGTGCAAATGATCTTCCTGTTTTTAGCCTCTTCGAAGCCGCTGCTCTCGACGAGCTTTTTTGGACTTCACTCATATTTACCCATCTCAGGTCTCTCCAATATCATATCTCATCGGAACTGCGGCCCACAAAGGCATGGTGGTCCAGTAGGTGGCTAGCCGACCCGTCACCCTTTTTCTCTGCCTTTCCCCACAAAAATAATAAATTTAATTAATTTACAATTCTCTTTATTGTGCCATTCTTCACTTCCTGTGTTCCCGCCGGTCATTTATTTTCTCTGATCACAAGTTTATAGTCATCAATTGGTAAAGCTTACATTTTTTGTATTATTGGCGTTATCTAAAGACAATTTGTCTGCTGACGAGGAGAATGGTACTACGCTATGGAGATGTGCAATGGTTACTTTGTAGTACAGCCTGATCTTTAGTTGTTTGTGTACTGGACAGCCTCATTAATATTTAATATGCTTGTCCCCATAGATACCTCATTTTTTTGATACCATATCATCTTTGCTTAATGTAGAAATCACAAAATGGAACGCAGTATTCAATTTGACCTTGTACGAGCATATTCCATATGCTCACTAGAAAAACAGAAAAAAACGCAGCAGGTACACGCTCTCTCTCTGTGACGGATGAACACCTAGATCTCAGTGACTATAAGAGCTAGAGCCACCAATTTTCCGGGAAAGTATGTCTTATTGTTGCACGCAGATAAAGTTTGTTTTAGATTTTAGCCACGCACTCTTTCGCTCCCGCAAACCGAATTGCAAGCGTCATTTTGAACATTAAACGCTCAGTTTTGGAACAAACAATACAAATCACCATCTTAGTGATCTCTGATTTGGTTACAATCGGACACAAACCACAGAAGTTATTAAAGAATTACTTTTATAGGCCGAAATAAGGTGCAACTGCATCTGACCTCTTGCTATGTCACTAAGTGACATAATAATGGTGTTCGCTAAACCTAAGTGCTGTCAAGCTAATAAGATCGAACAAAGTTAATAATTAATAATAATTTAGAACATGTAAAACAAATGTGAATGTGTTTTTAGTGGTTTACAGAGGCGGAAAGGGGCGTGCCAACATCTAAAAAAACTTAATTTGGCTACGTTTTTACATGTTGTCTCCAAATTTTGTATCTCTAGCTTTTATAGTCTCTGAGATCTCAATGTTTATACAGACAGACAGACAGGGCTACATCGACTCGGCTATTGATGCTGATCAAGAATATATACTTCTTCTCCATCTGCCTGTTACTCACATTCGGATAAAAGCAAAATGTCATGAATTTTTCATATGTATAAACCAAATTATTTATATTTCATATATTGATGAAATAACTTTTTGCGAACATAAAAGGCTTTGTTTGTCGAGATCTATTTTGTTTTAGGCCATGTATTTTTAAAAAAAAATAGTGGCCTTTGACCAAATGTGCGTAAAGTCAGATGGAAATAACGCTGACGTTTGGTGAAAATTTTATTAAGATCGAACGATAAATATGGAAAGTATTCAAAAAGTAGTATATTGTATGTGAAGTGAAAGTAGTCAAACAAAGACGACAAAATCATTCGAGGCAGATAAGCGAAACAAAAGATAACGTCGACAAGGTCACAGACAGAAACGAAAAACTCAATTAATGATCCCCGAACCGCACCCTTGATCACTTAGCCAACAAATAAAAAAATATAGTATACATTTTTCAATTATTAGTGACAGCGCAATATCTAGAAATAAACAAGAGTATTCACTTTTCCCTATACAAGCGAGACACTTCTCAAATGAAATCCGAAAAATTAAAATTAAAGCGGTTGAACAAACTGCGCCTACACCTAATGCTTTGTTCTTCATATTTTGGACGATGACATACTAACGACAGTACGATCAAGTGGCCCTGTGACATCAAGCTCGAGCTTATTAATGCGTCGTCTCAGGAAAAAGAAAGGTTTTCATTTGAAAGATGGTGTTAGTATTGCAAATCATATTAGAAAATTTATTGTAATTTACACACCAAATACGAAAAGAATTGTGACAAGCATAGTTAGTACCACAACGGGAAAGAGGGAAGCGAAGAAAGCGGCAAAGCTAATCTGGCTTGACAATTGCAAAGAGTCAATTTCATCACTACTTAGTATATGTAGAAACGCTACATCTAGCACAATTCTAAGATCAGAAAGAGAAGGAAGGTTTAGCAAGACCTTAAATTAAATTCCTTTGACAAACGTTTAGTAAATCCAAAGACACACAGAGGTCTATTAGAAGCAGACAAAATAAGCTTATCAAAATTTAATATTGAATCAAGAAGGATATCAAAATCATGACTGTATTCGCTTAAGTTGTATGTGGGGAATGCCACATAAAAATTACGTAAGTTTACATTTATTGCAATTAAGATTTAATAAATTTAGAGCACAACACGATTGAAAACAATCAATGTCAGATTGCAATCTGAGGCTATTGAAGGGAATATTAAAAGTCAGACAAATCTTAACATCATCCGCATACGTAATTATGCAAGAGATTGATATAACGGACGGAAGATCATTTATGAATAATGTAACCTGCAATGGGAGTAAATGACTTCCTTGGGGTACGCCGTAAATGACTTGGACGCTCTTAGACATCAAGATTTTCTAAAATACCCTTTGAATTTTACATGAAAGATATAAAGATATCCATAAAATTAAGTTTTGTGGAAATCCAAGAATACTGAGCTTATATAATAAAAGACTATGGTTGACAGAATCAAAAGCCATACTGAAATCAGTGTAAATGACATCTGTTTGCATTTTTGATTGGAACCTTTCAATAACAATTGATGATTCTAATAAATTAGTGGTGGTTCAAAAACCCATGCTGATTGCAGTTGAACAGCTAAAAGTTACTCAATTCTTTGGGAATAGCAGACAACTTGGAGATACCTCTATAGTTTTGAACATTAGATTTATTTCCTTATTTCAAGTGAGCAATAATAATATAAGACTCTTTCCAAAGATTACGGTAAGAGCACAACTCAACAGAAAATTCAAATAACTTTAAAAGTGGTTTACAGAGTCCCTCTACATAGAATCTAAGCACACAACTAGGAACTGCGTCAGGACCAGGTGAAACAAATAAGAAAGCTACTATGAAGTTTGCTCGACTATGAGATACTCGCCACCCATTTTTACAAAATGCACAAAAAAAATAAGAGCGACCATCAAAATATATAGCTCTTAAAGTCTCTAAGATCTCATAGGTGTTCATACGGACAGACGAAAATTGATACATTGTCTCGGCTGTTGTCGCTAACTAAGAATATATATACTTTATGGGGTCGGAAATGCTTCGTTCTGCCTGTTACAAACATTTCCGCTTTGCACTTAGTTGTAATATCCTTTTACCTTTTAGGTGGGCGGGCATAAAAACTTCTTCAGAAGACTTAAGCTCATGTAAGAGTAAACTTTCAGTAAGTAAGGGACAATAAAATTGGTTTTCTTGATACGGAAAGGCAATGCTTTATGGAATGTTGATGAGGAATAGGTCGCTTTAAAAAAATCAGCAAACAGATCGGCAATGCCATGATCATTAAAAGCTATATTTATTTCAAAAAATAATGTTGGAAGTGCTGATGTCTTCCATTTCGATTTGACGAAGTCATTAAAGCGTTTAGGGTCTCGCTGAAACGTTAGTCCGCACTTTCTCAAATTTCCTTGCAGCAAACATTATTTAGAAATGGGACCGAGCAATTGAATAGCAATAAAAAAATAAGAGAAAGTCAGTTGCCTACAAATTTTTTTTTAACTTTGACTTTTTATTCTTTAACATTGTTATTTCTTTAGTAAAGCAAAATGGTCTATTAGAATATTATGGACTACCAAAAGGAACACAAGCATTAAACAGAGAGTTTAATGTAGAATAAAAAATCTCAAATCTCTGTTCTATCCAGATGAACACACGAAGAAAGTTGGAGCCAGTCAGTGGGCCAAGGAAGCTGGGAAAGTTTTTTATAATCGGTCTTCCGAAAACAACGAACTCGCTTCTCCGGTAAAACACCTGAACCCGAAACGCTTGTTGGGAGATTAATCAACGCCTCTAGGGTAGAGTAGTAAGGATTCTCAAATGAGGAAATAGCAGTAGATTTAGACGACGTGCAGGTATTGGGATCCAACACAAAAATCAAATCAAAAAGGCTATCAACAAAAACGTGAGTTGACGAAGGATTCAATACATTGTATTCACATGACGGGAGCCATGAGATTCCGAAGAAATTAAAATCTCCAAGAGCTATAGAAAATTTCGATCAGAAAGCATTTTGGAAATACTATTATTAACACAAAATAAGACAATTATAAAGAGTTATTTGAAGATGGTGGGATATAGGGACAGATAGGAAACACACTAATACTACCCATGACTAATTTTACAACTACAATTTAAATATCATTATTATTACACAAATTATTACATTAAGAAATGACATCAGCATTGACAGCCATAAGAACACCACCACCACGACGCTGCATGCGATCACGTCTATATTCAGAATATTAAATTGCCATATCCAAATTTCAATTAGTACAACGCCATGAAAAGGAAAAGATAAACTATTTAAATATAGTTTATTTAATATACTACAAAAACCCCTTACTTTTTGATAAACAAGTACCAAAGAAGATATTAGTTTTTATGACGTATTAGGCTTAGAAGAAACAAGTAAGAAAGCTACTGTCGAGTTTGCTCGACTTCGAACACCATTATTATGTCACGGAGTGTCATAGCAATTAACTAGGTGCAGCTGCACGTGGTAACGCTTTATAAAAGTAATTTCTGAATAACTACTGTGTTTTTTATCCGATTGTAACCAAAGTATATATATTCTTGATTAGCGTCAACAGCCGAGACGATATAGCCATGTCTGTCTGTCCGTCCGTCCGTATGAATACCTAAATCTCAGAGACTATAAGAGATAGAGCAACCAAATTTTCGGAATAGTGTGTGTAATTATTGCAAGTTTGTTTTTAATATTGGCCACGCCCCTTGCCGCGCCCGTAAATCTAAAAAATCCGAATTACATGCGTCAGTTTTAATCATAGAATATTTTAGCACGCACAATACTAATCACCATCTTAATGATCTCTGCGAATTTGGTTATAATCGGATAAAAAACACAGAAGTTATTAAGATATTACTTTTATAAACGTTACCACGTGCAACTGCACCTAGTTAATTGCTATGACACTTCGTGACATAATATATTTTATATAGTATAGTAGTATGTTTTTTTTAAATATTTTTTCAGTATATTTTTGAAAAATATAATACTTTGATGATAAAATTGGGCGGAGGGTATCTCACAGTCGAGCAAACTCGACAGTAGCTTTCTTACTTGTTTCTTCTAAGCCTAATACATCATAAAAACTAATATCTTCTTTGGTGCTTGTTCACTATATTTTTGAAAAAGATAATATTTTGATGGTAAAATTGGGTGGCGGGTTTCTCACTGTCGAGCACACTTGACAGTAGCTTTCTTACTTGTTATATTTATACACATTGTAATAAGATTTAATCCCTGCACCTTAATATAAACTTATACGAGTAATGGCAAAAAATATCATATATTTAGCTTTTATCAAGTTCCTACATTTTCAATACGGTTAAAAAAAGTTCAAAATTGATTAAAATAATAAATACAAACTTTTTTTTTTTGTTCATTCTCTCAATGAAAAATGTTTAAATCTAATTATAGAATATGCACAATAAATGTTTCAAATAATAATCAACGTAATATATAAACAAGTATGCGACGAGAATCAGAAATAATAAAATTAAAGTAATACCAATGCATCAAAATTGCAAACAGCTATACACACAAGTAAATTTCCGACGTATATGTATGAAACAAGACGCAAGCAGCGCATACCCATACTAGCAAGCATTTTGACATTCGAATGCGGCTACTGACCGAACTGAATCGCAACCGAACTTTCAGACACAGTTTTGCTTGAGACAACCTGCAACTAAAGCATTTTCAATCTCGGAAAATACCGAGGCGAGCATGTGTATGAACGCTTATATGAGATGCTAGATCTACATACCATAGAGCATGTAATATAATAGAGGCAACTCTTGACCAATAAAGTTGTGTTACCGAAACTCGGGTGACCATACACAAGACGAAGTGCTACGCTCCGGCTTTCGGCTAGCCTTTTGCATACGAATCAAAAGCAGCAGCGGTCAAGCGAAAACGTTAAAACAGACGAAACAGAATAGAATGACAAGACGGTCATAAAGAAAACCGAAAAACTCAGTTCGTTATACGCGGACCGCACCGCTGACGACCTAGCCAATAATTCATTAGTAGCAGTGGAATAGATAGAAAAAAATAAGACTTCACTTTTATAAGAGAGACAATTCTGAAATGAAACATAGACTGAAATCTGAAAAATTAAAAAAGCATCAAACAGAGCTTATGTTAAAATCATACATACACGCTGTGATCTGCTTCTCATTTCGTATGAAAAGAGCGAGCCGAAAGCCACATATGAAACATTCGATGGGTGGAACTTGTCAATGTGCGTGCACTGCCCAGCGTTTCATATTTTTATACCCGCCTACCCAAAAGGTAGAAGCCAATCTTTGATCTAACCGATAATGTATATAACAGGTCTTGGTCAGCGTCAACAGCCGAGACAATATAGCCATGTCCGTCTGTCCGTATAAACCCCTAGATTTCAGAAAAAGAGAGAGGCTAGAGCAACCAATTTTTCCGGATTGTGTATCTGCAAAATTACAGAATGGATAGCAAAATTTTAAGTTATAACAGACGTTTCCGAATGATGATTTTTTCAGTAATAGTTAAATAACCCCACAATGTAACCATATTTTTCGATTTTATTTTTCATGGATAAAGCTATTTTTAACCAACAAAAAAAAAACAACACTTTTTTTCTCAGTAAAAAGACCTCGGTCAAATAATAACTTTTTGAAGTATTTAATTCAGTCAGAATTACATGAATCAAAGAATTTTTCGTCTGCTGCGCCTATTAATTTTATTTCTTATGAATAAATCTAGATTTATCCAGAATTTTAGTGAAAAGCTTTTCTTGGAAAACCCAAATTATTTTTACTATAAAAGATAGAGCAACCCATTTTTCGTGTCTTACTGTGGCACGCAGATCAAGATTTTTTTTTTGGATTTTAACCACGTCCCCTTCCGCTCCCGTAAATCGAACAAAACCAAATTGCCTAAAACGTTCCATTTTGGTACGCACAATACTAATCACCATCTAAATGATCTCTGAAAATTTGGTTACAATCGGACTAAAAACACAGAAGTTATTAAAGAATTACTGTTATAACGCAAAATCAGGTGCAGATGGGCCTGTTCCGTTGCTATGTCACTAAGTGGCATAATAATGGAGCTCATTTAACCTAATAAAATGTTCCCAAGCTAATAATTTTTAGTATATTTTCCAGAATATTTTTGAAAAATATAGTATATTGATGGTCGCTCATAATTTTTCTTCCATTCAGTAAAATTGGGTGCCGGGTATTTCACAGTCGAGCAAACTCGACAGTAAATTTCTTACTTGTTGATTTGTGAATATAAATATGCAGTTGAATATGAGTATGACCTGCAGCAGTTCTTAAATGTTAATAGGAATATACGATGTAATTATGTATTTGTTGCATAAACTGTATATTTATGTACACATGTGCATGTGTGTATATATATAATGTGTTTGTCAATTAGTTTATGTTTTCATAAATCTTAAATAAAAATGAGAATGTGATTGTAAATCAAAAAACTGTAATGTGTATATGCATATATACATATAATATGTTATGATAATATTTGTTCATCAATCAGAAATAGAACACAAGACGTCATGTCAACAAACTAATCGCAGCAGTCAAACTATGCCAAAGAAAACAAGGGTAGAGGAAGGCAGACAAACGAATCTGACGCGGACGACAATACGGCTTGGCAGAAGACAAGAAACGAAAAAATCAACGACAATTTGTGCTAGTTGCAAATGGAATACACAAAGTTTGCCTATAGCTGAACACATTTGCATCTTGCCATATACATACATACATATGTGTATTTACCAACACATTCAAAGACTCGGACTGAACGCAACCGAACTTTCAGGCACATTTTTGGTCGAGCCAACAAGCAACTAAAATGTGTCCTAATCTCTGAGACTACAGAAAAGAGTGTGTGAATGATAGCTTGTAGGTGATGCCAGATCTATGTACTATATTGATTAGTGATTATATAATGCATACTTTGCCGTTTTCGTACTTCATAATGATAACATTGTCGCTCGCATTGTTTACAGATACTATGTATGTACATATATGCATATTTAGCATTTTAGAAATTTCTTTTAATGAACCTAAAACCAACATTCTTAGTTGACTGGTTATTTGTATGTATACATGTATATGCGAGTATAATTAATGGACGACGAATCGGAAACCACACATTATTACTTAAAATGCGAAGAAGGTGTGGAAGAGTGGCATTGGAATGTTAAGAGCACAAAACTACTGGTCGAGCTGTATTCGGAACGACGTCACAAGTTTCGAGATCCAAAAACTCGTAAGCGCGCACTGTGGACAGAAATTGTTGATGATATGGAACGCGCTGGTTATTCAGGCATCAACGAAGATATGTGCGATCGTAAATGGCGGAATATGAAGAAAACGTATCGCACATGTCGTGAAAATCTAAGGAAAAATTCCCGCAAACGTGTAGGCTGGGAATATTATGATAAATTTGATCATATGTTTCAAAACGATAATGTAAACCCTTCTGAAAAAGCAGAATGTGATACATTGATCGAGGACCAGAAATATAATGTCATATCGGATTTTTGTGCTCCTATCACAGGAGATACGTCGCGCAAAGACCAAAATAACACTGTAGATTTGACATTGACTGATGGTCAACAGTTACTAATCTTGGAGCGTAGCAGAATTGCCGCCATACGAGAACTAAGCAAGCGGATTGAAGAGTCTAATGTAATACAACGAGAACGAAACGATCTGCTTAGAGAGTATCTATCTCAGTTATAGAAATAACAATAGTGTACATCATTTTATAATATTGGTGATTGTCTAAATATTGTTTTTGTATGTTTATTAAAGCAGTTCGACGTAATTCGGCAAAATTACAGAATGGACAACAAAATTTTAAATAGTAACGTTTACGAATAATTCTTTCGCTAATAGTTAAATAACCGCGCAATGTAACCATATTTTTCAAGGATAAAAATAAATTTATCCAACCAAAAAAAATTTTTTTTTCTCAGTAAAAAGTGCTTGGTCAAATAATAACTTTTTTCAGTCAGAAATAGATGACTCAGTGAATTTTCCGTCTGCTGTGCCTCTATTACTTCAATTCAATATCTTCTAGAAGTTCTTTCGAATCTTAGGATTTATCTTCTTATTTGTCATCATAAATTTAAAAAATTATTATTTTCAATACATCAATACCAAAACTTTAGTGAAAGTTTAAATAAAAACTATGACGTTTACTAAAATTCTGGATATATCTAGTTATATCCATAAAATGTGAAACTGAAAAATTGGTTAAATTGCGCGGTTATTTAACTATTACCTCCGAATTTTTTAGTGTTATGTATTTTAAGGAAGAAATTGATCATAAAAAAAAATTTAAATCTGGACGTATATTTGATATAAAACACAATGTGTAATGACGGTTGAGATGAATTCACTATTCAAATAGAATCATAATTGTATTAAGGGTTGTCTTCGACGCTCACGGGACACAACAATATCTGACATTACAATGTTTCGAAAGAATTCATGGTTGCTTTTGAATTCCTCAAAAGCTTTGGTAAGTCGACATTGCTGATCCATTCGGTCAGCATTCGTGCTGTTACTGGTCCCTGATTCTGCAGTTCTAGCAGGTAATATGAAATTCTCATTGTAGAAAATACTTGGATTTGTTTCAATCCCTCGCCGCCATGATTTGTGAATATTTTGTGGGCTGACACTGCCATTATCTGAAAAAGGCAAACAAGTATAGCCTTTAATTATAAATATATATTAAAATTATTTCCCAATGAAGAATGGATATGGGTAATTGCTCGAGAGGCTCCAACACAGTCCAATTTAGGAGAAAGGATTATCTTCGGGAGGCATTTAGTTCTTTAGTTTAATTGTAAAGCTTACAAATTCTAGCTTCACACAGAATTTTATTAAAAAGCTCTGTATTTTTACTTAAAAAAAGCAATCGATTATGCTCTAACAAATCAAAGAGAATAGAAAGTAGATTTTCACTAAAATTTTGGATAAATCTAGATTTATCTATCAACAATAAAATGCACAAAAAATTGGTTATACTTAGCGGCTATTTAAGAATTACCAAAACAACTTTTTATATGTATGATACCGCCATACACGTAAAATTTATAAACTTTAAAATTAAATTTAAAAAAAACCTCCCGAATCAGGGCTGCATACATCGAACCACTAAGCAATGAACATAATAGAGTCCGCATATCCAAAAAATACGGGCACTTTTCGTTTTTGATTTTCATAGCCCCCGTGGCAGAGGCGCAGCGCTCTCTCGCGTTCGGCTCTCTCTCGAGAACTCGAGCTAGCCGTCGTGTTTTGAATTTTGAAAGCCCCTTAGGCAGAGACGCAGCGCTCTGGCACGAAGAAGTGAACAGAGATGTATGTGTATTTAGCGCACATACATATGAAGAAACATAATGTGTATGCAGTTGCTGCTTGTCCGATTGCTTCAATTTTAATTTTTCAGATTTCAAACTGAGTTTCATTTCAGAAGTGTTTTGCTTGGATAGGGAAAAGTGAATACTCTTCTTCATTTGCATATATTGCTCTATCACTAATAACTAAGGAATTCTAGTCTAGGTCATCAACGGTGCGGTGCGTGCATCACGAATTGAATTGTTGGTTTCTGCATGTGACCTTGTTGTTCTCTTCTGTTCGCTCGTTTGTTTCAATTGATTTTGTCGTCTTTGCGTTGATGTTGCTGTTTTTGATTTGCTTACTTTTTACTTTTGATTGCATGCAGAGACTGCACCTGTTGATCGACTTTTTATCATGTTATTATGTTTAAATAATTAGTATAGACATATTATATTTAAATTTCAGCATTTTTTATTACAAGTTAATATAGGCATATATAAAAGGAGTATTTTGATTTTTATTTAAATTCAGCATAGTTTAAGCAAATTCATACATATATACATATTTTCATACATATGTACACACATACATATTGTGAGATAGTATCAATTTGCTAAATTTTAAACACTGCTGAAAATACATTAATAAAAATATGAATGTAAATATAAATTAAAATACTCCTTTTATATGTGTCTATATTAAATTGCAATAAAAAATGCTGAAATTTAAATATAATATGTCTATACTAATTATTTAAACATAATAACATGATAAAAAGTCGATCAACAGGTGCAGTCTCTGCATGCAATCAAAAGTAAAAAGTAAGCAAATCAAAAACAGCAACATCAACGCAAAGACGACAAAATCAATTGAAACAAACGAGCGAACAGAAGAGAACAACAAGGTCACATGCAGAAACCAACAATTCAATTCGTGATGCACGCACCGCACCGTTGATGACCTAGACTAGAATTCCTTAGTTATTAGTGATAGAGCAATATATGCAAATGAAGAAGAGTATTCACTTTTCCCTATCCAAGCAAAACACTTCTGAAATGAAACTCAGTTTGGAATCTGAAAAATTAAAATTGAAGCAATCGGACAAGCAGCAACTGCATACACATTATGTTTCTTCATATGTATGTGCGCTAAATACACATACATCTCTGTTCACTTCTTCGTGCCAGAGCGCTGCGTCTCTGCCTAAGGGGCTTTCAAAATTCAAAACACGACGGCTAGCTCGAGTTCTCGAGAGAGAGCCGAACGCGAGAGAGCGCTGCGCCTCTGCCCGGCCTCTGCCACGGGGGCTATGAAAATCAAAAACGAAAAGTGCCCGTATTTTTTGGATATGCGGACTCTATTATATTCATTGCTTAGTGATCGAACTTAAGCCGTGAAGAATAACAGGAAAATATCGGAATGAGTTCGAGCTATCGAACAATTCTTACTGAATATTCATAATAGAAATAACAAACGATTGTCATAATATAATAGCACTAACCATATAACAGATAGACTGGTCTTTTGATGAGGACTTTTCGGTGGGCAGCATCGAAATAAATGTACTGCGATGCTGCCCACGAACATGTTGGGTCATAGGACGTTGCTGTCCACCGACAAATAACTGCATAAAACCAGTTTTGGTTGCGACGGTCAAAGCCGCATTCGAACGTGCACACGTTTGATGTTAGTCGAAGCGCTAGTATGAATGTGTGATTATGTGTATATGCGCAAATTGATTGTGTGTAAAGAGCTGCCGGCAATTTGCGAACATTGCACAGCTTTTCATATTTTAGATTTTTTGACTTCACAATGTCTTTATTTCATTGTTGAATACTTTATACTCTTCCTTGTTGCCATATATTGTTCTGGCATTAAAAACTAAGAAAGAGTATACAACTGGTAGATATCACCCATTTTGTTTTTATTCTCGTTGACTTCTCAAGTTGTTCTTTTCTGTCCTTCGGTTTCATGTATACATATGCATTTATTGTTTTTTTTGGATGACATTCGTTTGGCTGTTCTATTGTTTTTCAAAAAAATTTAAATA
The DNA here is from genome assembly GCA_018150935.1 of Drosophila pruinosa. Lineage (NCBI taxonomy): Eukaryota > Metazoa > Arthropoda > Insecta > Diptera > Drosophilidae > Drosophila > Drosophila pruinosa. The sequence goes on from JAECWR010000034.1 coordinate 286,711, forward strand.
CAATATGTCCATAGTAATTGTTTTAAAATAATATCAATGTGCGTAACGTTTAAACAGGTGTAATCGGCACAAGCACAAGGAAATAAAACACCATATCAACAAACGCACCACCAGCAGTCAAAAAGTCAACGTCAACCAAAACAATAGCAGCAGCCAAGCGAAGGCCAAGAAAACAACAAGGGGAAGGTCATCCAACAATAACAACAAATGCATATGTATACATGAAACCGAAGGACAGAAGAGAACAACTTGAGAAGTCAATAAGAAACATTGAGACATTGTGAAGTCAAAAAATCTAAAATATGAAAAGCTGTGCAATGTCAATGTGCACAATCAATTTACGCATATACACATAATCACACATACATACTAGCGCTTCGACTAACATCAAACGTGTGCACATTCGAATGCGGCTTAGGCCGTCGTAACCAAAACCGGTTTTATGCAGTTATTTGTTGGTGGACAGCAAAGTCCAACATGCTCGTGGGCAGCATCGCAATAAAAGAGTGTGCCCGAATAAGCTCTCATCAAAAGACCAGTCTATCTGTTATATGGTTAGTGCTAATAGTTAATTATTTTTATGGGTAGAGCTCGATTTATCATGTATTTAGGTCCAACGGGAGAATTTCTTTTTATGTATTGAATTTAATTTAATGTTCGCGTTCAATGCATATATGTACATTTTGTTGTCAGCTTCGCAACAAATTTGTATAGTATATGTGACAAAACCCGTTTTTTTCGAAAGTACAACTTTAATTAATTCAAATTGAAGAAAGTGAACGTTAAACAACGATTGGTACTAACAGAAAATATTGTAATGATAGACATGAAATTTTCCTAAACTTTAAATAAAATTTAACCAATTTAACCACAGTTTTCTTCAACATAAGGTTTTCCCTAAAATCCACGATAAATTGAGATTTATCCATAAAAACTAAAATGTTAAAGTTGGATGAAGTTGACAGCTATTTAAGCCATACCAAAAATTGAATTGGAAAAATTTAAATATCGTTTTAAAGTTCAAAATAAAAAAAATATAATCCTCTGGAAGATAATTTTTTCACCTAAATTTATTACAAAATGGGCTTAACCAAAAAATAAAATGTAAAAATCGGTGACTAATTTAGCTTTTTAACAAATCTCCGTTTTATGGGGAATCATTTGTCGAATCCGTAAGTGAAAATTATAAATGTGTACCGGAGGTGAAAATGATTCGAATTGCGATTTATATAAATAAATAGATTTGTTTTTTTTTTTCAGTATAGAAATCAGCAGAAAATCGATTGTAATATAGTGTGAAGAGAGAGGAAGAGCCCAAACGGATGCAAAATAAACAAATTATAGCGAAGCCAACAAGTAAACTGGGTAATACTTAAATTAAATTAAAAAAAAAAACTAGAAAATTTCCCAAAGAAATTACTTTTACCTGAAATTATGATAAATGAAATTCTAAAAATAAAATTAAAATTTTCATAGATTTTGGACTGTTAGAAAATTACTCAAAGGATTTTGCACGGTACATAACAGTTGTGATTTTGGTGACATCGAAATTTTTGGGTCGACTTAAGCAATTACATCATTTAATCTAGTCTCTTACCCTTATGTTCATGGTTAAGCTCCGCTTTTACTAAGTTTAACCCGAAATTAACAGGTATTAAAGGCATTGGCGATACAACTGTACCTCCGCGAAAGCCCGCTCCAGATGCATCAGGCGGCGAAGGAGCTGGACGGTTAAAGGGATTTTGACGCCTAGGTGGTGGCTTAGGCTTTCCCAATGTATCCGTTGCAGAAAGTTGTGTGTCGACGCGATTGCTACATATTTCTTCAATAAAAATATATAAAAATATATATTTATGCTAATGGAACTGTTATACAAAAGCCTTACTATTTCGAGAATCTTCAATCTCCTGTAAGTGGCGTTTTAATTCGGCTACTATTATTCGTTTGTATTCGTAGCCAGCACACGTTAACGCCTTCATCCATGCTTCCATGCTCTCCTGCGTGTCAGCGGCTAGCACATAGGTGCGATTGCCATTGAAAGCGATTTCAAAGCAGAAATTGTCCACGTCCGACTCAATGGATAATTCAATAGTGCAACCTTCTACAATGATCAAACCCAATGGCTCCTTATCAAATCGCGTCTCAAAGTAGAACAGTAGATTGCCTTTAAGCACAAAATAGCGTCTCTGAAAAGCCCTATTAATCTCGCCCCGCTTGCTTAAGAAACCTGTAAATTGTAGTTTTGTAAATCACAACAGATAAGAAGTTATTTTTGCTAACCATCCATGTCGTACGGCGGTGTTCTGGAAAAAGCACACATATTTTTTTCATTTATTTTCATATTGAGCCAATCTTAATTTTAATTAATAATATTGGATGAATAAATACAAGGAGTACAAGTGCAGGTCGGTTTAAATAATGAAAAAAAAAATAGAACTACTAAATACATATACAACTTTTATATTACAGACGGATTTGAAGGCAAGCAATGTTGCCACCTCTTTACTTTTAAACCTGATTTTGTTTTAAGCTAAGTACGCAGAGAACCTAAATCTCTCAGACAGTGACGGAATCCGCATCTGTGGTATGCAGTAAAATTGCATTAATTCTGCGAAAGTAATGCAAAAGGCAGATTTGATTACTAAAAGCGTGGGAAAGAGAACAATGAGCAATGAAAATGGTTGCAATGACAAATTACAAGACTTTGCAAAATAAATTAAATGTGTTGAATTTATAAGCAGGCATTTTATGTAAACTGAACCTAACCAAATCGCCATTTAAATCGAGCGGTCAAACCTAAATAATTATAATTGTTTCGGGAAAAGTAAGTAGAAACCACCAAACTGAATAAAATTCATTAGTTAATACCTTAAATAGTCGGTGGGTTTTTATAATAATATAAATGACACAAAAAAATTTTGTATCAAACGCGTCAAAGAGTTTAAGCAGTAACCATATAACAGATAGACTGGTTTTTTGATGAGAGCTTATTCGGGCACACTCTTTTATTGCGATACTGCCCACGAACATGTTGGGTCATAGGACGTTGCTGTCCACCGACAAATAACTGCATAAAACCATAAAACCGACGGCCAAAGCCGCATTCGAACGTGCACACGTTTGATGTTAGTCGAAGCGCTATTATGAATGTGTGATTATGTGTATATGCGCAAATTGATTGTGTGTGAAGAGCTGCCGGCAATTTGCGAACATTGCACAGCTTTTCATATTTTAGAGTTTTTGACTTCACAATGTCTCAATTTGATTGCTGAATACTTTATGCTCTTCCTTGTTGCCATGTATTGTTCTGGCATTAAAAACTAAGAAAGAGTATACATCTGGTAGATATCACCCATTTTGTTTTGATTGTTGTTGACTTCTCAAGTTGTTATTTTCTGTCCTTCGGTTTCATGAATACATAGGCTTTTGTTGTTATTGTTGGCTGACCTTCGTTTGGCTGCTGCTATTGTTTTGGTTGACGTCAGCTGATCAAGTGCAGCTGCATCTGATTTAGCCTTACCAAAATAATTCTTTAATAACTTCTGTGTTTTATATCCGATTGTGGCCGAATTTTCAGAGATCATTAGGATGATGATTAGTATTGTGTGCGGTGAACTGAACTGAACGTTCTAGCTTAATCATGTCGTTTGGAAATCGTTTTTATCGATTTACGGTGGTGGAAGGGGACGTGGCCAAAATCTAAAACAATCTAAATTTGCAACAATAAGACACATTATCCCGATTTGTTGCTCTATCTCTTATAGTCTCGGAGATCTAGGTGTTCATATGGACAGAGAGACGGACATGACTATAACGTCTCGGCTGTTGGCGCTGATCAAGAATATATGTATATACTTTGGGGTCGGAGATGCTTCGTTGTGCCTGTTACATACATTTTCGGTTTGCACAAAGTTATAGTACCCTTCTACCCTTTGGGTTGGCAAGTATAAAAACAAATATAATCTATTTTAATGCAGTTATCTGTCAGTGGACATCAGCTCTTATTAAAAGAGCAGTCTATCTTTTATATGCTTAGTCACTATCCAATTAAAACTTAGATATGGCATACCCTACAATAGTTTATGCACACACGGTTTTCTCTATTCCCTAAGATTAGGACATAAGTTAGTTGCATGTTGGCTCTAGCAAAACTAGGCCTGAAAATTCGGTTGCACTTAATACAAGTTTGTAAAAGTAGTGTTTTAATTTGAAATCTTGTGTTAGCAAAGCCCTAAACCACGAAAGAGTGAGATAAAGATGTTTTGTTATGTAGGGATCGTAGAAATTGCTTTGACCAAAGTTTACTACATCCAAGGATACCCATGGCTCTATTGGAAACAGACAAAATGGCTTATCAAATTTTAATTTTGAATCAAGAAGGATACCTAAATCAGTTACTGACTCTATTCGCTCAAGTTGAGTATCATTAAGATGATAATTATTTAAAAGGAGAATACACCTAAAAAATGTCATAAGTTTACATTTATTGCAATTTATAAATTTATAGCACAACCGTTTGCATTTTTGATTGGAACCCTTCAATAACACTTGATGTGAATTCTAATAAGTTAGTGGTAGTAGACCTACATTTCACAAACCCATGCTAGGGGTGAATATATAGATTTACAGCAGTGTTGCAGTTGAGAAGTTATTAGTTTCTCAAATGCTTAGTGAATAGCAGACAACTTAGAGATACCTCTATAGTTTTGAAAGTTAGATTTATTTCATTTTTTCAAGAGACGAATAATATGAGACTCTTTCCAGAGATACGGGATAGAGCCTAACTCTATTGACACACCTTTTGGACTTGGAGAAAAAACCGCATTACAAGACTTAAGTTCACGTAAGAGTAAACTTTCGGAAATTAAGGGTCCAAAAATGCAATTCGATTGATTTACTTGATACGGATAAGGCAGGGCTCTATTAATTGTTGATGTAGAATAGTTCGTTTCAAGAAAATCAGTAAACAGATCGGCAATATCATGATCCTTAAAATTTCTTGGACGTTGAAGTACTAGCTGCAGTACGATCAAGTGGCCCAGTGACACCAAGCTCGGGCTTGTTAACGCTTGGACCTAGGCAGACACGAACACCCGCCCATCCGACCGAGGGGCAACCGCATAACGTGCGGGAACGGAGGTCGCGAACAATTAACACAAACAAACAACAAAATAGTATTAATAAAAAGAATAATATAATAATAATACTAATAATAATAATAATAAGAACTATTCTTAACTACGAGCTAATGTTTGTAGAAGTAATGCTTTTATTATACCCGCCTACCCAAAGGGTAGAAGGGTATTATGGCTTTGTGCCGACCGAAAATGTATGTAACAGGCAGAAGGAAGCATTTCCGACCCCATAAAGTATACATATTCTTGATCAGCGTCAACAGCCAAGACGATATAGCCATGTCCGTCTGTCCGTCTGTCCGTATGAACACCTAGATCTCAGAGACTATAAGAGATAGAGCAACAAATTTTTCGCGACAGTATGTCTTGATGTTGCACGCAGATCAAGTTTGTTTTTGATTTTGGCCACGCCCCCTCCCGCCCCGTAAATCGAATAAAACCGAATTGCAAGCGTCGTTTTAAACCTAGAACGTTCAATTTTGGTACGCACAATACTAATCACCATCTTAATGATCTCTGCGAATTTGGTTACAATCGGATAAAAAACACAGAAGTTATTAAGATATTACTTTTATAAGGCGTTACCACGTGCAACTGCTAGTGCTGCCTAGCTAGTTGCTATGACACTCCGCGACATAATAATGGTGTTCAATAAACCAACTAAAGTGCCGCCAAGCTAATAACTTCGAACAAAGAAAATTTTGATATATTATTTTGGTATTTTTAGTATATTTTTATACTATTATATAAATATAATATTTTGATGGTAAAATTGGGTGGCGGGTATCTCACAGTCGAGCAAACTCGACTGTAGCTTTCTTACTTGTTTTTAAGGTAGTGTTAGTATTATTAACAAGATTAGAAAATTTATTATAATTTACACATAAAATACGAAAAGGATTGTGACTGGCATAGTTAGTACTACAACGGGAAAGAAAGAGGGGAAGGAAATTTGTAGTCGTTCTGACCGGAACGGCAAAGCTAATCTGGCTTGTCAACGGCAGGGAGTCAATTTCGCCAATGATTAGTCTATGTAGAAACACTACACCTAGCATAGTTCTACGGTCAGAAAGAGAAGGAAGGTTTAATAATAAAAGTCTACAACGATACGAAGACAAACTAATAGTGGGAGTCCAGCTAAGACTACAAAGAGCAAAAAGAAGAAATTGTTTTTGCACTGATTCAAGCCTATCTTGATAAACCCTTTACTGGGGAAACCAGATATTAGTTGCATACTTAAGAATAGGACGAACCAGTGAATTGTACAGATGTTTAGTTATGTAGGGATCGTTAAATTCCTTTGACCAACGTTTAATAAATCCAAGGACCCATGGCTCTATTAGAAGCAGACAAAATATGCTTATCAAACTTTAATTTTGAATCAAGAAGGATACCTAAATCAGTTACTGACTCTATTCGCTCAAGTGGAGTATCATTAAGATGATAATTATTTAAATGGAGAATACCCCTAAAAAATGTCATAAGTTTACATTTATTGCAATTAGGATTTAATAAATTTATAGCACTCCACGATTGAAAACAATCAAGGTCAGATTGAAATCTGAGGCTATATATGGGATCATTAAAAGTCAGACAAATCTTAACATCATCTGCATATATAAGTATGCGAGAGTATGATATAACGGACGGTATATCATTTATGAATAGTGTAAATAGCGATGGGCCTAAATGACTTCCTTAGGGTACAACAGAAGAGACTTGGACAGTCTTGGGCACAGAGCCCTTATAAAATACTCTTTGAATTCTACATGTAAGATATGAAGATATCCACAAAATTAACTTCTTTGGAAATCCAAGAAGATTGAGCTTATATAATAAGAGACTATGGTTGACAGAATCAAAAGCCTTACTGAAATGATTCAATGACAATTGATGAGAATTCTACACCTACATTTCACAAACCCATGCTGGTAGGGTGAAATTATAGATTTACAGCAGTGTGGCAGTTGAGAAGTTATGAGTTTCTCAAATGCTTTGGGAATAGCAGACAACTTAGAGATACCTCTATAGTTTTGAACGTTAGATTTATTTCCTTTTTTCAAGAGAGGAATAATATCACCATTATTATGGCATTGAGTGACACATCAACTGACCAGGTGCAGCTGCTCTTGGCAACTATATGAAAATATTTCTTGGCATCGTATGTTTGTGCTGCAGCAGTTTTTTGTTTTTGTTTTTCGCATTTTCTGCTTTGTAGGTTAACTGTTGCATCAAATTTTTGTTTTTGCTTAACCGAGAGTCATTTCTCTTTGTGGGTGCCTCATAATTTTTGTTGATCAATTTTTAAACAATGTATGCCTGCTCACTTCAAAATTGTATGTGTCAGTCTCACCCTAAGGCTGAATTAACTTACTGTTGGTTGGAGATAATGTTGCGTATGTGAAGTGTGCAGGTTATACTTGACATATAAAGGATTGCTTATCCATTAGATGGAGCTGTTTGTCTTGCCGTCTGGCATTCATATGTTCATGAGACAGACTAGGCATGGCTTTAGTTATTAATTATTATCATCTTCAAATGTGGCACATCACACTTGCTCTCTTTTAATGCCTTCTCCAGGCACTCCGATTAATAGTGTTCGTCCAGAAGCGCAATTTATGGGCTTCCTTTTTGCGATTTATGGAAAAGGGTCGAAAGCAGGAATCTGCCGAACCCCTTGATGAAGAAGAGCAAGAGTCCCAAGAAAAGGCAATTCGTGTAAAGCATACTCGAGAGGAGTTGTTGGAAAAGATCAAGCAATTAAATCTCGCCGAAGAAGGCAATGAAGACGATTATGATGATGATGAGGACGATGACGATGACGAAGGTGATTCACATCTTGATTCCGAAGATTGTGACAGTGATGAGGATGGCGAGGAGGAGCATCCAAACGTTAAAACAAAAACTGAATTGTTACAAAAATAACGTTTAAAAGTATGTTATGCAAATTAGGTAATATTCAAAATATAATTTTTTTATATAGTAAAAAAAAAAATAAAAACACCCGGCCCCTCCGCCTAGTTCTCCTGCTGCGGCAATTGTCTCTCGTATTCCGCTTGCAGCTTCATTGACAACAAACTCAATTGCATGACCTCTTTCTGTTGTTCCGCTAAAAAAAACAACTTTTTTATTATCGTCTGGCTCTTGACATTTCATCTGACGATGTAAAATAAAACACTCAATCTAATTGTGGATAGACTCAATTGTGGCGGACACTCGAATCTTGCCGACGTGTTATTTCTATGTTTCGAAAATATACAAAATATTTAATGTGAAAAGTGAATAAATAACTAATAATTTACCATAAATAAAATCAGCAAAAAAACGCTCAATGCGATATATAGTCGCACATAATAATCGTTGTGCAAATTCCTTTCATTTGTACATCTATTTTATTTCAAAGCAAACTAATAAAGAACTAAACCATGTACTTTAACAATGAGTCAAAACGATATTCGCGGTCAACACCAGCGCGAGAAAAAAGAACGTCGATTCTCTTTGATACGGAACAATGCAAATTTCTCATTTGTCTCTTCGCAACCCGCAGAAGAGCTCGAAATCAATTCAAACGTCGATCGGCCACGGTCAATCATCCTAAACTCGACACACAAATTTATGATAACATTGTGAGGAGGCGGGGTCCCCCCTCCCACATTTCTATTCCATTATATATATATTTTATAGTCATTAGTAGTATTAGCGGATTAGGATTAAGTCATCATCATTAGTATTAGGGCACAAAGCCAACATTCATTAGTTATTAAGGCACGAAGCCAACTAAAATTAAGTTACTAAGGCACGAAACCAGCTACGCAGAACCCAAAGTGTCACCGCTAAGGCGCCCACACTAAAGCTCAAAGAGAAGAAGCTCAAAGAGTGGCAGCTCAAAGAGAGGCAGCTCGAAGAAACAAAGCTCACAGAGCGAAAGCTCGAAGAGACGAAGCTCACAGAGCGAAAGCTCAAAGAAGCCAAGCTCAAAAGAGAGAAAACCAACGCAGAGAGAGCAAGATCAAAGACAAGATAAGATAAGAAACTGAAACCCACCACCAAAAAAATCAACAGCGGCGGACAGCCAAAAATATGAAAAAAGGAGTCTGAGCCCGGCAGCGAAGCAGAGCGGTCAAACACCAGCGGAGCACAAAAAAACACCAAGACGAACACCAGCGGCAGCAACAACAACAGCGAACAGCAACAGCGGAGGAACACTTTGGGTGAGCTAGCCCAAGTTTTGCAAGACTAACAGACACAGAGTGCGGTTAGGTTTTTTTTATTAACAGTAGGAATAACCCAAATTATAAGCATGAAATAAACACAGAGAACACGAAAACAACAACCCCCCTCTTTTCCTTTCCCAAGTGAGCGTGATGTCGAATTCAAGGCCGACAGTGATCTAGCGATAAGACCCTGTGCCGAAGACCAAGTTACGAGTCCCAGAGTGGGGGTGTGTGATCCACACCCACCAGGATAAGTTTCGGTCAGTAAGTCACGGCATTGGCAGTTCGTTTTGTGTCCATCTCGACCTGCCGAAGCCAACCGTGGGGTCATAGCCAGCAAGCCAGCGCCGAAGACCACGTCACGAGCCCTAGCGTGGGGGTGTGTATTCCACAACCACCGGGGCAAGTTTCGGTCAGTAGGCCCAGGCAGTGGCAAATCGGTCGCCCATCACTGTCGGACCCACACCCATCTCCTCAGAGTCCATGCACTCTACAAATATTATTGTAAGTGGCTCTGGGCGTGACTGAGTACACCCCAGCCTAAGAAGCTTCTTTACAATTGGCGCCCGAGCAGGGACTCTTGGGTTTTAGGAGACGCCATCTTTCGTGGACTAAAGACCCACAAGTTAGAGACTCACCTCACAGAAAAGACACATGATCCCTTTCTCCCCATACACACACACACAATGCATAGATACTTTCGTTCGTAACCTAACAACTTACACGCTGTCCCCGGGCACATGGCAGACAAACTCTGCACGGTGGAGAACATAGGGCAAACGAGGTCCCGGAGAGATGAGGTAGCTCCATACCGCACTAAATGCCTAAGAGTGTAGTAAGCCTGAGGTAGGCCCCTTTTCCCCGAATGGTGATCCCCCGCCAAGAATAACGGCGAGGCGAGATGTTGCTAAGCAGCGAAACCACGCGGTTGCTAAGCAGCGAAGCCACGCGGTTGCTAAGCAGCGACACCACGCGGTCGCTAAGCAGCGGGGCCGCGCTGTTGCTAAGCAGCGCCGGGAGAGGAGCTGCGTCGCTGCCAGCAGAGGAGGGATGCCAACGCTAGCTGCGCTGTCGCCAACAGCGGAGTTGGCTATATAAGCAGCGGGCAAGACGGATGTCGGGAGTCAGCGATCAACCGGGACAGAGCGCGGTCAAGGACCAACCGGCCCGAAGTGACATCGAAACCAGGATACGACCATCAAGCAAGGATACGACAACGAAAACCAGGATACGACATCGAAGCAAGGATACAACCAGGATACGACATCGAAGCAAGGATACGACAAGGATACAACATCGAAGCAAGGATACGACAAGGATACAACAGCAAAGCAAGGATACAGTAAGGATACAACAACGAAGCAAGGATACCAGATCAACCAAGGATACAACAACAAAGCAAGAATACGACATCAAAGCAAAATACCGGATCACAACAAGGATACAACAACGAAGACCAGGATACGACAACGAAGACCAGGATACGACAACGAAAACAAGGATACGACAACGAAACAAGAAACGCTTCAACATCAGCATGGGTACCAAATGGATCTCGTACCGGCGAAAAGATGAGCTGCAGTCCATAGCCACGGAGCTAGGACTAGGCACCAATGGCACCGTAGAGGAGCTGCGAGGCCGCATTGCGGCTTTCATAACAAGAGGCGAGTACTCCGAGGAGATCCAGGCACGGCTAGCAGAGCTGGAGGCCCTCCATCCAGAGGCGCCCACAGCCCGCTCACCCTCTCCTCGGACCACCAGCCCAATACGCACTCACCAACTAGCCGTACCCATTCTGGAGGCCAAACCAGTGACCATAGCTACACCTGCGGAGCAAGGTGACACGGCCGTAGACTCATTCCAAGGAGTCATCAAGGGCGATATTCCGTGTGCAGCACTGGCCGAGAAGCTACGGAGTTGGGGAATATCCTTCGACGGCCAATCGGACCCATTGCATTTCATCGAGCGAATAGAAGAGCGCTCCGCATCGTACCGGGTGAACTTCAACGGAATGCCCCTAGCCGTGGCAGGCCTACTGTCGGGCCGAGCTGAAGGCTGGTTTCGAGCCTTCAATATGCAGGCAGCTGGCTGGGAGGAATTCAAAACGGAATTCTTGGAGTTTTTTCTACCGCCCCGATATTTCCAGCGCTTGGAGGATACGATACGAAACCGATACCAACGCCCGGGAGAGGCATACAAGGACTACCTGGTGGACCTGAGGCTCATGATGCAACGAGCTCAATTCACTAAGGAGGCTGAACTGGAAAGGATTTATGAAAATCTTTTACCGGAATACCAGCTATACACCCGTAGGCAGGATTTCACGAACCTCGGAACACTGACCCAGCTCATCAGCAATTATGAGATAACCATAGGCCGTGGCACCCCTAGCTTCGTTACACCCAGACCAACAGCAACCGCATCACCAAGAGGTCCCGAGACAAGCCGGCCCATACCGAGAGAAGCCTCACAAGCCATTAATCCGAGCCGAGCGTGCCGAAACTGCGCCGAAGAGGGCCACATGGCCAAGGACTGCAAGAACCGACAGGTCCTATTCTGTTGGGAGTGCGGCCACCAGGGAACCCGAACGGTAGACTGCTGTCGTGCTCGCAACTCGGGAAACTCCCAGCGCCTTCGATCTCAGTGGGAACGATCCGAGGCGACCAGCAGAACCCCACCCAGACAGTAAACCCACTAACATTCGAAGACGGGCGAATCGTGGCACTGGTGACCATTGGAGGAGTCCCATTCAAGGGTACCGTGGACACCGGCGCTACCTGCAGCTTCATGACCGAGCAAGCTGCCCGCCAAATACGCACCCAGAAGACGGAGCGAAAAGTCTGCACAGGAGTCACACTGGCAGACGGAACGCAGAGGAAAATCACCCGAGCCTTCGCCACCCGGGTAACCTTGGATCAAAAGGAAACAAAACTATCGTTCTTGGTCTTGCCCACCATGATGGACGAAGTAATCCTGGGTCTGGATTTCCTCTGCGGGATCCAAGCCAATCTCCAATGCGCCCACGCCTGTCTGGAATTCACGCAGAGATCATGGAGACCCCAGTCAGCAACACAGGAGCCAACTCCAGTGAGTCGTACGGGGCCCTACAACCACGCCCAGGCGAAGAAACCCACAGCTAGAGCACAAGGCGACCTCCGAGCGGCGCAAGTCCAACCTGGCCTGACTACCACTGGAACCCAAGATAACCATCGCACGCCACCAGTCGAACGAGCACCCAACGAAGCCACGGGACCACCGCCATTGAAGACACCACTAGAGCCATGGGTGCAGGAATTCCTAGACACCGAATTAGCCATGTTTGACGGGTTGAGAGGAGTATCCCATATCGCAGAGCACACCATCGTGATGCGAGATGATCGACCCGTAAAACAGCGCTATTTCCCAAAGAACCCGGCGATGCAGAAGATCATAAGCGACCAGGTGGACGAGCTGCTCAAAGAAGACCGCATTGAGCCGTCCAAAAGCCCGCATAGCGCCCCCATAGTGCTGCTAAAGAAGAAGACCGGAGAGACGCGAATGTGTGTAGATTACCGAGAACTCAACGCCAGATCGGTGCCAGACGCGTACCCGATACCACGCATAAACCACATCTTGGAACATCTCCGAAACGCCCGTTACATATCGACGCTGGATTTGAAAAACGGTTACTGGCAGATCCCTGTTGCGGCAGCTAGCCGCGAGTGCACGGCATTCACCGCACCTGGCAGAGGCTTATTTCAGTGGAAGGTGATGCCGTTTGGACTACATTCGGCCCCCGCCACGTTCCAGAGAGCCCTCGACAGTGTGATCGGACCAGACATGGAACCCCACGCATTCGCTTACCTCGACGACATTATCGTCATCGGAGCCGCGTGAGAAACCTGCGAGAAGTTTTCAGGCGCCTCCGGAATGCGAACCTCAGGCTGAATAGAGCGAAGTGCAGCTTTTTCAAGAGAAGTCTAGTCTACTTGGGACATGTGATTTGCGAGACCGGAATCCACACGGACCCGGACAAGATAGCTGCCATCGAACAATTACAACCCCCGACGACCATCAAAGAACTACGTCGATGTCTTGGAGTCGCTTCGTGGTACCGCCGCTTCGTGCCAAGCTTCTCGACAATAGTCCTACCCCTGACTGGCCTGTTGAAAAAGGGACAGAAGTGGATCTGGTCGGATGAACAGGAAGAAGCATTCACGCAACTCAAACGGAAGCTAACCGCTGCTCCGGTCCTAGCGTGTCCGGACTTCAAGGAACGTTTTATACTCCAGACGGATGCCAGCGACTACGGTCTGGGAGCAGTCCTCACCCAGAGGATACAGGACGAGGAACGCGTTATCGCCTACGCCAGCAGCCGACTTCTGAAAGCCGAGGAGAACTACTCGGCTACAGAAATGGAGTGCTTGGCCATAATTTGGGCGATCCGGAAACTACGCTGCTACTTGGAGGGATACCGGTTCAACGTCGTCACGGACCATCAGGCACTAAAATGGTTAAATGCGATCGACAATCCTACCGGCCGCGTAGCTCGGTGGGCCCTCGAGCTACAACAATACCAGTTCGACGTATACTATCGAAAAGGCGACGACCGGTCCCCCGCGAAAGGCCACCTCAGCCCAATTGGAGAAGGCGTTCCGCGAGCGCATTCTCAGCCGCTTTGGTGTCCCGAGAAAATTCGTCTGTGATAATGGCACACAATTCACGAGTCGGTCATTCAAGTCCTTCTGCCAGCAGGCCGGTATGGTGCTGGAGTATACCGCAGCAGAACCCGACGGAGCAGATGAACCGCATGGTGAAGACGATGGTGGCCCAATATATTCAGGACAACCAAAACACGTGGGATGAACTCCTGCCAGAGCTCAGCCTGGCCATAAACAGCAGCGCCTCGGACACAACCGGATATAGTCCGGCGTTTTTAGTTCAGTACAGGGAGCCACGGCTACCAGGGGCACTGTACGAGGAAGTGACCCCAGGAGTAACCAGGGAAGCAGAAGACCCAAAAACCAAGGCAGGCAAATTACGGGAAATATTCTTGGTGGTACAGGACAACACCCAGCGAGCTTCGGAAGTCCAGCGTAAACACTACAACCTGCGCCGAAGAGAGTGGAGACCCACACTCGGGGACTTGGTTCTGCGTAAACAACAACACCACTTGTCACGAGGGGCCGAAGGTTTTGCGGCGAAACTAGCACTCAAGTACGACGGCCCGTACAAGGTAATAAAGTTTCTGGCACCCACTATCGTCAGGCTACAAAGTACCCAGGGCAGACAGAGAAAAACCGCCGGGCTGGCTGACCTAAAGCCGTTTTACGAAGGAGACACGGACGAGCCACCGACGAGCAGAGATAAACTATGAGGGACAGGCACGAAAATGGCGAGGGCCACTCGAGGGTGGCGCGCCACCACGACGTCCTAGCCCGCCATTAACAAAAGCAAACTAATAACTAACACGCACACTAACATAGTCGTTAAGAGCAAGCTTTTCACCGCACGGGACGAAAACGATAGAGATCCAGAACGTCATTAAACACTTTAAAACCCCACAGAACCTCAACAGTTGTGATAATGGCCAGCAGACGAGACCCGCGGCTCGGCGCGACGAGCCACATCCAGAGTTGGGCGATCACCCACTGGCTGGGCGACCCGGAGGCACCCGACGACACCGACATGGTCATCGAACAGGGATACCAAACTCGGCGCGGCCGGCCGACTGTACACTATAATGATTTGGTAGTATTCATCCCCGAATCAGGCAGCTCCAGCGAAGACTCCGGGCCGGAGCCGCGGATGTCATTAGACCCGGAGAGCGAGGAGGGGGAACCGCCAGCACGCGAAATGGAGGTGATCGAGATAACAAGCTCGACAAGCGGATCTACCACCCCAGCACCCGACGGTACGCCAAATCAACCAGTCAACATCACCCCATCCCGTATCCCTGCCACACCGTCGAAGCCCCGGGCATACGCCCTCCTGGCCTATATGGCAGCAGCAGCCACCTCAGCCACCACCCTACTCCCAGCACCCACCCCGCAGCGTAACCCTAGCCCCCCGACCGAGGAGAGAGACGGCAACCTAAGTCTGGGCTTGAGTGATGGCGCCACCCAAGAGATACTGGCAAGCCTACGGACGTGCCCCGGAGCCGGGCTAGTGCAGGCTGAAACCAGCTGGATTGTCGCCCCCGAGAGCTGGGAGGTGAATACCATGTGCCGTCGATTGCCGGAGGCACTAGTCCGGGGCGTCCGGGGCGAGCTGGACCGAGGAGTAAGGAGGAGAATGCGACGGGTGGAACACATCGAATGGACGCTGTTCCGCGTCACGGTGACGAGGAACCACCGGGTGGTAGTCTCGTCAATCCCACCGAAGTAAGGGGGGGGGGGGTGTGAGGAGGCGGGGTCCCCCCTCCCACATTTCTATTCCATTATATATATATTTTATAGTCATTAGTAGTATTAGCTGATTAGGATTAAGTCATGTTCATTAGGTTTAAGTCATCATCATTAGTATTAGGGCACGAAGCCAACATTCATTAGTTATTAAGGCACGAAGCCAACTAAAATTAAGTTACTAAGGCACGAAACCAGCTACGCAGAACCCAAAGTGTCACCGCTAAGGCGCCCACACTAAAGCTCAAAGAGAAGAAGCTCAAAGAGTGGCAGCTCAAAGAGAGGCAGCTCGTAGAAACAAAGCTCACAGAGCGAAAGCTCGAAGAGACGAAGCTCACAGAGCGAAAGCTCAAAGAAGCCAAGCTCAAAAGAGAGAAAACCAACGCAGAGAGAGCAAGATCAAAGACAAGATAAGATAAGAAACTGAAACCCACCACCAAAAAAAATCAACAGCGGCGGACAGCCAAAAATATGAAAAAAGGAGTCTGAGCCCGGCAGCGAAGCAGAGCGGTCAAACACCAGCGGAGCACAAAAAAACACCAAGACGAACACCAGCGGCAGCAACAACAACAGCGAACAGCAACAGCGGAGGAACACTTTGGGTGAGCTAGCCCAAGTTTTGCAAGACTAACAGACACAGAGTGCGGTTAGGTTTTTTTTGTTAACAGTAGGAATAACCCAAATTATAAGCATGAAATAAACACAGAGAACACGAAAACAACAACCCCCCCTCTTTTCCTTTCCCAAGTGAGCGTGATGTCGAATTCAAGGCCGACAGTGATCTAGCGATAAGACCCTGTGCCGAAGACCAAGTTACGAGTCCCAGAGTGGGGGTGTGTGATCCACACCCACCAGGATAAGTTTCGGTCAGTAGGTCACGGCATTGGCTGTTCGTTTTGTGTCCATCTCGACCTGCCGAAGCCAACCGTGGGGTCATAGCCAACAAGCCAGCGCCGAAGACCACGTCACGAGCCCTAGCGTGGGGGTGTGTATTCCACAACCACCGGGGCAAGTTTCGGTCAGTAGGCCCAGGCAGTGGCAAATCGGTCGCCCATCACTGTCGGACCCACACCCATCTCCTCAGAGTCCATGCACTCTACAAATATTATTGTAAGTGGCCCTGGGCGTGACTGAGTACACCCCAGCCTAAGAAGCTTCTTTACAACATCGAACGACAAAGCGCGTTTTAACTCACCGTCTGTGGCAACCCTATATATCGACAGCGCCATCGACATCTGACAACCTAAGTTAAGGTATTGAGAACACACGGTCACTCTCTGTTTAGCGGTGAAGCTCAAAGGCGCAAGACACATCATATTAAATCTTCTGAATAACGTTGTACTATTTTAACTGAATAAAACTTATTGGCGATACAAAATCCCAATAGTTGTGACCCCGACGTGATCAGCTACCACAATCGAACTTCAACGCAAATTTGTCCATCGTTATGCCGAACACAAATTTAGATCTGTATGCCAAAGTCAGAGAGCTCCAACTGCAACTGAAGGCACTACGAGCAAACGTACCTTCGACCAGTACTGAGACATCACGTACTCATTCGCGTGCAATTGTACCCTTGCCCAAATTTACCAGCCATCCGCAACTTTGGCTTGCTCAATTAGAGCGATCATTTCGCTTGTACCATATCGTCAACGAAACTGACAAGTTCGATTCGATTCGTAACTCTCCACCTGAAAGGAGGCGTTGTTTGGCTGTGGAAGACTTAGTGACTCGTCCACCTGCGGATAACAAATATGCAGCAATTAAACGTCGTTGCAACGTCTGCTTCGGGTCTAAAGCCCTCGAAGATCCTAGCTAGCATTCGATGCATAGCTCCGGATCCTAGCAGCGAGACCATCATTTTCACACTATTTTTAGCTGAAATGCCAGCATCGATACGTCCAATTCCCATACGGTGAGAAGGAATAGATTTGTATAAGCTGGCAAAGATCGCAGATAATATGCTCGACGCCGTCAAGACGAACACTTCGTTTGCTATCGTGCATCCTACAAGCCCGGGCATCTATGCCACCGCAGATCCTTTGAAAAATATTTTCGAGAACTTGCGCTCAATGCAGTCACGAAGCCGTTCGCTCAGCGTATCGCGTGGTTCCAGACCATCGGCAAATGCGGCTCAGCAAAATTCAAACAACAGCCGACTCCCCTGCGCACATTCTAAGTCGTCATCGATCGCACGTCTAATATCAAATACCACATCGATTTAGTCATACCTCGATTAGACAAAAAACCAACCAAACCGACCTGACACTGTATGCAGCGAAGATATTTCAATCAACTAAATTTGGAGCTTCGACGCAATTTCACCTCACCATTCATCTTCGCTTACGTATCAGCAGTCAAAATAGGAGCAGAATTTTAAACCGAATTCCAGATTCTTGTCGACCTTAAAAACAAACGCCTAATCGATTTGATAACAGGAATGCCAACTTATGAGTGCCTAACACAAGCGAAACAAATATCAGTTTCCACTATGCAGGGTATTTTTTTTTGGCCGTCAGCCGTCAAAGTCAAAGGGGATCAACATGTAATCCCAGTATTGGCTGGGGCACGTGCCGTCCTTGCTCCTACTGTCGGAAGTGCGACTATACTCCCCACGCGAGGGCGGCTGGAAGCAGACCCCTAGCACGGTCATGTCTCTGCTAGAGGTGCTGACTAATTGTAGTCGGGCGAAGATCGTGAATCTATAAATCACCCCAATCCATAGCGGAACAGCATACGCTGATGGATGCACGGCCGGGGGTAGCCCGGTCTCTAGTATGCGGACTTTCCACGGCATTATGGATCAATAAAAAAATTTAGAAAAGTCTGATGCGACTTCGATAGCATCATCCATGGGCGATGCTTTCACGGCTGACCCGTACACCAGCTCTGCAGGCAGTGGGCTGCTGGCTTCCACCCCCAATACTACGGGTCTCGACTCTAGTAGTTTAGGGGACCCGGATAAGCCACGAACTTCCTTGGACACAGGGTTCGCTAGTGCTGATCTTCCGTCCAATAGCGGGTCAGTTCGTCAGGAACCCTTCGAGGTGTTGTCCTTGGACAAGGAAGCTAACTGCGACCGGATCAGCTTTGCTGACGACGCTTTCGTTGCCTCTCACAGGTCAGGCCTCATGAAAGCAGGCTCTCAGATCCAGTTGCTAAGGCTGCAATCGAAAGACGCCTTTGTGAAATTGAAGAGCCGCGAGAAGACGATTTTTAAAGCTGCACTTGCGAAGGAGGCGAACCGCGCGGAAGCTCTTGCTATCGCCACTGCGCCCCCGTTCACACCAAGGCAAAACGAACGCGCGCTGACTATACCATCGCCCAGCCCACTAGCTCTTCAAAATGAGTGTCTGCTTCTGGTATGCGAGGATAATACTACTGCTAATTGGGTCAGGGGAGCTGTTGGACACATCAGGTCCATCAGCGCCCATGACGTTAAGCTGCTGGAAGAAACGGAGTTTCTCAAGGCTCACCCCATTAGAGGTTACTTCCCCAGTAGCGCTGAGGTCACTCCTGCGACTATCCTAGAATATATTGGGCTCCAGAACTCCAGCAGCTTCTCTACGAAGCTGCGGCGGATGGTGCAACACGGCAAGTGGCCTTGTCGTGACCGCAATTAGGAGGGAAAATTAGCAAAATTATAGTGCTCCAGGCGAACCTACACCACTTCTCACTGCTATACTTTTAGATAACAGTGTAAGCCTTTAACCAACTTCATCCTCACAGACCTGATGGCAACGGCTATTGAGGTAGCCACTGCGGACGGTGTCTGGGAAGTTGTGATCGCCTATGCATACTTCTCGGGTGACGTGGATGAAGTACCCCCAGCAGAGGACCAGTGACTGGTAGATTTCTGTCGTCGCAACTGTGATGTGATTGGCTGTGATGCCAATGCAGATCACACGATCTGGGGGCGCAGCGGCGTCAACAAATGTAGTGAGTCTCTCTTAGACTACTTATTGTGCTGTCAATTAAATGTAGCTAACTTAGGGTGTAAACCCATTTTTACTAACGCCATTAGGGAAAGATTTAGATCTCACCCTAATCAGCAACTCGAAAGCGAGTTTGCTCGTCAACTGGCGGGCCAGAGACGAAGCCACCTTGTCAAACCATCAGCACATTAGGTTTGACCTTCCTGGTCAAGTCGAGATTCGCCAAAACTCCTTCTGTCCCAAAAAGACAAATTGGGAGATTTTTAAAGCCTCTGTTGCTTTCAAGGCAGATTTATTAGCTAGATATCCTAAGTCAATTAATGGGATAGAACTTACTGTCAATCTGCTCCAAGATGCGCTTATTACATTCTTCGAGGTCAGCTAAGTCCGCAAATCCCTAAAGGTCAATCGTAAAATTCCATGGGGGAATGACGAACTGGCTGTACTAAGAAGAAAGGTTAGAAGCCTATTTAAAAAGGCTAAATCTAACCGTGCATGTTGGGACGTCTATAGGGGCGCCCTCACCAACTACAACAAAAGCATAACCCGAGCTAAACGCGATACATGGCGCAGCTACTTTGGTAGCATAGAATCGTTGCAAGAGGCTGCGAGAATCCATAAAGTATTGGCCAAAGGGTCGTCTAATGGAATAGAGCTTCTCAAAAGAGCAGATGGCCCTTTCACTTAAGATCGGAGGGAAACACTTGAACTTTTCTGAAACTTTTATCTCTCTAGTCGCGATGACGCCATTTTGTCCCCAGACTCACGCGGGTTCAGCTTATCTGGATCCATCTTCGACCCCGAAAAGGTCAAATGGGCTGTAGGTTCTTTCGCTCCCTTCAAAGCACCAGGGGGTGACAAAATCTTCCCAGCCCTTATTCAAAACAGCGTGGCTCATGTTCTTGATCCACTGGTCGGCCTTCTTAGAGCTAGTTTTACTTGGGGATACATACCCATCTCTTGGAAGAGAGCAAATGTGGTATTCATCCCCAAGCAAGGGAATCGGCCGCTTGACCAGCATAAGTCCTATCGGCCGATCTGTCTTACTTCCTTTCTGCTTAAGACGGCGGAAAGGCTGATAGATATCTATCGTCGACATCTCTGCATCTCACGTAGTTTGCGTACATAGCCGGTAGATCGACAGAGGTCGCTCTCCATAGGGTAGTGGGGAAAATTGAGAGTGCTTTCGAATCCAAGAACATTGCTTTATGCTCTTTTCTGGATATAGAAGGTGCTTTTGATAATACCGGCTACGGGTCCATCTCTACTGCTCTAGAGCGCAGACGAATGGCCCGTCCCTTAATCCGGTTGATTGAAGCTATGTTTAATCACTTCCATCTTGGACCCCACGAATGCATGCTTTAATGCAGTCAAAGGCTGTTCCCAGGGAGGGGTTCTATCCCCTTTACTCTGGTCCCTAGTAGTTGAAGAACTATTAGTCTTACTCCCCGAGCATGGCGTTAATGCAATCGGCTATGCTGACGACGCGGCTCTAATAGTGACCGGGAATTATGCCAGCACCGTGACAGAGTTTTTTTTTCACATTATATTAAATGTATTTCTTGAACTAATTTTCTATTGTAGACAATTTGATATTTTGGTTTAAACAGTTCGATAGGCAAGAATTTAATTGCCCGTTTCACAAATATGGACAAATTTGCAAATTTATTGTGTGTGTTATTCTGACTGTCTGTTTAAATGCAATCTCTTGTATCAAACAATAAAATACGTCGAGATTGCGATTCAATTCATGTCAAAGAAATGTCTAAACATAATTACTAAATATTAAAAAAATGTTTACGATGTTGGTAGTGGATTCATATTAAATTTGTCTTCATTTTGTCTCTTCTCACTTGCTAAACTTCGATACGCTGCAGCAATTGGTGGTTTGGTGGATTAGGTGACTGTATGGGTATTGATTTGTAAGTAGTCGAAATCTAAAATCATATTTGTAAAATATGATTGATGCTATCAGCTCTGAACACGGTAAGTAGATGGTCCGCAGATGGTGGTCTTAGCATCAAACCACAACAAGCTTTCTATAATTATAGAATTATACTAGGCGCTACTTTTTTGACATTGTTCAAATAGATATTAGCGGCTTCCCTGTGTGGTTATTCTATGATATCAAATATCTAGGGGTAACGTAACCCTTGATAAAAGACTAAATTGGAACTCCAACTTCAGCAACACCCTCATTAAGGCCACCCATGCCAAGTGGGCTTGCAGAAAATTCTTTGGTAGAATCTGGGGTCTTAAATCCTGCACCATCCGGTGGCTTTTTGCCATGATGGTCAGACCCATCGTCACCTACGCTGCTATTGTGTGGTGGCAAAAGGTAACGTAGGTCACTGCCATCACTGCCGGCTGCTGTGCCTCTCACTGATAGGTGCACTTCATACCTGTCCTACCGCAGCAATGGAATCGATACTGAATCTGACTTCGCTGCGTATCCAAATTAAAGAAGTCGCAGCTATGAGCCTTCTTAGAATCAAGCTCCAATCAGGGCTTCTAGCTACCAAATCAGGACATGCCAGCCTGATCAAAGATATTCCTGGCTTAAATATCTGCACTAGATCAGATACTATGACAAAGAAACTTCGTCAGCCACTTTTTCCGCCCCTGAGCCCTTCTGTGGCGTGGGATGGTCAACCATTTCGGCTATTGTCAAACATGGGCCGTTAGGTTGACTGATCGCTACTGGTCGGTCCAACCAGGGATGCCGCAAGCCAAGGAGCTTATCAATCCCGTGGTCGACCGAAGAACTAGCTTTACTCTCCAGGAGGGATCTTCACCTGCTCGTTGGCTGTTTTAGTGGCCATCACACGGAGAACTATCACCTCACTAAATTACCTTTGTCTTCTGATGTTGAGTGTAGACTCTGCAAAGAAGACGATGAGACAACCAGACACTTCCTGTGCGACTGTCCAGCCTTGGTATGGACTAGGAGTAAATGCCTGCACGTGGATACCGCAGGTCCCGAGCATATTGTGCGTTCCTCGACGAAAGATGTGCTCTGCTTCATTAGGGAAGCAGAACAGCTTTTGTCTAGTTAGGGAGAGCCTTATAGGCAGAAGAGATCACCATGGTATTTGCTGGGAGATTCCCTTATGATAATACTAATAATAATAAATGAAGGGTATTTCAAAATTTAGCAAACTACTTCTAGAATTTGTCAAAGTGACCAAACCCTTAACAAAGCCAACTCACCATAAAGTTTAACACCATATCAATACCCATGGAACACCCGTTACGACTGCAACGCTTATCTGTTGATAACCTTGCCAGTGCGAAAAATAAAATTAATCTTCTAATTGAGCTAGGCATATTTCGACCATCAAAAAGTCCTTGGTCAACCCCACTCCATTTTTTTTGTATATAACTGTGTACAATTTATTTGATCTTCCTTGAAATAATGAGACTCACAATAAGTTTTCAAATCTTAATTATATACAATATTTAACAGTCTTTTTAACTGTATTATGGAGAAACGGACCTAATGATAAGAGGTGGGTTGGAAGGTCGTTGCGGCGAAGACGGTATCGGTCGCAAACCTATGTTAATCCTCTCGCGAGGTGGTTGGGATGCGAAGTTAATTTGCTTATGTACTTTTCATTTTGTTGAGTTATCTCTTCTATAACGAATATGATGTTAAAGTCTCTGTGGATATTTTCATGTCGGATATAATTTTTCGTTTTCGATTTGGCCGTTTGCATATCAATCTAGCTACTGCTGGCACTTCTCCATAGCTGGGAACCGTATGTCTAGATTGCTTTTAATACAGAATTGTAGAGTAGGACCCTGTAGTGAAGATAAAAAGATGAACGAGAGTTAATAAGCCAATCAAGACAACCAGCCTTAAGTTTAAGATGTGCTCTTTTGACTTCGATGTGGGTGCGCCAGGTGAGTCTTCGGGCGAGGCGCACTCCAAAATAAGAAACTTTATTTGCTTTCGGGAGTACGATGTTGTTTAAGGTGATCGAAGGGCAGTCTTGCCTGTTGAAAGTAAATGTTACATGCTTACAATTTCATTCGTTTATTTTGATTCGCCAATCGGAAAGCCACTTCTCCGCGGCCACTAAGAGAAGAGAAAGTTGAGTTGATGCTTGTACAGGGCATTTGGATCGACTTAAAATCGCTGTGTCGTCGGCAAACGTAGAAGTCGTTAGTAGACTGCTTGTGGATATGTCTGCTGTATAAAGGACGTATAGCGTCGGTCCAAGTACGGAGTTGATGTTTTAAGGAAGCATTGTTTTAGTTTTGAAGGTGAAATCATCTAGCCAGAGCTTGTCAAATGCTTGAGAGATATTCAGAAATATTGCTGTGCAATATTCCCGTTTTTCGAAAGCAGTTCGTATTTCTGACGTTGTTCTACGACTTGCTCAACGGTTCCAAGTATTTCTCAAAATCGTTAGGGGTGATCTGGGTCATCACAAATTTTGTTAAAAGTTTCGAAAGGCCTGTACGATGAAGAAACTGAATGGTCCTTCCTGCCTTTGGTATCACTACAATGATTGAATTTTCCATCTCTATGGAAAAATCCAAAGCTTGTGATAGCTTTAAAGAACACGGCAATAGTGCATAATCCATAGTATGTGAATTTATATATTTTCTGTATTTGATCCAGTCTCAGGGCAGTGGAGAAGGTTTTGGTTTAAATGGACTGGAGAGTGGTCAGATAATAGGTCCAGGAGAGATTTAGTGATTGCAAAGTCAATCAGGTCAGGAATTTATTCGGGTCGGTCGGCCAATACGATGGCCTGAAGAGACGTAGTCAAGCTCTCTATTTGCTTTTATGATGGCGTTATACAATTGTTTTCCATTAGGTGTGACAAGGCAAGATCTTCAGTGAATCCACCCCTAGGGTGTTGAAGTAGTCCACAAATTGTTGTTCAGATACATTTACGCGAGGGGGATAGAATATCGCCAAGAGGGTAATATTAGCGCTTCTTAGTTGTAAGTTTATAGATGTGGCTTGAAAGTAGTTGGTTGCAAGCTCGCTATGGCGGTGGAGTTTGATACTGTTTCTAATCAGCATACCGGTACCGCCATGTGCTTTTCCGTCTGGATGATTTGTTGCGTAGAATATAAAACCGCTTATTTGAAAGTTTTATTTATCAGTAAGTTGTGTTTCCGACAGTAGCATGACGTCAATATGTCTATCATAAAGAAATTGAGCTATTTAAAATTTATGCCGTGAAACGCCGTTGGCGTTCCATAATTATATTCGGAGGGCAGCCATTATTTACGTGTATTTAGAACGTTGTGCTATAATCATATCTATTAAGAGATTTTGGTTACGCGTGAGGTTTTGCATGGTAGTCCAAATGAATGATGTGAATTTAATCATGGTTTCAATACTGCTATTTTGTTCCGTCGATGGTAGGGGATTCGGTATCGGATCAGCTTAGGCGGCATGTAGAATTGGTGTCGTAGAACTTGGTTGTTCAGGTCCCGATTTCAATGCGTTTGCGAAGCTTAGAATTGGTGAAGTGATCGCAGGGCCAAACTTGGATTTAACTGCGGATCAGAAAAAGGCGTTTGGGCTTGATTTTGAAGGTATAAGTTTATTGGGAGCATTTTCGAGGTGCAGACGTTACTCGGTGATGAGTCCGACTATTATGATCTTTGAATATGGTTACAGCCACAATTTTCGCACCATTTGTGCTGGGATCGCTTTTATTTGCCGTGCAACGGGCAGAGTTATGAAGCTCTCCACAGATGAAACAAACTGAACGCAATGTGCAGTATGCTCTTTTGTGGCAATATTTTTGTCAGTTCGTGCACTGAACAAGCCTTTAGTGGTTGTTCTACGGTAATTCTACAATGCAGAAGAAACTATAGACTGTAAATTGGGTGGACTTAATTTTTCCTGGTAGGATGTTGAAGACAGTTTTCGCTTTGAAACCGTTATCTTTTAATGCCTGCGTTATCTCAGCAGGTGTTACTTCAGGGTTTATACCCTTGAAATAGTATTATTATTATTATTTTATTCTTTTTGTTAATACAATTTGGTTGTTTTGTCTGTGTTAATTCTTCGTGACCTCCGTTCCCGCACGTTATGCGGATGCCCTTCGGTCGGATGGGCGGGTGGTCGTGTCTGCCTAGGTCCGCGCGTTAACAAGCCCGAGCTTGGTGTCGCTGGGCCACTTGATCGTACTGCCGTTAGTACGTCAACGTCCAAGATATAAAACGAGTTGAATGTCCTTGGTATTTTTCATCTATTTTTTTTACTTAGAGCCTAGATTCATGGATGAATCCCATTTTTTGGGGTACTATACGAAGTTGTCTTTTCCAACAATCTCAATTATTTTGTTTCCTAGAACATTCGAGCTTTTCGCTCGATTATATGTGGGTGGGGGCTTCGGCTTATTTTTGATCTCTTCGTCAGTTGTGGAGTGTAGACTCTCATCATAAGCCAGTATTCCTAAGCCGTTAGTGTGCTCTTTTTTCTTAGTTGGCTGACTTAGATTTTTCCAATTAATCTTAGATTTGTTTCCTACCGCCGAATTTTGTGAGCGAAGTTTCCATTTTATTTAGATGTAACGTTCCATTTCGGTGTGCAATGTTTTTTTTCATTGTGGGCATAATTTTTGGTTTTATTGCTGATTCAGCAAAAACGACCATTGAAGTCGACACCATACGTACGACCGATACCGTTGCAGTGTTCGTTGTCGCTGCGAATGCAGTGGTTAATGAGGTCGACGTTTTGGTTATCGTAGGTAAGGTCAGTTTACTTTGGCTGCCAATGTCCCAGTCCTTCCGGTCCGGGATGAGGGTTCTGAATTTAGCACCAAAGAAAAGTTCCTTTGGGATAGTATATGATCTAGTGCAGATACCTATGCCAGGAATGTCTTTGATTAGACTACTATATACTGATCCGGTAGCTAGAAGCCCTGATTGGAGCTTGATTTTAAGAAGGCTCATAGCTGCGACTTCTTTAATTTGGATACGCAGCGAAGTCAGATTCAGTATCGATTCCATTGCTGCGGTAGGACAGGTATGAAGTGCACCTATCAGTGAGAGGCACAGCAGCCGGCAGTGATGGCAGTGACCTACGTTACCTTTTGCCACCACACAATAGCAGCGTAGGTGACGATGGGTCTGACCATCATGGCAAAAAGCCACCGGATGGTGCAGGATTTAAGATCCCAGATTCTACCAAAGAATTTTCTGCAAGCCCACATGGCATGGGTGGCCTTAATGAGGGTGTTGCTGAAGTTGGAGTTCCAATTTAGTCTTTTATCAAGGGTTACGTTACCCCTAGATATTTGATATCATAGAATAACCACACAGGGAAGCCGCTAATATCTATTTGAACAATGTCAAAAAAGTAGCGCCTAGTATAATTCTATAATTATAGAAAGCTTTTTGTGGTTTGATGCTAAGACCACCATCTGCGGACCATCTACTTACCGTGTTCAGAGCTGATAGCATCAATCATATTTTACAAATATGATTTTAGATTTCGACTACTTACAAATCAATACCCATACAGTCACCTAATCCACCAAACCACCAATTGCTGCAGCGTATCGAAGTTTAGCAAGTGAGAAGAGACAAAATGAAGACAAATTTAATATGAATCCACTACCAACATCGTAAACATTTTTTTAATATTTAGTAATTATGTTTAGACATTTCTTTGACATGAATTGAACCGCAATCTCGACGTATTTTATTGTTTGATACAAGAGATTGCATTTAAACAGACAGTCAGAATAACACACACAATAAATTTGCAAATTTGTCCATATTTGTGAAACGGGCAATTAAATTCTTGCCTATCGAACTGTTTAAACCAAAATATCAAATTGTCTACAATAGAGAATTAGTTCAATAAACACATGTAGTATAATGTGAAAAAAAAGAAAAACTATGTCACGGTACTGGCATAGTTCCCGGTCACTATTAGAGCCACGTCGTCAGCATAGCCGATTGCATTAACGCCCTGCTCGGGGAGTAAGACTAGTAGTTCTTCAATTACTAGGGACCAGAGTAAAGGGGATAGAACCCCTCCCTGGGGACAGCCTTTGACTGCATTAAGGCATGCAATCGTGGAGTCCAAGATGAAAGTGATTATATGGTGCTTGAACATAGCTTCAATCAACCGGATTAAGGAACGGGAAGTTCGTCTGCGCTCTAGAGCAGTAGAGATGGACCCGTAGCCGGTATTATCAAAAGCATCTTCTATATCCAGAAAAGAGCATAAAGCAATATTCTTGGATTCGAAAGCTCTCTCAATTTTCCCCACTAACCTATGGAGAGCGACCTCTGTCGATCTACCGGCTATGTACGCAAACTACATGAGATGCAGAGATGTCGACGATAGATATCTATCAGCCTTTCCGCCGTCTTAAGCAGAAAGGAAGTAATACAGATCGGCCGATAGGACTTATGCTGGTCAAGCGGGCGATTCCCTTGCCTGCGAATGAACATTTACTCTCCACCAAGTGCTGGGTATGTATCCCCAAGTAAATCTAGCTCTAAGAAGGCCGACCAGTGGATCAAAGATATGAGCAAGGCTGTTTTGAATAAGGGCTGGGAAGATTTTGTCACCCCCTGGTGCTTTGAAGGGAGCGAAAGAACCTACAGCCCATTTGACCTTTTCGGGGTCGAAGATGGATCCAGATAAGCTGAACCCGCGTGAGTCTGGTGACAAAATGGCGTCATCGCGACTAGAGAGATAAAAGTTTCAGAAAAGTTCAAGTGTTTCCCTCCGATCTTAAGTGAAAGGGCCATCTGCTCTTTTGAGAAGCTCTATTCCATTAGACGACCCTTTGGCCAATACTTTATGGATTCTCGCAGCCTCTTGCAACGATTCTATGCTACCACAGTAGCTGCGCCATGTATCGCGTTTAGCTCGGGTTATGCTTTTGTTGTAGTTGGTGAGGGCGCCCCTATAGACGTCCCAACATGCACGGTTAGATTTAGCCTTTTTAAATAGGCTTCTAACCTTTCTTCTTAGTACAGCCAGTTCGTCATTCCCCCATGGAATTTTACGATTGACCTTTAGGGATTTGCGGACTTAGCTGACCTCGAAGAATGTAATAAGCGCATCTTGGAGCAGATTGACAGTAAGTTCTATCCCATTAATTGACTTAGGATATCTAGCTAATAAATCTGCCTTGAAAGCAACAGAGGCTTTAAAAATCTCCCAATTTGTCTTTTTGGGACAGAAGGAGTTTTGGCGAATCTCGACTTGACCAGGAAGGTCAAACCTAATGTGCTGATGGTTTGACAAGGTGGCTTCGTCTCTGACCCGCCAGTTGACGAGCAAACTCGCTTTCGAGTTGCTGATTAGGGTGAGATCTAAATCTTTCCCTAATGGCGTTAGTAAAAATGGGTTTACACCCTAAGTTAGCTACATTTAATTGACAACACAATAAGTAGTCTAAGAGAGACTCACTACGTATGTCGATGCCGCTGCGCCCCCAGATCGTGTGATGTGCATTGGCATCACAGCCAATCACATGACAGTTGCGACGACAGAAATCTACCAGTCACTGGTCCTCTGCTGGGGATACTTCATCCACGTCACGCGGGAAGTATGCATAGGCGATCAGAACTTCCCGGACACCGTCTGCAGTGGCTACTTCAATAGCCGTTGCCATCAGGTCTGTGAGGATGAAGTTGGTTAAAGGCTTACAATGTTATCTAAAAGTATAGCAGTGAGAGGGATACCTCCCATATGGTCATATAACAACTTACAGGATCCACATGATAGTCCTCGTATATGGCCATCGATCAACCATGGTTCCTGGATGAGAGCCAGGTTGATTTCATCATCACAGTATGGCCGGCGCTTGCTTGGTGTGGTGCAGGTTCGCCTGGTGCACTTTAGTTTTGCTCATTCTCGGGGGAGGTCGCTTTACGACCCCGCTCACGGGATTTACACTTGCGGGTGGGTTGCGGCTCGGCGTACTGGCAGTGGGCCTGACCGAGGCACCTCTGACAGTTGTTGAACGGTGACCACACATCACATGCCCAGTTGGGCACTTCGGGGCCGTGACCACGATGGCCGTTGAGGTTGGGGAAGGATCCTTGGATACCGATCCGACCGCAGCGCTTGTGGAGGCCTCAGGTCAGCCACTGCTAACATCCCATAGGGAACCAGTGGCGCCATTGCCGGAGGGGAACTGGCTGGAAAGGGAACGGGTGAGGATGGGAATGGAGCAGGGGTGGCGGAGGAGGCTTTGGGAGCTGAATTCCTAAGGATCAGCTTGACCCTGCCAAAGCAGAATTTCATCCTCCATTGGCCCTCCGTCAGAGCCCTGTACGACTCCTCGTCAACCAACATTGCAAGGTGAGCCACAATCCCATTCAGGCTATCTTGCACCACCCACTACAGCTTCGCGGAGAAGTTGCTGGCGGTGTGGAGTCCAATATAGTCCAGAATAGTCGCAGGAGTGAACTCAGCACTACTGGGAAAGTAACCTCTAATGAGGTGAGCCTTGGGAAACTCCGTTTCCTCCAGCATTTTGACGTCAAGGGCGCTGATGGACCTGATGTATCCGACAGCTCTCCTGACCCAATTAGCAGTAGTATTATCCTCGCATACCAGAAGCAGACACTCATTTTGAAGAGCTAGTGGGCTGGGCGATGGTATAGTCAGCGCGCGTTCGTTTTGCCTTGGTGTGAACGGGGGGCGCAGTGGCGATAGCAAGAGCTTCGCCTCCTTCGCGGTTCGCCTCCTTCGCAAGTGCAGCTTTAAAATCATCTTCTCGCGGCTCTTCAATTTCACAAAGGCGTCTTTCGATTGCAGCCTTAGCAACTGGACCTAAGAGCCTGCCCGTGAGGCCTGAACTCTGAGAGGCCACGGAAGCGTCGTCAG
Source organism: Drosophila pruinosa (assembly GCA_018150935.1). Lineage (NCBI taxonomy): Eukaryota > Metazoa > Arthropoda > Insecta > Diptera > Drosophilidae > Drosophila > Drosophila pruinosa. Next base: position 317,212 of record JAECWR010000034.1, read on the forward strand.
CAAAGCTGATTCGGTCGCAGTCAGCTTCCGAGTCGGAGGACAATACCTCGACGGGTTGCTGCCGGACTGAACCGCTATTGGACGCAAGTTCAGCACTAGCGAACCCTGTGTCCAAGGGAATTCGTGGCCAATCCGGGTCCCCTTAATTACTAAAGTCGAAACTCGAAGTATTGGGGGTGGAAGTCAGCAGCCCACTGGCTGCAGTGCTGGTGTACGGGTCAGCCGTGAAGACATCGCCCATGGATGATACTGTTGAAGTCGTTTCAGACTTTTCTACGTCAGTTATTTGATCCATAAAAATTGATACCACGAGTAGGTGGGATGGGAAGGTCATTCACGGCATAGCCCGATACCGTGGAAAGTCTATATGAAATTGGAGGGCAACGGATATCCAGAGTCCGCATACTAGACCCCGTGCTACCTCCCGGCCATGTATCCATCAGCGTATGCCATTCCACTTTGGATTGGGGTGACTTAGGGGCCTGCTTCCAGCCGCCCTCGCGTGGCTGTCGTACTTCCGACAGTAAGAGCAAGGATGGAATTTGCCCAAGCCAACACTGGGATTACATTTGATCCCCTTGCTGCCTCTGACTATTGACGGCCAAATATATATAAATAAATATAATAAATATAATTTTACATAATTTTGGTGTTTTAATATACATATCAATAATTAGTGAGGCTAAATTTTCTGATTGCGAGAGCTTACAGTAAATTTGTGTTCTCTTTTAAACTTGTACAGCACATTGTTGGTGTATTATTACATATCGCGCACTTTCCGCTCTCGCGCTCTTTGTGCACTTGTGCTGTGTTTGGTTGTTGGCCGTTTTAGATATTCTTTCCTCTACGTTCGTCGCGCCCGCGATTGTGATTTCGTGCTTTCTGTTTTTTCTGTAAGTTAGATATCAGCGTCCTAATAAACTTAAATTTTTATTTGCATGATGTTTGTCTACTATAACAAAAAATAACGTGTACCCGCAAGTGCAAAAATGGGTTTCGTTTGCTGCTGGCTCTGTGACAATGTTTCACATGAAAATTGTGCTTGCTTCACCGGCCGTATGGTCGACCTAATTGGCTCAAAATCTGGTTTAAGATGGACATGTGAGTCATGCAAGGATGTTGAAAGGGATGTTGCGGGATTCATACGTCAGACGATTTGGTGATCTACTTGCAGGTTTCAAAAAACTTGAGGGTAGATTCGCAACTTTGGACTCTGGGTTTAAGGGCATGAAGCTTTTAACCGAGTCTCCAAAGCGTAAAGCAGCTAATACTCGTTTGTCCATTGGCCCAAACGAACTTGATGTCCCTGAATTGGTCAACAACTCGTCCGTTCCCAGTAATCTTATGTCATTTACGTCTCCCACCCCTCGACACTCCTCAGCATCAATGATTGCCGACATTGACATTGTTCTTCTTCTGCAGTAGTTGTTACTGTTGAAGAAACTCAACATGATCAACCTTCTGATGTACCTAATGTTCTACCATCTAGTGCAGATGCTCCTCTTTCGACTTCTGTTACAGTTGCTCAGAACACTATAGTAGGTGTCCCACCTATGAAACAAATTTTTGTTTCTAGGCTTGACCCTATTACGTCATCTGATGAAATTTAGACCTTTATTCGATCCAAAATTCAAGTATCACTAAAGATGAAAAAATGCAATTTCTCATATGAACGGGAAATCTGAGCATTTTCGTAAAGTTTGTTGCAAAGACTTTTGGCCGGAAAACTTAATTATTAAAGAGCATGTAAATAAAAAGAAAAATCGATTATAATTCCAAATGTTACCACTAATTCCTCTAAGCCTCAAACTCCATCTGATAGCTCAAAAAACTAACCTCTTCTCTTCTGCTTGGCTATCAAAATGAAAGAGGCTTTTGAAGTAAACTCAATAATGTTTATTTATATAGCCTAAATTTTACTTTTCATGTCATTGCCTTTACTGAAACTTGGTTACGGCATGACATTCTAAATACTGAAATGTTTACTAACAAATTTTCAGTATAGATGTGATCGCATGCGACGTCGTGGTGGTGCTGTACTTATTGCTGTCGATGCTGATATCTCGTTTGAGCACATTCATTTATCTAGTGATTTAGATATCGAATTTGTAGCTGTAAAACTAATTTATTGTAGTTTTACGAGTAGTATCTTTCTCACCTGCTCTTATATACCTCCAGCCAAAGATAACTATCTGTATTTATCTCATTTTTCTGTAATCAATAGTATTTCTGAAATACTTTCTGAACGTGATTTCTTAATAGTTCTTGGAGATTTTAATATTTCTGGAATTTCGTGGCTTTTGTCATGTGAGTCCAACGTATTCAATGCTTCGTCAATATATAATAGCTTTGTTTCAAAAAAATTCTATACCTGATTATTGTTTTGGATCCCAATATCTGCACGGTGTCCATATCAAATCCTATTTCCTCACCTGAGGATCCCTACCACCCTCTACTCTCGAGGTGTTGATTTGCTTACCAACAAGTGTTTCGGATTCAGGTGTTTTACCGGAGAAGCGAGTTTGTTGTTTTCAGAAGACCGATTTTAAAAAACTTCCTCTGCTTTTTTGGCGTACTGACTCGTCCCAACTTCCTTCGTGTAATGACCTGAATAAGGCAATTTAAATTTTTTATTCTACATTAAATTCTCTGTTTCATGCTTGTGTTCCCCTTGGTACTCCACAATTGTCTAATAGACCGTTAATGCTTACTAAACAACTACCAAATTTATAGAATAAAAAGTCAAAGCTATAAAATAAAGGTAAGAAAGCTGCTGTCGAGCTCGCTCGACTGTGAAATATCCGCCAGCCAATTTTATCATCGAAATATAATGTTTTTAAAAATTATACTAGAAAATATACTAAAAAAATATACTAAAAATATACCAAAATAATATACCAAAATTTTCTTTGTTCAAAATTATTAGCTTGGCTGCACTTAAGTAGGTTTATTGAACACCATTATTATGTCACGGAGTGACATAACAACTAACTGGGTGCAGCTGTACCTGATTAGGACTTATAAAAGTAAATCTTTAATAACTTCTGTTTTTTATCCGATTAAAACCAATTTTCAGAGAACATTAAAATTACGATTTCTATTGTGCGTGCCAAAATTGAACGTTCTAGGTTTAAAATGACGCTTGAAATTCAATTTTTTTGATTGAATGATTTTTTGATTAAAAAATTTGATCTGCGTGCAACAATAAGACACACTGTTCCGCAAAATGTTTTGCTCTATCTCTTATAGTCTCTGAGATCTACGTGTTCATACGGACGGACAGACGGACATGGCTATATCGTCTCGGTTGTTGACGCTGATCAATAATATATATACTTTATGGGGTCGGAGATAAATAATATGTCTTAGTTGAAATTTATTCTTGATATATATTGTAATAGATGTGTAGTAAGTGTAAACAAAGATATTTATATTTGTGTTTTTATTTAATATATGTTTATTGATATTAAGTTGAGCAGGGAAGGTCCCGCTCAACTTCGAAGTCAATACGTGAATTCATTCTTAAGATCTGCATACAAAGGTTTTATAGTCTAAATTGAATAGCAGCGCTGCCAGCGTAGCCTGCAGCGCAGCGACGCTTATATGTATATCTTATGTATATACTATTATAATGTATATCTATAATGTATAATGTATAACTGCTTGGTAGGCGCGCATGGTTAGCGATCAGCGTTTGGCCAGCGTGAGTACTCTGACCATGCAGTTATGTACATTAGCCCCCAAGTGGGTGCTCGTATTCCGCTTACACTTCTGCTGTACTATTTATGAATGAATTGCAGCAGAGTGCTAAAATGGGTCAGTATGTTATGATTGTGTAATTAAGTTCACTGCCCTTAAGGTACAGTGGACATTCAATATGTGTGTATGTGTGCACACTACATCTTCCTCCTTTTGAAAAATAACGTAATTTAATGGAGTTATTTTAATTTAATTTTAATATTTATTTATTTTTATTTTTTTTTGTTTTTAATTATTATTATTATTTTTTATATATATATATATATTTTTTTTTTAATTCTGTAACTTTTTAGCCTACCTTTGTGCACTATTTATGCCTTACCTTTCTTTGACTTAATTGTTGTATTATCTTTTTCTATATCTATCACCGCATACGGTCCTAAATATTGGTTTTCTAACTTATGTCCAGTTTCATTTCTTAATAAAACCTGATCTCCTATATTAATAGCAAAATCTGTTTGCTTCCTATCATAATATTTCTTATTTTTGGCCTTATGTTTGTCTAACATTATTCTGCCTCTTTTATATGCCATTTCTAACCTACACTTAGATTCCTTAGCATAATCATCCACGTTATATAGTGGGTTAATGGTATTACGTTTATTAAAATCTGTTGGCAAATTACTTTGTTTGCCGAACACTAGTTCATATGGACAATAGTCATGTGCATAGAAGGTGTTGTATTGAAACAGTATGCAAAATATTGAAGCCTTACGTCCCAATCAGTTTTATCTACTGATATGTAGGATCTTATATACTCATTAAAGCTTCTATGACTTCTTTCCAACTGTCTGATGATGATGTGCAGTCGATGTAATATTTTGAATGTTCAGGTATTTGCATATGTCTTTGATAACAGATTTCTTGTATTCAGTTCCCATGTCCGAAATGAACGTCTTCATTGGACCAAACTTTAGAATAAAGGATTCGAATATTGCCTTTGCTACTGTATTTGCATTTTTATTAGGTACTGGTATAGCTACAAGATATTTTGTGAGCTCACATATTAACGTTATTGCATACTCGTTACCATTTTCTGATATTGGTAATGGACCTATTGTATCCACTATTATCTTATCGAAAGCATTTACAAGTGTTTCTGTAATGGTTAAGGTAGTTTTTGTATGTAATGTCGTTTTCGACATTTGACACTTATGACATATACGTACGTATTCTTTATTTTTTTTTATATTTCTTTCCAATTGTAGTGTCTTTTACTTTTGACGAACGTTCTTGTTATGCCAGTATGTCCTCCTGTTATTGGGTTATCATGGTATATAGACAATATAGCTTCTATTTATTTTAAATTATTTATTGTGGTCACTGGCTTGAGTAGCGCAACTCGTAATAATTTTAATATAATATTTCCCATATTTTTTAAATGATCTATTGAAATATATTCAAAGATTTTTTCATGCCGTGCCAATTTAACTAAGTGAATCTGCTGTATACCGGTATGCATTTCAAGCCTTTGGAAGAACTGACCTAAGTCTAGAATTCCATTAGTGTACAAATCAGAAACATCTATTCTTGCAATAATTTTATTTCCGTGTTTTAAGAAATACATATTTCCTTTTATTTGCAAGGTTACTTTACTTTTCGTACATTTTCGTCATTTTTAATGTCTTCGAATACGTTGGGATTCTTTGAAGCTTTACTAAGACCTTGCCTAAGCATAGGTTCTTTTGTTTTTAATTCATCTCCTGGCCAGGATTGCTTCTGTTTACTTTGTTGCCTGATAGTAACTTTCAGGACTTGATTCTGTAATTTCTTGAAGTCTTTTATTGTTATGCGTGACAATGCGTCTGCCACGAAGTTATCTTTTCCCTTTAAGTACTCTACCGTGAAATCGAACTCATCTAACTCTAACCACATACGAGTGAGTTTTGAACTTGGATTGGTCATTGAGAATAAAAAGGTTAATGGTCTGTGGTCAGTTTTCACTATAAAGTGTTTGCCATATACATATATATATGGTCGAAAATGTGTTATTGCCCAGTAAATTGCTCTCAATTCTTTTTCAGTGGTGCTTTTGTTACTTTCACCTTTAGTAAACGAACGGGATGCATAAGCTATTGGGAGTTGAATTCCATTATGGTTTTGAGTTAAAACCGCTCCACAAGCTTGTTTGCTTGCATCTGTTATTAAGCAAAATTCCTTGCCGATGTACTGTAGTAGTGTTGGTTGAATGAGCTTTTTCTTTAGGTATTCGAATGCTTTTTGACAATGATTTGTCCATTCAAACGGGACATTCTTTTTACATAATCTTGTTATATGCCTAGAATATTCGCCGAAATTTTTTATAACGCGTCTATAGTAATTGCAAAATGCAACGAATCTTCTGGCGCTATCTTCATCATGGGGTACGGGATAATTAGTAATGACATCATATTTTTTGGTCATCTGGTAATATTGCTTTATCTGTGCATTTATGTTCCAGGATGGTCACTTCGTGCATGAAAAATAAACATTTTTGTGGATGTAGTTTTAAGTTATTCTTCCTACACAATTCAAAAACATTTGTTAAGTTTTTAGCATATGCTTTTCAGAACAACCAATTACTATTAAGTCGTCCATATACAAGAATGCTTGAGAAGGTTCAAAACCTGAGAATGCTATTGTCATCAAGGGTAGTCGTATGAAACGATATGAACCATTATTCGTAGAAAAGGAAGTTGTTATATCTCTTGATTTTTCATCAAGTCAAGACACGAAAAGTATTTAGGTTTACCCAGTTGGTCAAGAATATCATCTATTCTTGTGGAAGTGGAAATTTGTCAGAAAGTAGTTTTTATTAATTTGGCGGTAATCAATTACTAAACGCCATTTTCTTTGTTCTGTGCCTTCTATTGATTTCTTTGGAACTAATAGGAGTGGGCTGTTGTATTCAAACACAGATGGTTCAACAATGCCATCCTTAATCAACTTGTCTACTTGTCTTTGTATTTCTTCTGACTATGCGGGCTACGGTAGTTTTTTATATAGACAGGCTCGTCATCTTTCAGTCGTAGTTTGTACTTATTGATTTGGATTCAAGACCGAATGTATCGCTATATTGTTTGCACAATTTAGTTAATTGTGGCTTTAATTGAGGTGGGAAGTTTTTTGTTAGTTGCTTTAAAATCATACTTGAGATTAGTGACATTTAATATCACCTCAGAGTTTGTTGTATTTAATACACGGACAAAAGTATTTTCAGCAGTTGCTACGGTGTTGGCAACATAAATGCCTGGTTGGATTTCATGATTCGGATTCAAAATATTTTTCTCGGACGATATTAGATTTACACGCCTTACAACTTGAGATCTTGCTGGTAAGTATATGGATATACCAGCACTTTTTGTTATAGGAATGTAAAAAGAAAAATTGAGATTATTATTTATTATTATTATTTGAAAAAGGGAGTCTCCCAACAGAGAAGGTGGGAGGCACTGCGACCATGGAGGTCTTTTGTGCCTATAGGCTCTCCCTAGCTAGACAAAAGTTGCTCTGCTTCCCTAATGAAGCAGAGCAGATCTTTCGTCGAGGAACGCACAATATGCTCGGGACCTGCGGTATCCACGTGCAGATGTTTCCTCCTAGTCCACACCAAGACTAGACAGTCGCACAGAATGTGTTTGGTTGTCTCGTCGTCCTCTTTGCAAAGTCTGCACTCAGCATCAGAAGACAGACGCATTTTGGTGAGGTGATAGTTCACCGTGTGATGGCCACTAAGATAGCCAACGAGGGGGTGAAGATCCCTCCTGGAGAGTAGGCTGGTTTTCCGGTCGACCACGGGATTGATAAGCTCCTTGGCTTGCCGCATCCCTGGTTGGACCGACCAGTAGCGATCAGTCAACCTAACAGCCCAGGTTTTAACAATAGCTGAGATGGTTGACCAACCCAAGCCACAGAAGGGCTCAGGGCCGGAAAAAGTAGCTGACGAACCGGCCCTAGCAAGTTCGTCCGCCAGCTCATTGCCCTGGATACCAGAGTGTCCAGGTACCCATAGAAGGGTGACGTTGTTAGTAAGAGACAGTCTCTGGAGGCAGTTCCAGCAATCGGCCACCATTCGAGAGCTTACTCTTTTGGAGGAGAGGGCTAAGATGGCCGCTTGACTGTCAGAGAAGATGTAGATGTTCGCTCCTCTAATCCCCTTCTCTAGGATCAGACGGCAGCAGAACTCGATGGCATGAACCTCAGATTGGAAGACTGTGGGCCATTTGCCCATAGCAATTGAGGTTTTAGAGTTGGGTCCAAAGATCCCAGCTCCAACCCCCTGATCAGTTTTTGACCCGTCGGTATACCAGTGAATACCGTAGGGGTCGCTGATGGGGTTGCCAGTGTCCCAGTCCTTCCGGTCCGGGATGAGGGTTCTGAATTTAGCACCAAAGAAAAGTTCCTTAGTCATAGTATCTGATCTAATGCAGATATCTATGCCAGGAATGTCTTTGATCAGGCTAGCATGTCCTAATTCGGTAGCTAGAAGCCCTGATTGGAGCTTGATTCTAAGAAGGCTCATAACAGCGACTTCTTTAATTTGGATGTGCAGCGGAGTCAGATTCAGTATCGATTCCATTGCTGCGGTGGGACAGGTACGAAGTGCACCTGTCAGTGAGAGGCACAGCAGCCTGTGCAATTTATTGCATTTGCTGATGGCAGTGACCTGCGTAACCTTTGGCCACCACACAATAGCAGCATAGGTGACGATCGGTCTGACCATCATGGCAAAAAGCCACCGGATGATGCAGGATTTAAGACCCCAGATTCTACCAAAGAATCTCCTGCAGGCCCACATGGCATGGGTCGCCTTTGTGAGGGTGTTGCTGAGGTGGGAGTTCCAATTTAGTCTTTTATCGAGGGTCACACCTAGCTATTTGACTTCGTTGGATAGCCCCATAGGATAGCCGCTGATATAAAGTTGACCAATGTCAACGGAATAGCGCCTAGTGAAAGGAACTATAATAGCTTTTTGTGGATTGATGCTAAGACCAACATCTGCACACCATCTACTTACCGTGTTCAGAGCTGATTGCATCAACTCTGTCACGGTGCTGGTATAGTTCCCGGTCACTATTAGAGCCAGGTCGTCAGCATAGCCGATAGCTTCAACGCCCTGCTCGGAGAGTAAGACTAGTAGTTCGTCAACTACTAAGGGACCAGAGTAGGGGGATAAAACCCCTCCCTGGGGACAGCCTTTGACTGCAGTCGTGGAGTCCAGGGTGGAAGTGATAATCCGGTGTTTGAGCATAGCTTCAATCCACCGGATCAATGGACGGGCAGTTCCTCTACGTTCTAGAGCAGTAGAGATTGACCCGTAGCCGGTATTATCAAAAGCACCTTCTATATCCAGAAAAGAGCACAAAGAATGTTCTTGGATACAAAGGCTCTTTCAATTTTTCCCACTAACCTGTGGAGAGCGACCTCCGTCAATCTGCCGGCTATGTACGCAAACTGCGTGGGATGCAGAGGTGTCGACGTCTGCAGAGAGCACCGAATGTGCACATCTATAAGCCTTTCCGCCGTTTTAAGCAGAAAGGAAGTAAGACTGATCGGCCGATAGGACTTAGGCTGGTTAAGCGGACGATTCCCTTGCTTGGGGATGAATACTACATTAACTCTCCTCCAAGAGATGGGTATGTATCCCCAAGTAAAACTAGCTCTAAGAAGGCCGACCAGTGGATCAAGAATATGAGCCATGCTGTTTTGAATAAGGGCTGGGAAGATTTTGTCACCCCCTGGGGCTTTGAAAGGAGCAAGAGAATCTACAGCCCATTTGAGCTTTTCGGGGTCGAAGATGGATCCAGATAGGCTGAATCCGCGTGAGTCCGGTGACGAAGTGGCGTCATCGCGACCGGAGAGATCTGGATTTGCCACAGAACCCGGGAAGTGGACTTGCAGTAGAAGCTCAAGTGTTTCCCTGCGATCTTGAGTGAAAGAGCCATCTGCTCTTTTAAGAAGCCCTATTCCATTAGACGACCCTTTAGCCAATACTTTATGAAGCCTCGCTAACTCTGGCAACGATTCTAAGCTACCACAGTAGCTGCGCCATGTATCGCGTTTAGCTCGTCTAATGCTTTTGTTGTAGTTGGTAAGAGCGTCCCTATAGACGTCCCAACTAGCACGGTTAGATTTAACACTCTTAAAAGGGCTTCTAACCCTCCTTCTTAGCCGTCAGCCGTCAGAGGAAGCAAGGGGACCAACATGTAATCTCAGTATTGGCTGGGGCACGTGCCGTCCTTGCTCCTACTGTCGGAAGTGCGACTATACTCTCCACGCGAGGGCGGCTGGAAGCAGACCCCTAGCACGGTCATGTCTCTGCTAGAGGTGCTGACTAATTGTAGTCGGGCGAAGATCGTGAATCTATAAATCACCCCAATCCAAAGTGGAACAGCATACGCTGATGGATGCATGGCCGGAAGGTAGCCCGGTCTCTAGTATGCGGACTCTGGATACCTGTCGTCCTCCAGTTTCATTTAGACTTTCCACGGTATGCGGGCTATGCCGTGGATGACCTTCCCTTCCCGCCTACTCGTGGGATCTTAATTAATGGATGAAAATTTCAAAATTGAAAAGTCTGATACGGCTTTAAAAGTATCATCTCTGGGCGATGCCTTCACGGCTGACCCCTACACCAGCACTGCAGCCAGTGGGCTGCTGGCTTCCACCCCCAATACTACGGGTCTCGACTCTAGTATTCTAGGGGACCCGGATAGGCCACGAACTCCCTTGGACACAGGGTTCGCTAGTGCTGAACTTCCGTCCAGTAGCGGTTCAGTCCGGCAGTAACCCGTCGAGGTATTGTCCTCGGACGAGGAAGCTAACTGCGACCGAATTAGCTTTGCTGACGACGCTTCCGTGGCCTCTCAGAGGTCAGGCCTTACGGAAGCAGGCTCTCAAATCCAGTTGCTGTGGCTAGAATCTAAGGACGCCTTCATTAAACTGAAGAGCCGCGAGAAGAAGCTTTTCAAAGCTGCACTCGCAAAGGGTTCTAACAGAGAGGAGGCTCTGGCTATCGCCACTGCGCCCCCCGTTAACACCAAGGCTAAACGGACGCGCGCTGACGATACCATCGTCGAGCCCACCAGCTCTTCAAAGAGGTCCAAAAAGACTCATAAGGAGTCCACGAAACCACTCTTCAGCCAAGTGGTTAGCAGCGTGAAATTGGGCTTCACTTCGGCTGATCCTACCAAACCCCTCTCAGCGGAGCAGTTGGCTACGTTGAAATCCAGCATTCTAAAGGCGGTGCTGTTGCACTCTTCACCAATGGTTAGTCCAGGTTTCGAGGGCTGTATACCCCGAAATGAGTGGCTGCTTTTGGTATGCGAGGATAACAGCACTGCCAATTGGGTCAGGGGAGCTGTTGGACACATCAGGTCCATCAGCGCCCTTGACGTCAAATTGCTGGAGGAAACAGAGTTCCCCAAGGCTCACCTCATCAGAAGTTACTTTCCCAGTAGTGCTGAGTACACTCCTGCAACCATCCAGGAATTTATTGGGCTCCAGAACGCCAGCAGCTTCTCTACGAAGCTGTGGCGGGTGGTGCAGCACAGCCTTAACGGCACAACGACTCACCTCACAATGTTGGTTGACGAGGAGTCGTACAGGGCTCTGACGGAGTGCCAAGGGAAGGTGAAAGTCTGCTTTGGCAGGGTCAAACTGATCCTAAAGAATTCAGCTCCCAAAGCCTCCTCCGCCACCCCTGCTCCATCCACATCCCCGAAGGGCCCAACTAGACGGGTGACAAGTGGTCACCGTCCGTCAACCGTCAGAGGTGCCTCGGCCCACCCGCAAGGGCACCTCCCACGAGCGGGGTCGCAAGGCGACCTCCCCCGAGTGGCTCGTCCCGACCGCCGAAGGGCATTCGCGGAAACGACTCTCGGGGGGGCAAGGCAAGTGGCCTTGTCTCAACCGCCATCAGGAGGGAAGATAAGCAAACTTAAAGTGCTCCAGGCGAACCTGCACCACGCTAGAGGAGCGTCGGCCACACTGTGCAGGGTCGTCTGTGAAGATCTAATCAACCTGGCGGTTCGGTGGCCGAATACGTGGACTTTCATGTGGATCATGTAAGTTGTTATATGACCGTATGAGAGGTGCCCCGCGCACTGCTATACTTATGGATAACAGTGTCAGACATTTCCCACTAACTAACTTCATCCACAGAGACCTAGTAGCAACGGCTATTGAGGTAGCCACTGCAGACGGTGTCCGGGAAGTTATGATCGCCTCAACATACTTCCCGGGCGATGTGGATGATGTACCCCCAGCAGAGGTCCAGCGGCTGGTGGAATTCTGTCGCCGCAAAAACAAGCCGCTCGTGATCGGCTGTGATGCCAATGCACATCACACGATCTGGGCGAGCAGCGACATCAACAAACGTGGTGAGTCCCTCTTAGACTACTTATTGTGTTGTCAATTAGATGTAGCTGACATAGGGTGCAAACCCACTTTTATAAATGCTACTAGGGAAGAGGTTTTAGATCTCACTCTAATCAGCACGTCGATAGCAAGTTCGCTTGTTAATTGGCGAGTCACAGACGAAGCCACTTTGTCAGACCATCAGCACATCAGGTTTGACCTCCCTGGCCAAGTCGAAATTCGCCAAAACTCCTTCTGTCCCAAAAAGACAAATTGGGAGCTCTTTAAAGCCTCTGTAGCTTTCAAAGCAGACCTATTGGTCAGCAATCCTAGCTCTATCAGTGAGATAGAACTGGCTGCCAATCTGCTCCAAGATGTGCTTGTCTCATCCTTCGAGGACAGCTCAGTCTAGAAGACCCTAAGGGTCAATCGAAAAATTCCGTGGTGGAATGAGGAACTGGCTGTCCTTAGAAGGAGGGTTAGAAGCCTTTTTAATAAGGCTAAATCTAACCGTACTAGTTGGGACGTCTATAGGGACGCTCTTACCAACTACAACAAAAGCATTAGACGAGATAAACGCGATACATGGCGCAGCTACTGTGGTAGCTTAGAATCGCTGCCAGAGGCAGCGAGGCTTCACAAAGTATTGGCTAAAGGGTCGTCTAATGGAATAGGGCTTCTTAAAAGAGCAGATGGCTCTTTCACTCAAGATCGCAGGGAAACACTTGAGCTTTTGCTGCAAGTCCACTTCCCAGGTTCTGTGGCGAATCCAGATCTCTCCGGTCGCGATGACGCCACTTTGTCACCGGACTCACGCGGATTCAGCCTATCTGGATCCATCTTCGACCCCGAAAAGCTCAAATGGGCTGTAGATTCTTTTGCTCCTTTCAAAGCCCCAGGGGGTGACAAAATCTTCCCAGCCCTTATTCAAAACAGCATGGCTCATATTCTTGATCCACTGGTCGGCCTTCTTAGAGCTAGTTTTACTTGGGGATACATTCCCATCTCTTGGAGGAGAGTTAATGTAGTCTTCATCCCCAAGCAAGGGAATCGTCCGCTTGACCAGCCTAAGTCCTATCGGCCGATCAGTCTTACTTCCTTTCTGCTTAAAACGGCGGAAAGGCTTATAGATGTGCACATTCGGTGCTCTCTGCAGACGTCGACACCTCTGCATCCCACCCAGTTTGCGTACATAGCCGGCAGATCGACGGAGGTCGCTCTCCACAGGTTAGTGGGAAAAATTGAAAGAGCCTTTGTATCCAAGAACATTGCTTTGTGCTCTTTCTGGATATAGAAGGTGCTTTTGATAATACCGGCTACGGGTCAATCTCTACTGCTCTAGAACGTAGAGGAACTGCCCGTCCTTTGATCCGGTGGATTGAAGCTATGCTCAAACACCGGATTATCACTTTCACCCTGGACTCCACGACTGCATGCATTAATGCAGTCAAAGGCTGTCCCCAGGGAGGGGTTCTATCCCCCCTACTCTAGTTGACGAACTACTAGTCTTACTCTCCGAGCAGGGCGTTGAAGCTATCGGCTATGCTGACGACCTGGCTCTAATAGTGACCGGGAACTATACCAGCACCGTGACGGAGTTGATGCAATCTGCTCTGAACAAGGTAAGTAGATGGTGCACTGATATTGGTCTTAGCATCAATCCACAAAAAGCTATTACAGTTCCTTTCACTAGGCGCTATTCCGTTGACATTGGTCAACTTTATATCAGCGGCTCCCCTGTGGGGCTATCCAACGAAGTCAAATATCTAGGGGTGATCCTCGATAAAAGACTAAATTGGAACTCCCACCTCAGCAACACCCTCACAAAGGCGACCCATGCCATGTGGGCCTGCAGGAGATTCTTTGGTAGAATCTGGGGTCTTAAATCCTGCATCATCCGGTGGCTTTTTGCCATGATGGTCAAACCGATCGTCACCTATGCTGCTATTGTGTGGTGGCCAAAGGTTACGCAGGTCACTGCCATCAGCAAATGCAATAAATTGCACAGGCTGCTGTGCCTCTCACTGACAGGTGCGCTTCGTACCTGTCCCACCGCAGCAATGGAATCGATACTGAATCTGACTCCGCTGCACATCCAAATTAAAGAAGTCGCTGCTTTGAGCCTTCTTAGAATCAAGCTCCAATCAGGGCTTCTAGCTACCGAATCAGGACATGCTAGCCTGATCAAAGATATTCCTGGCATAGATATCTGCACTAGATCAGATACTATGACTAAGGAACTGTTCTTTGGTGCTAAATTCAGAACCCTCATCCCGGACCGGAAGGACTGGGACACTGGCAACCCCATCAGCGACCCCTACGGTATTCACTGGTATACCGACGGGTCTAAAACTGATCAGGGGGTTGGAGCTGGGATCTTTGGACCCAACTCTAAAACCTCAATTGCTATGGGCAAATGGCCCACAGTCTTCCAATCTGAGGTTCATGCCATCGAGTTCTGCTGCCGTCTGATCCTAGAGAAGGGGATTAGAGGAGCGAACATCTACATCTTCTCTGACAGTCAAGCGGCCATCTTAGCCCTCTCCTCCAAAAGAGTAAGCTCTCGAATGGTGGCCGATTGCTGGAACCGCCTCCAGAGACTGTCTCTTACTAACAACGTCACCCTTCTATGGGTACCTGGACACTCTGGTATCCAGGGCAATGAGCTGGCGGACGAACTTGCTAGGGCCGGTTCGTCAGCTACTTTTTCCGGCCCTGAGCCCTTCTGTGGCTTGGGTTGGTCAACCATCTCAGCTATTGTTAAAACCTGGGCTGTTAGGTTGACTGATCGCTACTGGTCGGTCCAACCAGGGATGCGGCAAGCCAAGGAGCTTATCAATCCCGTGGTCGAACGGAAAACCAGCCTACTCTCCAGGAGGGATCTTCACCTCCTCGTTGGCTATCTTAGTGGCCATCACACGGTGAACTATCACCTCACCAAAATGCGTCTGTCTTCTGATGCTGAGTGCAGACTTTGCAAAGAGGACGACGAGACAACCAAACACATTCTGTGCGACTGTCCAGCCTTGGTGTGGACCAGGAGGAAACATCTGCACGTGGATACCGCAGGTCCCGAGCATATTGTGCGTTCCTCGACAAAAGATCTGCTCTGCTTCATTAGGGAAGCAGAGCTACTTTTGTCTAGCTAGGGAGAGCCTACAGGCACAAAAGACCTCCATGGTCGCAGTGCCTCGCACCTTCTCTATTGGGAGACTCCCTTTCTCTAATAATAATAATAATAATAACCCTCCTTCTTAGGACAGCCAGTTCCTCATTCCACCACGGAATTTTCCGATTGACCCTTAGGGTCTTCTGGACTGAGCTGTCCTCGAAGGATGAGATAAGCACATCTTGGAGCAGATTGGCAGCCAGTTCTATCTCACTGATAGAGCTAGGATTGCTAACCAATAGGTCTGCTTTTAAAGCTACAGAGGCTTTAAAGAGCTCCCAATTTGTCTTTTTGGGACAGAAGGAGTTTTGGCGAATTTCGACTTGGCTAGGGAGGTCAAACCTGATGTGCTGATGGTCTGACAAAGTGGCTTCGTCTGTGACCCGCCAATTAACAAGCGAACTTGCTCTCGACGTGCTGATTAGAGTGAGATCTAAAACCTCTTCCCTAATAGAATTGATAAAAGTGGGTTTGCACCCTATGTTAGCTACATCTAATTGACAACACAATTAGTAGTCTAAGAGGGACTCACCACGTTTGTTGATGTTGCTGCTCCCCCAGATCGTGTGATGAGCATTGGCATCACAGCCGATCACGAGCGGCTTGTTGTTGCGGCGACAGAATTCCACCAGCCGCTGGACCTCTGCTGGGGGTACATCATCCACATCGCCAGGCAAGTATGCGGAGGCGATCACAACTTCCCGGACACCGTCTGCAGTGGCTACCTCAATAGCCGTTGCTACCAGGTGTCTGTGGATAAAGTTAGTTAGTGGGAAATGTCCGACAGTATTATCCAAAAGTATAGCAGTGCGCGGGGCACCTCCCATACGGTCATATATCAACTTACATGATCCACATGAAAGTCCACGTATTTGGCCACCGATCAACCATGGTTCTTGGACGAGAGCCAGGTTGATTTGATCTTCACAGACGACCCTGCACAGTGTGGCCGACGCTCCTCTAGCGTGGTGCAGGTTCGCCTGGAGCACTTTAAGCTTGCTCATCTTCCCTCCTGATGGCGGTTGAGACAAGGCCACTTGCCTTGCCCCCCCGAGAGTCGTTACCGCGAATGCCCTTTGGCGGTCGGGACGAGCCACTCGGGGGAGGTCGCCTTGCGACCCCGCTCGTGGGAGGTGCCCTTGCGGGTGGGTTGCGGCCTGAGGTGCTGGCAGTGGGCCTGGCCGAGGCACCTCTGACGGTTGACGGACGGTGACCACTTGTCACCCGTCTAGTTGGGCCCTTCGGGGATGTGGATGGAGCAGGGGTGGCGGAGGAGGCTTTGGGAGCTGAATTCTTTAGGATCAGTTTGACCCTGCCAAGCAGAATTTCACCTTCCCTTGGCACTCCGTCAGAGCCCTGTACGACTCCTCGTCGACCAACATTGTGAGGTGAGTCGTTGTGCCGTTAAGGCTGTGCTGCACCACCCGCCACAGCTTCGTAGAGAAGCTGCTGGCGTTCTGGAGCCCAATAAATTCCTGGATGGTTGCAGGAGTGTACTCAGCACTACTGGGAAAGTAACCTCTGATGAGGTGAGCCTTGGGGAACTCTGTTTCCTCCAGCAATTTGACGTCAAGGGCGCTGATGGACCTGATGTGTCCAACAGCTCCCCTGACCCAATTGGCAGTGCTGTTATCCTCGCATACCAAAAGCAGCCACTCATTTCGGGGTATACAGCCCTCGAAAGCTGGACTAACCGTTGGTGAAGAGTGCAACAGCACCGCCTTTAGAATGCTGGATTTCAACGTAGCCAACTGCTCCGCTGAGAGGGGTTTGGTAGGATCAGCCGAAGTGAAGCCCAATTTCACGCTGCTAACCACTTGGCTGAAGAGTGGTTTCGTGGACTCCTTATGAGTCTTTTTGGACCTCTTTGAAGAGCTGGTGGGCTCGACGATGGTATCGTCAGCGCGCGTCCGTTTAGCCTTGGTGTTAACGGGGGGCGCAGTGGCGATAGCCAGAGCCTCCTCTCTGTTAGAACCCTTTGCGAGTGCAGCTTTGAAAAGCTTCTTCTCGCGGCTCTTCAGTTTAATGAAGGCGTCCTTAGATTCCAGCCACAGCAACTGGATCTGAGAGCCTGTTTCCGTAAGGCCTGACCTCTGAGAGGCCACGGAAGCGTCGTCAGCAAAGCTGATTCGGTCGCAGTTAGCTTTCTCGTCCGAGGACAATACCTCGACGGGTTACTGCCGGACTGAACCGCTACTGGACGGAAGTTCAGCACTAGCGAACCCTGTGTCCAAGGGAGTTCGTGGCCTATCCAGGTCCCCTAGAATACTAGAGTCGAGACCCGTAGTATTGGGGGTGGAAGCCAGCAGCCCACTGGCTGCAGTGCTGGTGTAGGGGTCAGCCGTGAAGGCATCGCCCAGAGATGATACTTTTAAAGCCGTATCAGACTTTTCAATTTTGAAATTTTCATCCATTAATTAAGATCCCACAAGTAGGTGGGAAGGGAAGGTCATCCACGGCATAGCCCGCATACCGTGGAAAGTCTAAATGAAACTGGAGGACGACAGGTATCCAGAGTCCGCATATTAGAGACCGGGCTACCCCCCGGCCATGCATCCATCAGCGTATACTGTTCCACTTTGGATTGGGGTGATTTATAGATTCACGATCTTCGCCCGACTACAATTAGTCAGCACCTCTAGCAGAGACATGACCGTGCTAGGGGTCTGCTTCCAGCCGCCCTCGCGTGGAGAGTATAGTCGCACTTCCGACAGTAGGAGCAAGGACGGCACGTGCCCCAGCCAATACTGGGATTACATGTTGGTCCCCTTGCTTCCTCTGACGGCTGACGGCCGAAAAAAAAAATTGAGATTGTTTGGCCTGAGGATTAATTTGCCTTCATTTTGAGTATAATCAAGTTGACAATTAAATTTCTTTATGAAGTCAAGGCCTATATTTCCATCGCAATGAATTGCAAAACTTGGATCAACCAAGTGAAAACTATGTGGAATTATGCATTTTCCTGTTTGAAGCTCAACTGATGCTAAGCCTTTGGAGTTTATTACTCCTTCACCTATACCTTGAATGTTAATAACATTATTTTTTTCTATGTCGTTATAGACATCGGAATCTTCTTTTAGAAGAGAAATATCTGCTCGTGTATTTAATAAGAGCGTTAGATTTTTCCCAGTTTTTATATTTGTTAGCGAAACGAATCTATAAAGACTGAAATTTATGACATGTACTTTTGCTTTGTCTAATTTTGTGTACTTAAAGGTGGCTGTTGGTTTTCCGAACCTTTCTGAGCCATCCTCACATTGTTATTATTGTTGTTTCTGTTATTATTCCCTCCGTAGGGAGCCTGATTTTAATAACCCTGATTATTGTAATCTCGTTGGTTATTTCCGCGATTATTATAATACGGTCTACGGGAATTGCTCTTGTTATTATAGGTATTATAACCGCCGCGGCCATTATTAAAATTGCCACGATTGTAATAGTTTCCTCTGCTCCCGCGAAAATTCTGATCTCTATGGTCTCTATTCTGGCCAGGACTACTATAATGAAACAAGGTATTTGGGTTACCGGTTATTTTTGTGGAACTTTGAATGTACTTCCCAATGGCAGCATCCATGGTGCTGAAGTTAACTGCCTCTAGTATAGTTTTAAGTCTTTCATGTTCGCAGTTTTCTACCAACGCAGCTATTGCTTCTTGCGTGGCGTATTTTTCTGCGTGAGCAGCGTCCAAATGATCAGCTATATAAGCTGCTTTTAAGGATCTGCGTTGGTTTTCAATTTCAGTGGTATATTTTGAGGCTGTTTTTCCTATTTGCTTCGTTTGGCGATTCGCCTTTTACGCTAGCCTTTATCAGATCACTGATGTAATTTATTGTTGTCAGTGATTCTACTCTACTTGCCAATGGTCAGCTAATTTTTGTTTTTATTACCTCTACAGCGAGGGGCTCTTGGTCACCTTTTGTGAGATTTGTTAATCTCAAGGCTGTGAGGAATTTTGTTAAGTTGGCTATTTTTCCGTCAAATTCCGGTATAGTGGACGAAATTTGTCTCACATAATCACGAGCTTTTTCGGTTTCAGCCGCCATGTTTGTGCTTCTTAGCAGAACGGATCGATTGTCTATCAGGTTTTTATCTGTTTCTCCTTCTTGCTGGGCTATCCTTATTCAACAATATTGAATCATCAAACTAAGCGTCCACTCTCAGTTTGGTGGGACAATACACTTATAGTGTGTGTCTATCTGAGATATATATTAAATCTTCTCTCAGTTGTCCCAATACATCCTTAACTTGTGTGTTTTGGACTGAATCTGGATGTATACCATTTTGCCCAAATAATTGACGAACTTTGTTATACGTTCCAAACAATATTCTAATGTGCTTGAGCTTTGTTTGCGCTAATATGGTCGCGCTCTTATTCAAGCATCTGAATGATTGCTTGAATTCTTCTCTATGACTTCATACTTGTGTGACTATTTCCAACCATGTCATTGGTTAGTCGGTATGCCCGTGGGCTTTGCAAGAAAAAAACAATTTTTTTCCTTTTCATATTAGTGTTGATGTTTTAATTGTGCTCTTAATTATTTTTCTTTTCTTCTTTTTTTTTATATATTATATAAGTTAACACCAGCAACACGTTCCCCCCCCGCTCCGCCTGTAGCATAGCTTCAGCTGTACTCGAACTGGTCATCGCTCTGTAGGTGGAGCGTTTCCTGTCAGCGAAATAGCACCAACATTACATCTAGGTGCTGGGTCAGCGTTAACGGCGCTACAACAATTGAGCGCAACGGCCGAAGTCGCGTTGCGCTGGATCAGCTCTTCTGCCGTGGATCTGAGGGCTCCGCAGCTCTTGGCATGTGAGCCAAGAAACATTCTCCCTGGAGACGTCAACCTAAGAACCCTAAGAATCCACACGAACTACTGGGTCTGACAAGCGGAAGAACTGACATGAACTACTGGGTCTGACAAGCTGAACGACAGTTGGAGTGGAATAAAACGATGGTTGCCAGTGGTTGTTTGGCTGCAGAATCTGGAGGTTGTTTTGAGGGTGTTTAACGAGGTGTCGCCCAGGAGCGTTTTCTCCTGGTCGCGGCACTTAACTGGCGCCCGAGCAGGGACCGCAACATCCGGTCGTATGGATAAGTATGGCTAAGGCCAAAAAAAAAAAAAGTTGTAAAACAGTACTAGGCTTATAAGTAAAATAATAAAAAGTGTTGTGTGCAAGTTGACACATCGTATGAGTTGACACATCGTATGGGTTGACACATCGTATGAGTTGACACATCGTATGAGTTGACACATCGTATGGGTTAGCACATCGTATGGGTTAGCACGTCGTATGAGTTAACACGTCACTTAATTACAAAGCAACCCTGCAAAAGAATGGATTGCTTTTTGAGGCCACGTGGTTCCTCTTTCACCTTGCTTTCTTTTGCGTCGAGACTTTCTAGAAGGATGGTCGAATTTGTATATAAGTAAGAATTGTTACAAAACCAAGTGTGCCGTGCGTGTGCAATTAAAATAAAATAATGTACATAAAGAAAAAAAGAAAAGTGCTGCGCATGCTGTAAATAATATGAAATATGAAACAAAAAAAGCAATTACCCGCTGCCGGGGTACGCCACGTCTATCCCGGAGCGCAAAAATGTTGCGTAAAAAAAAAAATAGCAAAAAATGTGGAACTTGTGTTGCGAAGTTATAATGCGATATAAAACAGTAAAGCGACGACCCGCCACCGGAGGACGCTATGTCCATAACCGAGCGCAAAAGTTGCACGATTACCTATAACAAATTTAAACACAATCCACCCACTGCGGCGGTACGGCATATAAAATATTATGTGCTAATTCGCGAGTGCAAAAGATTGTGTGCGATAAAGAAATAATATAGAAAACCACTGCGGCAGTTCATCTGCGAGTGGCAACTAAAAGTAACATGAACGCCTAGAGCGATAAGGTGGTGTGTGGCAGCTTACTAGATACGTTAAGTGGTGTGGAATGCACTCAAAAAAACCGCCTAGTGAGTTGTGTGGCGACCGTACCTTAGTAGGCGATAGCCAAAAAGGGATCCTACGGAACCACCGCGCCCAGTGCCGAAATAATTTGAGGGGTCAATAAGAAATGTAACAGCATGCACGCAACCAAATATGTTAACAAAAAAACAAAAAAAACAAAACAAAAAAGAAGCTATTATAAAACAAGCATAGCACGCTCACATATTATATAAAATGCTGAGAATTGTTAATTAAATTCAATAACGTCAATAAAAATATGCACACAACATTTCTATAATATACTAAAATCCCTTTTCTCTTCTCATCTAACAGAGCTCTCATATTGTAAAGGAACGATAACAACACAAACACATAAAGACTACACAAGACTACACAAGGGTGAGTGAAATATTTCATATTTATTCTGTCTGCCATATAGCTAAAAAATCCAGATAATAAAACAAACTTTTGCAAATAAGTGAAGCTACCATCTACTCTCATTAAAAATAATAAAGAACCTTGTCAAGAATCTCCCTTGCATCTTTTTTCAATCTGAACTTGACGTTTAAAATGGAGGAGACCTTGCGTAAACTCAATGATTCTATCAATGCCCTGACCAACGTAGTGGCAAGCCTTAAGGAAGACATTAAAAAGACTAATGATAGGGTGGCCGCTCTAGAAGGGGATCCCGGGAATGCAAACCCGGTAGGCATTCGACCTCAACCCTTAGTGCGCGCACGCACCGAGTTAGAATTGAAAGAGGCATCACAACTCCCTGACTGTGTCAAGGAACTGCAGGTGTTCGATGGGCAACGGGAAGACTATATGCCTTGGCTGAATAGAGCCCAGTCGATATTGGTCGACTATGAAATAATAAAAAATAGGCCCTTGTATAGGTCCATCATCCTGCACATTAGGCGGAAAATAATAGGGCACGCTGATAGGGCCTTGTCAGCTTACGGCGTCCAAGAAGATGACTGGGAAGAGGTACAGCGCGTCTTGGCATTGCATTATGCAGATAAACGCGACATACGTACACTCGAGCATCAACTTGGTCAAATGGCACAGGGAAATAGACCGTTAGAAAAATTTTACATGGACGTGAACGGCCATCTCTCCCTAATCCTGAATAACCTAAAGTCCGGAAACCACCCCCGCGAAGTAGTTGCCGCTTTGATGGAGACCTATAGGGACAAGGCCTTGGATGTCTTTATCCGTGGAGTAGGGGGCGATTGCGCTAAACACTTACTTGTCCGCAGCCCCAAGAATTTACCCGAGGCGTACTCCTTTTGCACCGAGTTGCAGAACGTGATATCGAGAAACCCCGCACTTCCGACTTATCAACAGCTGGGTGCTCCAAGATTCTCTGCTCCATTTCAGCCTCAGGCCAGAGCACCATTTAGGCCCACGTTTACTCCCGCTTCGGGCGGGTTCCCAGAGAACTCAGGGCCCTAGACTGGCCATCAAGATGGAATCAAATCGGTCAGGACAATTCTACCAGTCACGGTATAGTAATCGCCAGGGAGGAGACTCCGGCATTAAAAGATCTTCAGAGGGTGGCAATCCATTCCGGAAGGCGCAAAAGTTGTACCACATGGAACTGGCACCACCTCCACCAACCCCGGTGACTAATGACGATAACCAAGCTCCTTCACACGAGGTCTACTATGACCACGTTGAAGAAGCCAATGACTATCCTCTGAATGAGGAAGCTGAAGGAAATATTGACGTTACAAATAATCTTGAAGTAGAGGCAGGGGTGAATTTTATGACCGACGCCTCTCCAGTGTACCATATTTAGAGTATGCAACGAAGAAGGGGGAGAGGCTACAGTTTTTGATTGACACGGGTGCGAACAAAAACTTTATTAGCCGCAAGCTTGCAGCCGGTTGTACCACAATTCACAAACCCTTCTTCGTCCAGTCTGCTGCAGGCAATATTAAAATAACACACCGCCTGGTCGGAAAATTTTTCGAGCCACTAGGGAATGATTCCGATATTACATTCTTTGTTCTTCCGAACCTACGTTCTTTCGATGGTATCATCGGAGATGACACCCTTAAGGACTTAAAAGCTATAGTAGACAGAAAGAATAACTGCCTGATAATATCACCAGGAGTTAAAATCCCTCTTCTAGCCAGGGCGTCATTGAACGTTAACCCGCTACTCGCCACCGAACACCCGGATGGCACTCAGGAGATCTTGAATTCCCTTCTTGAGGAGTACTCTCATATTTTCGAACCTCTTTCACTCGGAATGTCAGTGGAAACGGTCGTCAAAGCCGAAATCCGCACAAATACGCAAGACCCGATATATACCAAGAGTTACCCGTACCCAGCCAACATGCGCGAAGAAGTCGAACGTCAAATTAGTGAGCTTCTACAGGATGGCATTATCCGCCCCTCCAATAGTCCGTATAATTCCCCTATCTGGATAGTTCCAAAAAAACTTAAACCCAATGGGGAGAAACAATATCGCATGGTGGTCGATTTCAAACGGTTAAATACCGTCACTATATCTGACACCTATCCCATACCCGATATAAACGCCACGCTAGCCAGCCTCGGCAATGCCAAATACTTTACCACTCTAGATTTGACTTCTGGGTTTCACCAAATCCACATGAAAGAGAGTGACATTCCCAAAACAGCTTTTTCTACACTGAATGGGAAGTACGAGTTTCTCCGTCTACCGTTCGGTTTGAAGAATGCACCGGCAATCTTCCAACGGATGATTGACGATGTTTTGCGTGAATATATTGGCAAGATTTGCTATGTTTATATCGACGATATCATAGTCTTCAGCGAAGATTATGATACACATTGGAAAAACCTTAGAGCGATATTTGCGAGCCTGTTGAAAGCAAACCTTCAAGTTAATCTAGAGAAATCAAAATTCTTAGCCACACAGGTTGAATTCTTGGGATACGTTGTGACAGCTGACGGCATTAAGGCAGACACAAAGAAAGTCAAGGCGATTAACGAAATGCCAGCTCCAACCTCCGTCAAAGAATTAAAAAGGTTTCTAGGCATGACATCATACTATAGGAAGTTCATTCAGGACTACGCGAAAGTAGCGAAGCCACTCACGAACCTTACGCGGGGACTGTATGCTAATGTAAAATCTTCTCAGTCGAGCAGAGTTCCGATCACGTTGGACGAAATGGCTCTACAGTCTTTTAACGACTTGAAGTCAATTCTCGCTTCGTCAGAGATACTAGCATTTCCCTGTTTTACTAAGCCCTTTCATTTAACCACGGATGCCTCTAATTATGCCATCGGGGCTGTCCTCTCACAGGACGATCAAGGTAAAGACAGGCCAATAGCGTACATTTCTCGTTCGTTAAATAGGACAGAAGAGAACTACGCCACGATTGAGAAAGAAATGCTCGCGATAGTGTGGGCATTAGACAACCTTCGGTCCTATTTGTATGGCGCAGGCTCTATTAGGGTTTATACTGACCATCAACCTCTCACGTTTGCCTTGGGAAGCAGAAATTTCAATGCGAAATTGAAGCGGTGGAAAGCTCGAATAGAAGAATACAACTGCGAGCTCATCTACAAGCCCGGGAAATCAAATGTGGTGGCTGATGCGCTTTCACGCATTCCGCCCCAGCTTAATCAATTGAGATTTGACTCAACTGCCAAATCCGACGACACACAATCTTTGGCCACGGCCCATAGCGCATTACAGGACAGTTCGCAATTGATTCCCCACGTTGAATCCCCGATCAACGTCTTCAGGAATCAACTGATTTTCGATACAAGCAGGTCAGAGTACCTATGCGAAAATCCATACGCTGGCTATACCCGCCATTTGATTCCGCTCAAAGATGGATCACTAGACGACTTAACCAGCTCGTTACGGTCATATTTGCGTCCCATGATAATTAATGGCGTCAAAATCCCTGAAGCATACTTGCAACTTTTTCAATCTACCTGCATAGCGAATTTTGCTTTATACAAAATTCGGATAACACAACGATTAGTGGAAGACGTGGTTGACACGGAAGAGATTTGCGAGATAATTGAGAAAGAACACCGTAGAGCGCATAGGGGCGTCACAGAAATTCGCCTCCAGCTTCTAAGAGGTATTACTTTCCGCGGATGTCCAGTACAATCCGGTCGCAGATATCTTCGTGTCAATGTTGCAAGCTCTACAAATACGAGAGACACCCTAATAAACCGGAATTACAACCTACACCCGTTCCCAGCTACCCTTGTGAGATACTTCACATCGACATCTTCACGCTCGAAAAAAAGCTCTACTTGAGTTGTATAGACAAGTTTAGCAAGTTCGCCAAACTCCTCCACTTGCAATCAAAGGCGTCCGTGCACCTGCGGGAAACTCTGGTAGAAGCTCTCCACTACTTCACTGCCCCTAAGATGCTAGTTTCCGACAATGAGAGAGGGTTACTATGCCCAACAGTGCTCAATTACCTTCGGTCACTAGACATCGACCTCTACTATGCCCCAACCCAAAAGAGCGAAGTAAACGGCCAAGTCGAGAGATTTCATTCTACGTTCTTGGAAATCTACCGTTGTCTCAAGAATGAACACCCCACCTTCAAACCCGTTGAGTTAGTTCCGATAGCGGTGGACCGATACAACACGTCCGTTCACTCGGTAACGAACCGGAAACCGGTCGATGTTTTTTCGATCGTTCATCCAGAATTAACTACCAAGGGTTGACAGACTTCCGGCAACGGACTTTATAAGATGTAAGGGGTTTAATCGAACACAAGCAGGGCAAAACAAACATGGCTCGAAATAGAACCAGGAGCGAGCCTAAGTCTTACGACCCGGGGGACGAGGTTTTTGTTGCTAATAAGCAAATAAAAACAAAAGAAAAACCGAGATTCAGAGGCGAAAAGGTACAAGAGGATAACAAGGTAACAATTAAAACTAGGTCAGGGAAAATTTTTCATAAATCTGACCTGAGGAACTAAGAGATAGCTTCACTAGGAAAATACAAGAAAAAATAAAAACATAAATTTAAATAATGGCAGGATAATGAAATATTTTAGCTACTCGTATACCTCTAATAAAAAAAAACATATCAAAAAACACATATGTTTAAAAAAAAAAAAAAAAAAAAAAACAAAACAAAAATTATACAAAATTATAAAAAAAATAAAAATATTAAGAAAAAAAACATAGAAAACGGATTATTGAAATAAACATACCAAAAAGAAGATACTATACATTCCCACCTCACAAACACAAAACACAACCTTACCCACATAGTTTAAGGACAAATTAAACAAGAATCTCCACAATTGTCTTTTCGTAAGCTTGATTTCTACATATGCAGTAAGTCCTGCCCACGTCTACAAGTCCGAAGGACCGGCGATCCCTCTGCAGCGCGGCGATGTATGGAGAATCAACGGCGTTTTTAAGTTGGCGCACCTCGTCGACCTAGAGAAAATGAACACGCTGGCGGAGGAAATCGCACGGGAAAACGATCGCTTTGGCGGACAGGAGAGCTGAAGCCTTAATTGACTACTACCTCAGCACAGCCATGGAGGGAATCAACAGACTCTCTAGACGACCGGTACACAAACCTCGTTCGCTGGATTGGATAGGAACAGCATGGAAATGGATAGCTGGATCCCCTGACGCCGACTGGGATGCCCAATGTCCGCGACATTGCCACAAACCTGGAAACAATGAATCAACCCGAACCAACCAAGGCTCATTGATCTGCGGGACGCAGATCTTGAGGTGGGGAGGAGTTAACACCAGCAACACGTTCCCCCCCCGCTCCGCCTGTAGCATAGCTTCAGCTGTACTCGAACTGGTCATCGCTCTGTAGGTGGAGCGTTTCCTGTCAGCGAAATAGCACCAACATTACATCTAGGTGCTGGGTCAGCGTTAACGGCGCTACAACAATTGAGCGCAACGGCCGAAGTCGCGTTGCGCTGGATCAGCTCTTCTGCCGTGGATCTGAGGGCTCCGCAGCTCTTGGCATGTGAGCCAAGAAACATTCTCCCTGGAGACGTCAACCTAAGAACCCTAAGAATCCACACGAACTACTGGGTCTGACAAGCGGAAGAACTGACATGAACTACTGGGTCTGACAAGCTGAACGACAGTTGGAGTGGAATAAAACGATGGTTGCCAGTGGTTGTTTGGCTGCAGAATCTGGAGGTTGTTTTGAGGGTGTTTAACGAGGTGTCGCCCAGGAGCGTTTTCTCCTGGTCGCGGCACTTAACTTATATGTAGGTTGTTTGCCCTACTCATATATTTTTTCTTAATGCACTTATTGTGCAACTGATAAACATTAAGTGCCATATTGTGGCCTAACATAACTGCTATCACTATCAATAAAATTGATATCAATTCCAGATCATCGGACTTGATTTCTATCTTATTTATAACATTAGTATCTATAATCTTAGTATCTATTAGACCCACTTTGAGCCAAGTTAGGTTTATTCTTAGGAAATTATCCAGTTCGAATTTGTGACTGGTATTTTGTATTCAAGAAAAAATACATATACATATATATATATATATTTTTTTTTTTTTATAATTTTCTTATTAAGTTATTTTTCAGTTATTTTTTGGATATATAA